>ML783027.1:592822-622210 GCA_009831015.1 Picea engelmannii
GGAGTAAGAAATTTAATTGATTCATAAAAATCTGTTGGGATAAAATTTAAAAAAGGGAAATACTTGTTTTATTATATTAAGATAATTTAAAATTTATTAATTAAAAAGGGAAAAGGGAAAAAGTTAATTTCTACACCTACCAAATTAAGTTCTAAATGAAAAGGGGAAAGAGGGAAATCTAAAATAATTAGAAACTAGGAAAAGAGGGAAACATAAAAATAAAAGGGAAACACAAGGGAAAAAGAAAAAATTCAAACTTAGTAAGGTCTCTAGCATTTAAGGACTTTTTACATTAACTCAACTAGTAAATTGGTAATGGGGAAATTCATTAAAACTTGTAAGGGAATATGGGGACACCTAGGAGTGATTCTAGGATTGAATTTAGGTGAGTGAGGGAAATAGGAGTAATTAATTAATTAAATATATTAATTTATGGAGGAATGAAGGGGATGGGTGACACTTGTATGGGGAGGATTTTTAGGAATTAATTTATTAAACTTTAATTTAATTGGGATTTTGGGAAGGTAAAGGACTTCAAAACTCTATATAATGGAGGGAGGAGAAGGAGGAAGGATCTCTTTTATTTTGTGTAACATTACGCTGCAGAAATCTATACTTGACTGACTTAGCTTGTGGGAGTTGGGATACCCAGCTCGGTGAGGAGTGGTAGCTTAGGCTTGCGAGGCGAGCTAGGAGCTCGCTGGTTCTCTGGTTAGTGTGCGTGGACCCTTTGCAGCTCAGGGGGCTAAGGGGGAAGAAGAGTACCAATAGCATTGGCTGGGAGGTACCAGTGAAGTCTCATCTGTCGGCAAGCGGGAGTTGCATGGAGCGCGTGGGACATCAACTCAGAGTGGATGATTGGGAAACAATATGCCTTCTTTCATTTCTACATGGTAGAATTTTGGTATGATTTATGCTTTCCGTTATGCATGCTTAATCAAGTAAACTATATGATAGTCTTAGCCTTCCATTTGATGACTGAAATTTCTCATAGCCTTAGCTTGATGATTGATTGATTTCCCATGGTCTTCGATCCCTGCATGTCTTAACCATCCTAAGGTTTATTAATTGCGATGATTGCGATTTATTTTTTCCTTCATACCTAGCTCATCGTTCCGCGCCTGAGCATTTAGCCAAGAGCCTGATCTGCGGTCGTCACTTCGACGTTAATAGACCTATGGATCTCAACACCCTTCTTTTATGTGCACAAATGATGGGAGAAGGATGTTCTTGTCAGCCATCTACCTCTGTTGTTGTCTTTGGTTGATTGGTTGTCTTGTGCCTTCTAGCAAAAGTACCTCTGCGTATGGATTTCTTCCATCCGTGTTGGTTTATCCTTGTGATCATTTCAATGACTTATCCCATTGGATCCTTGCATTCTCTTACTATTGTATACGTTGTATTGGTATCCTAGAATGTAAAAATGATTTAGTTTCAATCTGTGTTTTTATATTGGTATCCTGGAATGTAAAAACAATTTAATTTCAGTACGCGTTTTTGTAATGGTATCCTGGAAATGGAAAAAAAAAATAATTTCTTAGTCTGCGTTTTTATATTTGGTACACAGGAATTGGATAAATGTTTTTTTTGTGTGTGTTATTCCTATCTGCATGGTAATGGTATCCTGGAATGGAAAAACGATTTAATTTCTCTTTCTGTGTTTTATATTTTGTATTATGGTAAAAAAAAAAATTGTTTTTGTTTTTCCTGTGTGTGTTTGCAATTGGCATCCTAGCAATGAAAAAGTTAAACCACGTTTATTTTCATCCCTCTTTGCGTTTTTTTTGTAGTTACCTAGTGCATTTGGCACAATGATTTTCCATTGAATTGATGTATGCATTTTCCTATTATTGACCACGAGTTTGCTAGTAAAATGATGTCTACGTTTTCCTATTGAATGCCCCAATTTGCCCTTTGAAATCGTGACTGATTTTGTTGTTATTCACCACAACTCGGCCTTTTAAATGTTGATTGCATTATGGCTTCATTTTGGTGTGTTTTTTCACAATGATTCTCTTACTTAAAATGATGATGGCCTTTGCTAGAGTGACCACGGTTTTTTCTTTAAAATGCTTGACTGAATTGCTAATAAAACACCCATGAATTTGCTTTAAATCGATTGCCTGATCTTGCTGTAAACGCCCACGATTTTTATATTAAGTCGATTGACTGAGTTGCTGATAAAACACACATGAATTTTCTTTAAATTGATTGGATGAGCTTGCTGTAAATGACCATGATTTTTCTATTAAGTTGATTGACTAAGTTGTTGATAAAACACCCAAGAATTTGCTTTAAATCGATTTCCTGAGCTTGATGTAAACGCCCATGATTTTTCTATTAAGTCAATTGACTGAGTTGCTGATAAAATGCCCATGAATGTTCTTTAAATCGATTTCCTGAGCTTGTTGTAAATGCCCATGATTTTTCTATTAAGTTGATTACCTGAGCTTTCTTTAAACGCCCATGATTTTGGCTATTAAATCGATTGCCTGATCTTGTTGTAAATGCCCACGATTTTTTCCAATTAAATGTGACTGAGCTTGATGTAAATAACCACGAATTTTCCCAAAAAAATATGGACTGATTTCGTTGTTGAAGGGACACAAATTTTCTATTTAGAATGATGACTGCTTTGCTAGAATGCCCACGATTTTTTCCAATTAACTATGACTAGGTTTTACTGTTGGGGTGACCACGAGTTGCCTTAAATGTTGATTGCGTTGATTGTTGAATGACCACAATTTGATCCTTCAATAGTTTGTATTTTACTCTTATTCTCCTTCAATTTGACTCTACCTAGCCTTCTCATTGCCAAACATTAATTGTTACAGCCATGTTATTGGTCAGATTAATTGTTATGTAACTACCATATTAATTGCCAGGCTAATTGCTACAACAATGTCAAAGGACAACAATTTACTTCTTAATATTAATTACCTCAACGATGTCAATTGCTACAACGATGTTAACAGTCAATAGTTCCCTTCTTAATGTTACAGACAACTAGTTATTTTTGGTACAGTTATATTAGATAGACAACATGTGTAATTTAATTGATTACAAGTGTTATATTGTAGCATTTTACATTGATGTGGCTAATGTAGTTATATATTGTCATTTGATAGTTAAATTGTAATTTCAGGGATTAACTTAGAATTACCCTTTTAGATTGTGATTAATGGTTAAATGGGTTTAGGAGTATTGAACACAGTATAGATTAATCTTGCTAAATTAAATTGCATTTAATGATTAAATCATAATGCAACATTGTTGAACTGATTCGTAATTGAGGTTATTTCGATTGAAATTAATGCTTGATTGTAATGTATAATTGTCTATTAATTCAAAGGTGATGTTATTTAGATTGAAAGTAATGGCTATGGTGTAAAGTAGAATGGTCGATTGGATTGTATTAATTTTTAATCAATTGGTAAGTTAAATACTAAATTATAATTTAGACTTGCTAAATTTTGATGGATATTCAATCTCAAAACAATTTGTAACTATTGACTACTTTACACTTGATGATTGGATTGGGTGGTTGACGAAGTTGTGTCTTCCCTAGTAGTCATCCTCTTGTATCTCATCGACCTTTTGTTTGGGGTGTGGGTATAGTCTCCCTGTCAGTATTTGGCTCCTAGCACGTCAGAGTTTTCTAGAATCCTTGGTCTAGATAGGACATGTTGCACCAAGGTTATTGACACATCTATCACCTGGGGACAACAAGATTCTTGATGAGGGGATCATGGCGTGCCCTATTTGGATAGCGACAAATGATAACTTGGCCAGATTTGATGCCTTCCGCGTGAGTGTTGTCGAGCGTTGTAAGTTTGTTTTTGCGCACGGGTTGAACACCTTCATGCGTTTGGTTCATGCGCCTTGAGGTTCTAGTCTTTTTTCATCAAGGTTGTTCTATTGGGAGGGGGATGTTGTCCCTTGGCTTGTAAGCATGCTCCTATTGTGTCGGGCGGGTAGTCATTTCTCCTTGTTTTAATGCATGTTCCGCCCAGTTTCTCCTGTGCTAGTGCATTGAGTCATAGTTTCTTGTTTCCTAGACTGCATGCTTATGTTTGTCATCAGTGGTGAAGTAAATTGTTGTCTTTTTCGCATTCTTTCCCTAAAAAATAAATAAATCACTTCTGCTTCACTTGTAGTCATAATGAAGGGGCCATTACAAGATATCATCCCTAAACATATGGGTAGATCCAATGGATCAATGGAATCCTAGAAGATTATTTGCAACACTATGTGTGAATAGATCAAACGGATTAGCCAAACTTGTTGGATGCCACACAATTTAGCTACAACATGTAGAATCTTTTAGGGATAGGCTACAGTTTATTTTATTTAGAAAATGGAAAACAAACCTTGACTCCACACTTGGTGATTCAAGGCTATTATGGGATGAATCCATCAACTTTAGGTTTCATGAAGTGTTCGGTGGAGAGGTTGGAGTTGGCTCAAGAAAAATTGAATAAAAAAACAAAAAGGATGAAAAAATGGGTATAGCGTGAGAGATGCGATGTAGAGCCCAAAGTGTGCAACCTGGTCTTTTTCAAGTTGAGCAGAGAATAATACCCACCACCCACGGGAATGGTTTCCTCTATTTTGTGAATGTTTGAGTGACCGTTCAAATTACTTTAGAAATTGGAAATGTCACCTGTTGGTTGGAGGTATCATAGCATATGAGGATTCTCCATCCTATCTTTCACATTATTCAATTGATATAGTTCCAGAAACAAATGCATCACCCAATTCAAGTTGATCCATCTATAGCTCTGAAGATGATCACAAACAAGCTAAAACTAGAGGTGGAAAATATCTTGGCACACAGGATGATGGGAGTTGAACGAAATTAGGATCATGAGTACTTTGTCCATTGGAGGGGAAAACATGAAAAGGAGGATAGTTGGGAAATATAGGATTTCTTGTGGCGATATGAGGACTCAATTTGTGAGTATGACAAGAGAAAGCACGTAGTGAAAAAGTAATGGAGGTTTCTCAGACAAAAACAATTTTAGTGCAAAAGGATGTAAATCCTCCTTTGACACCTACCAAGCATGTACAATCCTTCAACAGAGTTGGAGGAGAGTTTCATAGAGAACACAAGGAGGATGCGATTTGTTGGGGAAAATTAGTCTTATAGGCATGGGAAGGAGCACCTTGTGCACAATATGGTGACGTGTGGACATGATAATTGTACCCTCTTTATCTTGACAAGATGGGCATGTTGGAGAGGTCGTTTGACCCCATCAGTAGACCCATGATGAAGTCAATTTGGTCAGCACAAGGAAGCAACATGAGACAAGGGGAATCTATCCAAGTGATGGGGAATTTCATTCTGAATCGATGCAATGTTTCATGGGTGCATGGGTTCAAACGAACATGACTAGGAGAAAGGGTGTGCCATTCTAAATGACAATGTTGGTTCACGAAGGGATGTGACACCCAAACAGGTGAAATGGTTTGTGGTAGAGTTGGTTAGAGTTCTTATAAGAACGCAAGGTGGATGCACCAAGAAAAAAATAAATGAAGGAATGGAGACATAGAGTCATGCGATGATAGACAATATTTGGTCTTAGGTAAGTGCATAGGTGGGGCATGCGACATACTAAGGAAAGATGGTGTGACAAAGAATCTTGGTGGGATGAATCTAGGAAGTCCAGGAAATTTTGTAGTATGGGGCGAGTCATGAGACTCTTCCCATGTTTGTAATTGGGAAAACAATATTGTATCTTATCGTAATATGTTTTCAAAATAAAATAAACCAAGGTAGGTGTTAGACATTGTTCGTGTAGCCCGCAATATATTTGTGTGTCTTTTGTTTTCCGTGTTTCTCCATTGTATGCTAGAATCACTAAGTGTTGATATTATTAACAAATTTTCTAAGTATAAAAGTGAGTTGCACACAGTAGGAGTATGACTCATATGTACACTATAATAGAGTATGGGTATGCTCTAGGTGAAGAGATGTAGTTTGAGCGAACTATCGTTGTTGTAATGAAGCTACCAAGTGAGAATTGGTGTGGTCTTACTCGTCCAAGAAAAGCCAAGATTGGATTTGCGCATGACACTTAGGGAAGTGACATAAAGCTTACATTTTCAAAGGTTGAAAAGAGATTAATGTTAATGGAAGATGGATAATTGGATTACTCTCATGTTGAGAAAATAGAATAGAAATAAGAAAGAAACTTAGTTTTTTAACATTTGAAATAAATATAAGAAATCATATAGATTAAAAGATGTGTCTATGTAAAATATAATTGAAATGTGTAAATTTAAATAATATGATATGAAAATTCAAACTACAATGTCAAAAGTTTAAAAATATTAATGGTGAGATTTTAAAAGATGAAATAGATATTAAAAAATCAATAATAAAATTGAAAACAACACCAAATATGTGTATGAGACCCCACTAAATAAATAAATAATAAAATTGAAAAAAACACCAAATTGGTGTATGAGACCCCACTACAAAAGTCTAAGGAGGTATATATACCATACTTCCATTTGGATTTGAACTTGTGAACTCCATGGAAGAAACAAATATTCTTAACAATTAGACCCACTACAAAGTGATATATGAACTTAATAAAGCTTAATTTTAAAAATAATTTATTATTATTATAATATATGATTATAATTTTTAATAAATATTCGATTGGTTTATAACTAAAATTCATAATTTAGTAAAATATTTTCATATAGTAGAATGATAATAATTAAAATTTGAAAATTATTTAATTACTATAGTTTTAAATGATTTTTTAAATATTTTATAAAATGTTCACATCTTGCTAAAACTCATTATTATTATTAGTCCCTGCAGGATTATAGTAATAAGTTTTCAATTGATTTGACATTAATTTTCATTTACTTAAAAAAAATTCATGAAAAACTTAATGTTCTACATAAGAAATACATTGTTTTATTTTTTAATCTATAAATTAATTTATTTTTTTAAACTTTCATTGATTGAAAATTTTGAGGTCTTATTGTGATATTCACTTCTTTTAAGAATTTAAATTAATTCCACAATTAATATTTCATACTCTCATAAATAATTTTCCATGCCAATTATATGAATAAAATAGCAATGCCATGTTAGGGGTGATCACAATTACAAGTAAAAAGTTAATCACAAGTTTTAACCTATATATAATAATAAAAAAAACATGTTATAAACATATTTCAAATGATAAATTTAACATATATAAATAATCAAATAACATATTTTAAATTAAACATATTAAAAACAAAGTCAATGTTATTATAAATTTCAAATTATTAAATCTTATATATAATAATAGATTACAATCATAATACATATATAGTAATATTAATAATCAATTACAATTCTAATGAAAAAATTAATAGTAATAATTAATTTCAATAATAAATATTAATATTAATATTATATTATAATGATATTAAATATAGTTATAATAATAATAATAACAATTATAATAAAAATATTCATAATAAAAATATTCATAGAAACAATTAATTTTATTAACTTAATAATCAACTATAATTATAATAAAAATATTAATATTGATAATTATTTTTACTAATTTTTAATAATAAAATTTAAATAATAAACTTAATTATACATATGAAGTTTTAAATCATTATTATTATCAATTTTCAAACCTGTCAAAAGTAGAGACTATGTTACTTTGCAATTCTTGTTATTATTATTATTTAATTCTTGTTATTGTTATTATTTAATAGTTCTTAAATACTTTATAAAATGTTCACATTTTCATTTTCATTATTATTATTATTTTTTAATAGTGAGGTGAATAAATTTAATTTTTTTAATCATTTTTTTATAAAAGTTAGGATATCAAAATCTAAAAAATGTATGTATGATAAATTAGAACAAAATTTGTAAGGTAAACAAGTCTTTATTATTAGTTGATACATTAATTATAATAAGTTTTGTCACCTCAAAAAAAAATATAGCATAAAAAATTAAAAATTATTGTCTTAAACCAATCACTTTGAACTTAGTAACATAAATATATATTAAATAATTTATTTAATTTAAAGAATCATGTTATTCATTATATAAATAAAATATATGTTTACCCATCTAAATAATGTTAATCATAAATTTTATTTAATGAGAAGTTTAAAATTTAAAATTATAGCATTATGGAAACAATGCTTCTTGTGATTTTTTGATATGAACACTTTTAAAAGTTTTGAAATGGTGTTAGAAAAGAGTGTTAAGATAAAGTTTGTAAAAGGAAAATGATAAATCTCACAATTACAATTGAGTAGAGAAAAAGAAATTTGTAAAATAATAAGATAGTAGTTATGAAAAAACTTTAAAATAATAATTGATATAAAAGTGATTAAAAAAAATATAATACATTATAAAAGAAAAAATAAAAAGAGGATTATTAATAACCATAGTTATAGGCATTTTTGATATCTAGTTCTCAAGCTCTCGAAGTTTTGGGAGCTTGGGAACTAGTTGCAAATGTTCTCAATTGGCTGGGAACTCTTTTGGGAACTTGGGAGCTTTTTGGGTGCTTCAACATCAAAGAAATGAAAGGTTGGGAAGTGTCATAAACTAAGAGCTTTAAATTAGAACTATATTAAATTAAAATGTAAATATATTAATTCTTTTATTACAAATACATAATTTCTTACAAATATTTTTATTATATTTATTCAAAATATCACGATAAAACTAAGAATAAACTACAAGTAAATATTATTTCAAAAATTAGTAAAGCAAAAAAACTTAATAATACTCACTTTATAGTTGTGGATATGAATTTTTTTTAATGCATTTATGTTCTCCTTCAAGCCCAAACTAAAAATGAAAGTGGAATAAATCAATACCCTATCCACCACAAGCATTTTATCCACTATGTAGTTGATATCAACCATCGATATCATTGACTTTTATTGTATTTTCATATTAGAAGAGTAGTACTATTTTTTTTTTTGAGTAAAAAAAAAATAACGTTTCAAATTTACAAAGATATTTAAAGGTTATATATGTAAAGTTTAATTTTAAATAGATGTTAAAATTGTATATATGTATTTTCAATTTTGTTTTTCATTTTTTAATGAAATATTTATGGATATTAAATTTTTATTATTTTGTTAAATATATTCATATAATTATTAGCACGAATTAAATTAATGATTTTAATATTGTAGTTGTTTCAATAGAAGAAACATTGTCCTCTATTCAACTTCAATTTTATTGAAATAAGATTTAAAATGTATCAATATCTCTATACATTGTAATCTAAAATATTTTTTTTCAATTTTTTTAATATATATTATTGTAGCTCCCAAATTATCTACATTCCCAACATTCCGAATTTTGAAAAACTTTGAAGACATAATTAATAATATTAAATAAATGTTAAAAAAAAAAAAATACTAAAACTAATAATTAGTACATTCTCAATGTTATCATAAAATAATGAATGTTATCATAAAATAATGAATAAGGAATTTAATTAAAAAAAATATTTAAATAGTAAGAAAGATAAAAGAAATAAACGAAGAAAAGGATTAAAACAATCAAGACGGCCAAGACAGACCAATGAGGCTTTAAGATTAAAATTATTGGAAACTATGAATCATAAAGTGTTAGGGTGTTGAGGTCAGAATTAGTGTTCAAATTGACATGAAATAAATCAAATTCATGATAAAATATGTTTTACAATTATATATATATATATATAATTTAAAATAAAAAAACTATTATAATAATTGAAAAATAGAGAGAAAAAAATTAGTTAAAAAAAATAAAACAATAATAATAAAAATGAAAAAAAAAAAAACATATGAATAATTAAAAGTTGACAATCTCAACGTGAAAAAAACACTTTACAATAACTTCAAACTTTTTACTTTAAAATGATTTATTAATTAATAAAATTCTAAATATAATAATTTCAAATAAATTAGAAACCTCGTGAAATTATCCATATCACAACCAAAACATTAAGCCCTCTTAATAAAAGTTCGGCCATAACCAACAAAAACTAAAATGCTTCAAATAAAAGAAATTAGAAACCTCGTGAAATTATCCATATCACAACCAAAACATTAAGCCCTCTTAATAAAAGTTCAGCCATAACCAACAAAAACTAAAATGCTTCAAATAAAAATTCGGTCCCTATAGAGTTGAAATTTACCATAAAGCGATATAATTCAATTCAATAACCTAAAATTGCCCATATAGCGATATAATATTTCCATTAGAGTTGAAATTTACCATAAAGCGATATAATTCAATTCAATAACCTAAAATTGCCCATATAGCGATATAATATTTCCATTAGGTTTCCTCTAATGAGGAAACCTAATGGAAATATTTAACATGAAATTATTCATAACACAACCAAAACCATAAGTCCTAGTAAAGTTAAAAGTTCGGCCGTAACCAATAACCAACAAAAGCTAAAAATGTTTCCAATAACAAAATTGCTCATCGCTATATAGTTGAAATTGCACATGCACCAATATAATTCAATTGAAATTGTACATGCAGCAATATAAATCAATTCAATAATCTGAGTCAGAAACAACCAAACACCCATGTAAAACTCAAAGCACTGAAGCAAGCTATGAGAATATGATACCTTGAGAAATGACTCCAAGAAGACGGAGAGAAACCTTAGCAGCATACAGGTCTGGATGGGATTCATTGAAGCTCACAACACTGCCATAACCCGGAGGCGAAGGTACCACCAATCTCATGCCAACAACATACTCATGAACTGCACTTCCCTTATTGAAGAGAGAGCTGCCATGCGCCCCGGTGCTCAGCAGCCCTCCGATGGTAAGCCCTTCCCAATAGGGCGAGTGAGGAAGAGCCAAAGTATGTACGGCAGAAGCATCTATAACCTCCCTTAGAGACGCCTCACTCTCTACAGTAATCGTCATGGACGCTTCGTCCACGCCAACTATGCGCTTCAGTTCCCGAGTGCTTATGATAAGACCGGAGTCCCCTCCCACACAGATCAGCTTGGGTATCGAGTGAGACCATCTGGTGACCACTCGCATCTTCTGTTTCTTCTTACTGCCCTCCGCCACCGCCTCCACCACCTCTTCTTCGGAAGAAGGGACAACCGCCGCCCGGGCTTTGCAGGTGGCCCGGTACGGGAAGATTACATAGGCGTTGGTCACCGTACAATCGGTGTAATCGTTAAGCTTGCATCTCACCGGCGGAGGAGGTGAATTGCATGATATCCCAACTCGATCGATCAGAAATATAATGTGAATGGGTAGGGAAAGAAACCTCATGGGTATACGAGAATTGATTGAATCCCTTCAATAGATAAATTCATGATTTTCAGAATGTGGAATGACGGTTAGGGCACTCTTAATACGTGGTAGGATTTGCACACTCTGCAGGGAAACGCATGCGAGTAGTTGGTGGAATGTTGAGCTGTAATTCTTGTAAGTATGTGGTTGCAAATTGTGCGGTGGAGTCTGAAACAGAAATAGTGGAGGAAGCACTCGATTGTACACTGATTTCTTGTAAAGTTGTTATGTCATCATCCTGTCATATGATGTGTTTATGAATGATGTTTCCGGTGAAGGCCTATGACTTGAATCGGACATCATGCTCTGAAAAAAAAAGGCCTGTGACTTGTATCTGACATCATGCTCTGAAGAAAGACAGACGGGATGATTAAACAAAAAAAACTTGCGCTACAAGTAAGGTATGCTTGCAATATACATTTTAAAACATTGCACAATTTATTTTGAAAACATTGCACTTTTCACGAAATAAAATGGAGTACGATATGATTTTTAGTTTTCTTTTATCTTTTATGTATGTGTTATGTTAAAATTAAATGTTAAATAAGATGAAATAGTAAATTTACTGAATATAACAAATTAACAAATGAGATAGACATCATTACTTATCTCTATTAGATTACTGAATATATTATATAATACATTGGTTTATTATATAGAGTTTTATCAGATTTAATTTATTCTAATAATAGCAATAGAGGTTGAACAAATATCTCAACCACACATCAAACTAGGAGATTTGGTTGGAGAGAATTTTTCTCACAACCAGCTATTTAACAACCTCCTTAACCTATTCTCTCACATCATCTAACTATAGCTACCTGTTCAACAGGTCATTAACCCAATAATACAACAAGTATGAATTACATATTCTAACAAGTTTATGCACTCTTAATAAGTGGAAGGGTTTCAGATTGTGCCGTGGAGTCTGAAAAAGTGGGTGAACGCACGATTGTACATTGATTTTTTCAAAACCACTCAAATCTATAAATCTATAAATCTAACAACTCAAATCTATAAATCTAACAATTTTTCAACTAATTTCTGGAAAAATGGACTTGAAAATATACTTAGAAAAATATCATAAAAAAGGTTAACTATACTTATAAAAAAAAATTCTGGAAAAAAACATGCTTGTCATATACATTTAAAAAAAAAAATTCACAATTTATTTTTATTTTTCAATTTCAATTTCAATTTCAACTTTAATATATAATTTTGATGATAAATATGATGAAATAATAAATTGTGATTAATCCAATTTAGCAAATTTCTAAGTTTTAGTGTGTATATATATATATATAACAGTCACTCAATATTTCCTAAAAAAAAAAGAAAAATGTATAAAGTTTAGACTACTACTATATTCATGAAACAAGAAGGTCTTATACACCAATTGGCCTTAAAATTAGATTATTATTATTATTTTATCCCTCACATACACAAACTCTTCAATTTAGGAGATTCCCCTTCCTAAACCCTAGACGCAAAGCCTCATTGTTCCTATTTTCAAAAATGGGGATAGAAACATTCCCTCTGATTATAGGACCATTATGATTAGATCCGATTTTTGTAACAACCCTTGTTACGTCTAAGAAAAGCGAAGCACAAAAGGTTTTTTTTTTTTTGCATTACAAATTTAACGTTAACCAAGTAAATCATAGCAACGTAGAATCAACGATATCATAAATAAAGGTATCATAAATAAAGGAATTACAATCATCTCATCATCATAATCAATAACGTTGCAACCAACGCATCAAAAAAAGGATAATGACACACAACATAAATGGCGTCATTGTTTAGCACATCACAATCAACCTGAAACAAAATACAACTATGATCAATCAACTAATGAATATAAAAATGACTACCCTCCCAACCTACCCTGCAAGGTTAGGACCTCAAGGACACGTAAGCAACGTTCAAGCCCAGGTTCCAATTGATTTTAACAATTTAAGGGTTGGAGAATATTTTGAAGAACAAGGAGGTGTCTACATCCCACTAACACAATCAATCCCAACCAACTATCTAAATCAACAACATCTAAGATAACCAATTTCATCAATACATCAATCGCAATCCTCAATTAAACATGGCGCACAGGTAATCATTCACATAACTCATCATATATCATAGCAATTTTCAATTCGCGCAAGAAGTCTAATGTCTACAAAAATTATTCATCACATTATAATTTATTGCGTGCAAGAAGTCTAATGTCTACAACAATCATTCATCACATTATAATTTATTACGCGCAAGAAGTCTAATGTCTACAACAATCATTTATTACATTAAAATTTGTTACGCACGAGTGTAAAACAACTCTAGAACAATCACAAGTCAGCTTAATTAAGGGTGCAAGAACCTACACCCCAAACATTTATTCATGAACATTAAATACTCAATGCGCCAGAGTAAAACAACTACATAACTGATCAAGTCAGCATTAATTTCCAGACGCAAGATCAAGCAATCATAACCGATCATACCTCAACATTTACACCAGACGCAAAGAATATGATTGCCCAATCATTATTCATTAACATTTTCCAAAACACCAGTAGATCTAAACACTTAAACATATATACATCAATGTTATCCCATAATGCAAGGAACAATCATCAATTCTAAGTTCATGGTGCAGGTAATCTACTTATCCAACCATTCATAAATCACATTAAGTTCATGCGCTGGCGCATGAGAATCTATCAATCTCAATTAACCATACACCATCTCAAATTAATGGGGCAAGAGAGGTATGTGTACTAATAAATCATAGTCAACATGTATAACTATGCAAATGGGAACTAATTTCTAGACCATCATACGACAACCTACTTAGCAGTGTAAGAGATTCCATTCCGAAATCATACATCAAGTAAAATATGCAACCCTGCAGACAATACATTCCAACATCAGCCCGACTATAATGAAACATATCAATTTAATTGACACGGTATCGCCTATGAAACATTTTGTATCTCGTCCACTACAAAATACGTACATTGACCTCGCCAAAAATTTGATGCAACAACCAACAGTTTCTTACTACATCCCCAAACATAAAATATCCTTTCTTAAAGCATCCCTCCAACCATCTATCCTTTAACCCTTCATGAAAGGTATCATACATAATTGTCAATGGGATAAAGAATACCCATCATGTCCCTTAATAAAGTCTATCTTCCTTATTACATTGCTTGGTTTATCTTATAAACTAGAAAACATAACAAAGATAACTTAAAATCTTCATCACATGAGGTTGGAGTATCTTAGCAATATTTCCTGCTTGGTTTATTCTTCAACCAAATCACATAACCGTCATAACTTGAAGTCTTCATAACAATAATCTCGATAAATTAATAATAAGCTTGATATTACTGTTAATACATAATTAGTTGCAGGTAATGCGAAACCAGGCTTAATATTTTCTTAAGTTAATTTTTAGATTATTTAAAATTGTTTACAACTATCATTCACAACTATTATAAATAGGTAACATTATCTAGTTTCCAAAGCCAAGTAAATCACTTATAGTTTCCAAAGCCAAGTAAATCACTTAAATTCATTACTCTGTAAGCAATTTTGTGGAGGGAAACCATTTAAGAAATGTTCTTGAAGAAGGGGGCAATCTGTTGAGGATGGCATGGAATCCTGAGGAGGGGATACGATGGGATACAAATGGCATCATCTATCAGGAAAAAAGAAGGTGATGTTACCAGGATTTCACTGGCAGGCAAAACAATTTTGCATGACCGCTACTTGACAGTTGACAGGGAAATTGGGATGAGGAGGAATCACGGTCCAGTCTGGTTATAACGCCAAGGTAAAGGACTGTTAATACCCTAGGGAAAAATAACAATGTTGGTAGTGGTTCTGTAGTAAAACGCTGAGGAAATGAAAACGCTTTCTGTCGGTGATGGTCGTGGCGCCAACCGATACTAGGTTGAAGTAGAGGGCCTCGATTTATTAAATCGCTACCGAATGCATTACAGGCAGTGGAACTCTATCGCCGGGGACGTGTGGAGGTCAATAATCGAGCACAAGTTCCTTCATGAAGAGGAAAAGTGCAGGTAGACAACTACATGAAAGAGAAACACCTGGGAAATTTTCAGAAAACTGTGGCTGAGGAGAGTAGGGAGGGTGCTCTCTCAAGGATGAATTTGGGTAAGGAAAAAGAAAAAAAGGAAACATGGTGCTCTAAGAGATTCAGATTCCACCAGGGAAGAGAAAGCAACGCTCTGGCGAAGAAAATCGGAGACTGACGGGGAATGGATTTGAATCCGATGAGCACACATGCGAAAGGAATTTTGGGATTTTAGGATTGATCGTGACCACTGCCACAAATATGATATCACACTCAAAATGGAAGAGACTATCACAAGGTGGGGAATACAGAAATGCCCAACCATCTGACGATGAATATGAGACTGAGCTAGGTTGGGTTGAGTTTAGAAAGACCAGGGAGGTTTAGTAAAATTTCTAACTGCAAACCAAATACAGTGGTAACAATCCTACTAAAAATATCGTCGTTTCATGTGTAGCAGGTTACTAACCTTTCCAAAAACATTCAAGGCATTCCTCAATACTTGGAACTGATAACTAAATAGATCGATTGGCAATTTTCTGACAACGACCAACACGATTCACGCGCTGTACATATATATATGATGATGGTGATGATTAAAGTCCACTAAGATCGAATTTGTCTTTTGGAACTTAAGAGAGTAAGTGATTACTTGTGATTCTTTAGAATTTTGCTTCCGTGCTAGAAAAGCATTAAGAGAAGCTTTCCAAGATAACCATATATATATATATATATATATATATATATATATATATATATATCCCGACAACCATTGTTTTTCTTTTTAAAAATGAAATAATGACCAATAAATTCACCCTCTAGAGTACACAACCCATTAAGACCTATTCAAATTTGATATATCTTGGGGTACAAGACAACAATTTCTAAACAATAGACAATTTATATTATTACGATATCCAGTCTAGAATAAAGTCTTGTATGCAAATTGGGGTACAATGACAATGGTTATAATTCTAATCATTCAAGTTGATTCCATGTGGTAGCCATTCAATTTCTCTGTTAGTATAAAACTTCAAGGAGACTCACCGATCTCAATTTAGAACTCATTACAATTTACCATAATATCTAAATCCCTACACAATTTAACTCAATAGAAAAAGAATTATAGAAGAGAATACCGTAGCCAACAATGAGGAGTCGAAGAGGTTCTCTCACGCTTGCGCTCCTCCCAAATCCCCACTTTCTAACCTTGAGGACTTCACTAGTACCTCCCAACTAACACTAGGGGTAATCTTCTTCCTCCTCAGCCCCACGATCTGCAAAGGGGCCACTCACAACCACAACCTGAATACTCTATCTCCCAGCTCGCCTCGCAAGGTAGAGCTACCACTCTCTCCTCAAGCTGGTTATCCCAACTCTCACAAGTAAAACCAGTCAAGAAATTACGGCAGCATAACTTTACTCATACAAGTCATGATCCATTCCTCCTCTCATTCATTTCCTTTATAGAATTTTTCTTAGTGACAACTTGTCATTTTCACATTTAATTCGTTTATTTAATAATTTAATTAGGAATTATTTCCCCTATACACTTGGCACTTTTTCCCTTAGTTGCACTAATAAATCCACAATTTAATTAAATTAAGTGTTAATTTTCCTCACCCATCCAAAAAGTGATCCTAAGAACACTCCTAGTTGTCGTTTATTCCATTTATTTCCCATTCATGACTGATTCTTTTCTAAAGCGGAGTTGAGTTAAAATAGGGAACATCTCCTAGTTAGACTAGACTATAAATACCCTTCCATGCTTACACATTCTTTTATTCTTTATTCCCTTCTTTATTTCCTTTGTTTTTATACTGCAACGTGACCTTCAAGACGCACTCTGTGCTCCAAGAGTGACACTATCCTTTCTTTCAAATTTTAATTATGCGACGTTCCCTTCAATACACATTACGTGTTCTAATGGTGCCACTCGTCTTTGAATGGTTTTGGTAGTTTTCCAACTCTTGGAATTAATAATCCATCAGAAGACTTTGTGATAGACTAAGGGCCTCTAAAAAATAAGGACCCTACCTTATTGTACGCCTGTTAGAATCTTCGCGAGAGACTATCTCAATCTTCCCTCATGACATCATGGATACCTCGAACAAGGTAATCATTAACCTACAATTCAAGCCATGGTGGCAGTGCTAGTAGGTTGTGGAAGGGATGCTACCACACCTCTCCCTCAATATATGGTTTTTGTGCATGGCCCCTTTACTCCTTATGTGAGTTTGATTAGCAAGCAATCGTCATCCTGCATCCATAAAAAAAACACTATCAACGACCCATAACAACATCATAATATACCTAATCATGTCACATATGCATAAATAGAAATACCCAAACCATATGCAATCCACTCCCTGACTTGATCCAGATTCCAAGGAGGTCCATTGATTCCATCAACATCCTCGGCCTGTCAAGTGCCCTGCACACTCAGGGGAACTCGTCAATAGCATTTATCAATACATAGATATCAAATAACATAACATCATAATCACAACATCATCATAAGAATCCATAAGCGAACAGACAACCATATACTAAAACTGGATCACTTACATGCAATTGTCCTCAAAGAATAAGTCAATCAGGAGTGCACAAGAGTGGGATGTTACATACACCCCCTCTTTTTCTAAACTTTGTCTCAAAGTTTCAATGTAGATATGTTTAGTAAATAAAGTATCTGACAAGATCTAAATGTCTAACTATCAACAAAAATGGAAACTACTAGCGCATATCATATGTGTCCTCCCAGGTAGCCAAGTGTGGACTATAATTGTAATACTGAACCTTGACCTGATCAACTGTTCGAAGTCGTAGCTGTCAAATGCAAGGGTCCATAATGAAGATTGGCTCTTCCATGAGATAAACCCCATCTGACACCTGCAAATAAATCAAGTCAATCACATGTGTAGGATCACTAACATAATGTCACAAACAAATACAAGATAAACATCGCCCAATGCCTCAAAGAATGAGGCACGACTACGCGATAGATAACCTTCATAATTATGTTCAACGCGATGCGCATCGAAAAAACTCTTCTACCAATATTGTGCTTCTTCCATCCCTTTTTCTTATCTTTTTTATTTGTTTTTCCATTACTTGGATTGCTTCTGGTCCTACCAGGACCCTATCCTCAAGTCGATCCCAGCTCAATGGCATCTGACACGGTAGCCCGTATAGAAACTCAATGGTGGCATCATAATGGTACCTTGATAGTTTTTGTTGTACACGACTCTACCCGTGTTAATATTTTTTCACAAAGCTTTAGTCAGTCTATCACATACATATGAAACACATATTCCAAAATTGGTTCGTTCTTTTTATCTACACGTTAGCCTTTGGGTGATATGTTGTACTAAAGTTCAGTTATGCTCCCAAGGCCTCTTGGGAACTAGTTGAGAATTGTCTTATAGCCATTGATCCTCTATCATATACTATTGTTTTTTTCATACCATGAAATCTCACAATCTTACTGATAAAAATCTAGCCATGTTTGGTGCATGATACGTCGTACGCATAGGAAGAAAATGTGCACTCTTCGTTAGATTCTCAACTACCATGATAATCAAGTCATCCCTCCTGGATGTCAGTGGGAATCCATTAATGAAGTACAATGAAATGACCTCCTAATTTGATTCTGGATTAGCGTGTGGCGTAGTAATCCTTCTATATTTATATGTTCAATTGTCACTTGTTGACATTATAGACCTCTCGCCATGTAGTTGACTATGTCTGTATTGATTCCTTTCCAGGAGAGTAAGGGATTAATGTCTACCCTCATCTTCGTGACCCCTGGATGAGCCATGTACAGAAATCTATGAGCTTTGTTGAAGACCAAACTTCTCAATTCATTTCTAGGAGGTACGTAAATCCAGTTACTAAACCTCATAAATCATCTTTGTCCAATGTAAATCCATCAAAACTTGGTACTAAAACAGTGTATTGGATGATATTTTCCTTAACCTCCTTATACCAGTCATCATCGCATTATAAAGTTAGAATATTTTCTCGAAGATTCGTCTGAAGAGGTGTCACCAAAAATATGCATGGTCTCCAACTCAACACATCTACCACTCTGTTCATTGTCCCTTTTATGTATGTAATCTTAAAATAATACTTTCTAAGCAGTTCTGACCAACACCCTTGCCGTCTGTTCAAGTCACTTTGCATAAAAATGTGTTGCAAACCATAGTGGTATGTTTTCAATTCAAATTCATGTCCAATTAGGTAGTTCCTCCATATTCTTAGGGCATACACAATGGCCAAAAACTCCAATTCGTTCGTCATGTAGTTCTCCTCATGCTTTCTTAACTTCCATGGCATGTAAGTGATCACTTGACTTTCTTGAATCAAGAATTTGCCTAAGCCTTCCTTTGATATGTCTATGCATACCAAGAGGTCCTCATCCATGTCAGATACTTTTATTATCGACGCTCTCTTCAACAACTCCTTGAGCCTTCAAAATGATTCCATGCATTTCTCTATCCATACACACTTCTTGTTTTTCCTCTACAATTTCGTAATAAGATTTTCTACCTTCGAAAAAACTTTGATGAACCGTCGATAATATCCAGCGAAACCCATGAATCCATGCACTTCTAGCATGTATGTCGGCACAGGACATTCCATAATATCCTCTAACTTCGTTGGGTCCACAACGATGCCTTCACCGGAGACAACATTCCCTAAGCAATGAGACCTTGAGAGCATTGCGACAATTTCCCATAATTTGTGTTTTCGTAAACATTGTGATACTAAGAACAAAAGTTCATCATGTTCCTACGTCATCACAAGATATATCAATGTTTCATTAGTGAATACTTGAAAAAACTTGTCCAAGTGTTAGCGGAACACCCCATTCATCAAGATCATGAATATGCCTAGGGCGTTTCTCAGTCCAAAATAATAAAATGGTAAACTCGTAATGCCCAAACCTCATTTTGAATGAGGTCTTAGGAATGTCTTCCTCCTTGATCTGTAACTAGTGATATCTTGATCTCAAGTCGATCTTCGAAAACATCGTCGTGCCTTTCATTCGATCAAACATATCGTCTATTCTTGGCAACTGATACTGGTTCTTGATCATTTCCTTGTTAAATTGATGGTAGTCAATGTAGAGTCTCAAAGACCCATCCTTCTTTTCTATGAAAATAGCAGGCACACCCCAAGGTAACATACTTGGAAGCATAAGTCCTAGGTCCAACAAATCCTTCAGTTGCATTTTCAACTTCTATAACTTAGGCATTGACATTCGATAAGGCATTCTTGGTATCAGCTCAGTTCCAAATTTCAATTCAACCATAAAATCCAATTTCTTTTCTAGGAGACAAGAATGGTAAGTCTTCTGGAAATACATCAGCAAACTATCGTACTAATGGAAGGTTTTCTAGTCCTTTTGTATTCCCTTGTCGTTCATCGCTAGGATTGCATATAGATTTCATCCCTTGCGCATGCTTTTTCGTAGTTGTAGCAAATAAATGAACTTGAGGGAAACTCCCTAGTTTCTTCCTACAATCACTCATCTCTATCCCTCTTCATCAGTCATACTCAACTGCATCATCTCACATTTAAGTATCACATTAGGTGATTCCACCCAGTCCACAATGATCACGACGTCATAAGATCCTAAGATCATGACATACAGGTTGGACTTCATTATAATATTCCCCCAAGTTAAGGCTATGAATTCGATGGGCTTTGCCAAAATCTCTTAATGTAGTGTGTTCGGCTGACCCGAATTCTCTGGCCCTCTAAAATGGAAAATCATGCTAGTAATGTGGCTCTCTACTTGTCCAGGATTCAGTCATCAGTCCATTACTCCTTATTCACAAAGTTGAATTTGTTGGCCTACCAGCCTGAGCTCCTCGTCAATTCTGTTGATCCGACCTGAATTGTTGTTGTTGCAGGTGACGTTGTTGTGATGCGGATGTCATTTGTCCCATCGATATTGTAGGAGTCCTTCCCTGACCCCCGCTACTCAGATATTCCTCAGCTATAAGGGCCTTCTGGACAATATCGTGTAACTTCTAAGGCATTGGGATCCTCACCTTCGCACGAATGTTGTCATTAAGCCTGAACAAAACTTGTTGACCTTGATGTTCTCAGTGTTCATATGTGGAACATACCTAAGAAACTCCATGAAATGGGCCTCATAATATAGCACCATACGAGCACCCTATCACAAGGCATTGAACTCATTGAGTTGGTTCTCAATGAATTCCTCTCACAAATACCTCTCCTGGAACAACTCTTCGAACAGTTCTCATGACACATCTTCGATGACCCTGTTCAATTGTTGCAGGAGTGGCTTCCACCATAGAAAAATGCTTCCCTTGAGATGAAATACCACCATGTGGGATTTCATGTTGGAGGGGTAATCGCAAAGTGAGAAGCACATCGCAATGTTCTCCAACCATGCCTTAGCGGCTCCGCCATTCGTGGCACCCAAGAACTCGGGAAACTTGACCTTCTCAATTTCTCTGTGAATGCTACCTGTACCGAATGGGGCGTGATGTGGACCCTCTAGGGCTGAGCTGGAATTTCAAATTTATCTTACCTGTCAAGTGAAATTTTGATGACGGTCATTTGTTTTTCATGCCTGTCATTTATCTTAGTTTTGCCCCAAATTCATGAGTGTCAAAAATTGTCTATCAGTGACTGAATATTCAATTAACTATTAACACTTTATGTGAACTAGGACTATGGACTAATTAAATTTTAAGGATTGTTAATCTGAAACTAATTAAATTTTGTTTATTTTTATATTTAATTCTCCAACAAACCTTTCCAACGCCTCTTCAGTGTGAGGCCTAGGTAGGTGACACACTATAATAAACTAAGCACCTAGAATTTATGGTGGGTTGAGATTTTTTATACCGGTAAATTTTGACGTGTGGATTTTATATCTGTGTGTCAAATACGTCTAAAAGCCAAAAAAAATTCTTGTGGGATGTCAAATTCGAGGCCTGCTCCGGGGGTACAGGTGCTCTGGCCTCACCTCCTTCTAGACGGTTTAATCAAAGCCTCTGAAATTTCCCTGGAAGGACCTTATCAGACCCTCCACATCCCTTACAACAATTGGCTACTGCATAAGGGCTTATTCTTCCCCCTTGAGGATTATACCCCTAGGGTGCAAGTGCTTCTTGAGGCGTCGCACCTCCTCCCCTAGAACCACATTGTCAACCTTTGCAGAGTCCTCTAACCATGATTATCACATCGACAGGTTAAAATTTTAATTAGCACTAAGTTATTACTCAAGTGTATAATACAGTGGAAGGCATGTCGATCCAAAGTCGCAGGGTTGAACCTAGCTCTGATACCATATGTAATTGCCCTCCGTTACATCGAATAAAAAGTGAAGCACGAAAGGTATTTTTTTAATTTTTTTGCATTAGGAATTTAATGTTAACCAAGTAAATCATAGCAACGTAGAATCAACGATATCATAAATAATGGAATTACAATCGTTTCATCATCATAATCAATAATGTCACAACCGACGCATCAACATATTTAGTACCGACATATAATCTGCATGCATCATAAGTAAAAGAAATACTAGCTACTCATTATTGAAATCAATAATGACGTGTTCAACGCATCAACAAAAGGATAGCGATAAGCAACATAAATGACGTCATCACTTAGCACATCACAATCAACCTAAAATAAATTACAACTATGATCAACCAAATAATGAATATTAAAATGACTACCCTCCCAACCTACCCTGCAAGGTTAGAACCTCGAGGACACATAAGCAATGCTTAATCCCAGGTTCCAATTGATTTTAACCATTTAAGGTTTTAGGGTTGGCGACTATTCTGAGGAACAATGAGGTGTCTACATCCCACTAACACAATCAATCCCAATCAACTAGCTAAATCAACACCATCTACGATCACCAATTTCATCAATCCATGAATCCCAATCCTCAATTAAACATGGTGCATAGATAATCATTCACATAACTCATCATAAATCATATCAATTTTCAATTCGTGTAAGAAGTCTAATTTCTACAACAATTATTCATCACATTATAATTTATTTCACGCAAGAAGTCTAATGTCTACAACAATCATTTATCACATTATAATTTATGACGCACAAGAAGTCTAATGTCAACAACAATCATTCATAACATTATAATTTATTGTGCACAAAAAGTCTAATGTCTACAACGATCATTCATTACATTACAATAACAAGTCAACTTAACTAAGGACGCAATAATATACACCCTAAACATTTATTCATTAATGTTAAATACTCAATGCGCAAGAGTAAAACAACTACATAAATCATCATGTCAACATTAATTTCTAGACGCATCACGCAAGATCAAGCAATCATAACTGATCATACCTCAACATTTACACCAGGCGCAAAGAATCTTATCGCCCAACCATTATTCATTAACATTTTCCAGTTAAAAGTAGAAAATGAGTTAAATGTATTTCTCCACTTAAAGAGATTAATGAAAGCGCACATAAATGTGTTAACAATAGCTCAATTTATTGAAATTGAAAGAGATTTTGCTACTTCTAATTCGACTTTTAAAAGTAGAAAATGTGTTAAATGTATTTCTCCAGTTCAAGAGATTAATGAAGCGCACATAAATGTGTTAACAGTTCAGTCAATTGAATTGAAATTGAAAGAGGTGCTGGTACTTTCGATTCGACTATTAAAAGTAGGAATTCTTAGAAATAGAATTATAAACAGGGAACATGCTCGAGCTACAATTGATTGCATAATCACCAGATACTAAATTAGTGTCTGGAAATTGATCTTCTCCTTATGTTCATCAATAAATTGTAAAGCGAATCCTAGGCAGACCGCGTCAAGATCTGTCTATATCCTAGCCTTGGTAGCAAGGAAGAAGTTGACTCTCTTGTTAAACTTGCTTTGAGGGGGGGCTAAGGATTAATTTTCGCTATGTCCTTCCAATCAGAAGGATGCATGTCTTGTTAAAATTGTTGTGAGGGGCCACGGAATGAATAAAACTTGTTGGGAGGGGCCACAAAATGAATAATATATTTATAATCTACAAAATGAGATCTATTAGCTAAATTAGATCTATTATCTCTTGTAGTTTTGTCTAAAATCATCTCACTAGCATGATATTAAAATCATCTCACTAAAATTATGGAAATATTAAATCTAGCCAATAAAATTTTAATGTGAAATACCACTAATGGATTATATGCCTCTCGTGAAGTTTTCTTCTCTAAGGTGATTTATATATGATATAATGATTTTCCCTTAAATCATTACACCCATATTAAACATTGTTTGTGAAATACATTTTCTCTTTGGTTTTTCATTCAATGACATCCTTGCATTCCTCGACAAATGAATTCAAGTCATTGTCCTTGTTAGATGTTAAAAACTCATTATCTTGTCCTTGTATGGTGGTAAATAGTGCCCTATCCATATCTAATAAGTGATACGAGCATTCGTTTATGAGTAGGCCTATGAGTAGGCCTTATGGTACCAAATCATGGGCCACAACATATTTGACTATGTAGTGCTCAAACATTGGGTTGATATACCTCATGTCTTCTCAATAGTGGACATATAAGGGGTTATGGACAATTTCTTGGGCCTTCAACCATTTACTTATTACCATGAGTGATTATAATTGTTCTCATAATACACTTATTTATAACATGGTATCTATAAGGGTTTATGGTAGTTTGGGGGGCTTATGGATAACTTGTTGGGCCATCAACTACTTCCTTACTAACATGAGTGATTATAATTTATCCCATAATACATTTATTAAACGAACATGATATCTATAAGGGTTTATGGTAGTTTGCCGATTTACACATGGTCAATGGAGGTGAAAATTATAAAAACGTTGAGATATGTTTGTACCCATAAAACTATGGTTCCTTATATAGGGCATATATATTTTGTTGGAATGGATCACATCCCCATGAGAATCATACGAAAATGTTATGTCCTAGATATTAGATGTAAACAATGGCCTATACCTCGGGAAACAATGCTTCTATTGTAAATTTGAAAATGCCCATGACATATGTGATCACCTATGACCTTGCATAAGGCCCATGAATACATCCTTGAATGATGGACTAGACATTGATTACCATCCTTAGTGTGTCAATACTCAAGAAAACAAGCATATCTCACACATAGCCTTATGTAATGGATATTTGGTGGCCCATGGAATTACACATGGTCCATGAGATATAGAAGTAGTTTGAAGGGTATTCGACCTTGTATTTTGACCTTAAAACATGTCCTTGACCCCAATATCCATCCATGGTGTTTTAAACCATTAAATGTTCACCATATCATACTTGCAAGCTAAATATTGCCTATGAAAAGCATGTCCAATGGCATGAGGCTTCACGTATGCCCCATGAGTCCCTTAATAAGATTTAATGGTTTAGGAATCTTTATTTTTAACCTATACTATGGATTAGGTCAGGATAGGAATACATGGTTCATAAACCTTGAAATGGTGGCCATATAAGGACTATATGGTGCGCTGATACTTCATGCATGTCCCATGAGCCCCAAAGACAATTTTTGTATTTGAATTCCATAACGTTTGGAACTTGACCATGATATCAGTCCTCTGAACCATCCTTGGTGATAATCCTCTATATGGAAACCATATCCTATTTTGAAGTTAAATATGGCATATTCACGGCACATGATGACTTAGTTCCATGCACGTGACAAATGAACCCAAAAGGAAAATTCTATTGACTAATACATTTGATTTTTTATTCCTCCATGGCATAGGCCCCAAATACCATCCTTGGTATGCTAAATCCGTAAATGGTGACCATGTATTTCTCCCAAGTTAAATGTTTTCTATTTACTACATGGAGAGGTCATCAATTGAATCATAATGCAAAAATATCTACATAAGACACAAGGGTCATTACCATGAAAAAAAACACATGCAACTATGGTCTAAGGGTTCCACTATGTTCAAGGACTAATGTTTTCATTTTTTGTCATATTCTTCAAGATTTCACAATTGTTTTGTCATTGGGATTTGGGATGGGAAACATATGCAATGGAGTGGAAAGATCATTGAAGAAAGTTCTACCACGTGAAAAAATGGTTGAGTTTAGAGAAAAAGAAAGGAAAATAATGGTACATTTTATGAATTTATTAGATGGGTGTTTAAAACCTACACTGGCACAACAAGGAAAGAATAGGAACTCAACAAGTGAGACATGATCATTTCAATATTCTCATGACAACGAAATCATACAAATTTTATAAATCTAATTTCAATTCCAAGAACAATGAGTGTTGTTCTAGGTTTTGCCTCAAGTTCAACCATGGTGGAGACCATGTACAATTTTACTAGATTGCCAAGAAAAATAGATACCATGGCCATTGTTTCTACAATAGGTAAAAATAAATCACTCAAATCCAAGAATGATAGGAAAAATGAGTGAATATTTGTTGGGGATCACCTACACAATACATGAAATTCTAGTATAAATGTTTGAAGATAGAGATTATTGGCGTAATTTTCAATGGAGAGACTTACATTCTAACAACCTAAAAGGGTGTTTACAAAAATAACCATTTTCTTTTTCCTTCAATTCTAAGAAATAGCTAAGTAATCCAAATCTAATCAAATAGAGTATTAAGCACAACAATTAAGTAATAAAGAAGTCATGGCGTGTTTATATAATGTATTCAACAATTTCACACTTCATCAACCTAAACAATAAGTATTGTGCATGCAAGTTAATGATGATGTTTCATGATGCATTAGTAACAATGTAAACATAGAAAAACAACAATCTATTAACTTGGAGGGATTATTCAAGATAATTTTACAATAAATTTGAATATGGTGTAAAAAGATGAAATGTAAGAAATTGAATTAGACATAAAACCGCATGTAATAATATATTTTCATAGTTTCCAAATATATTTTTAACACATACATATAAAAACATAAAAATTTAATGAACTAAATAATAATAATAAATTTGTTGTGAAATTAAGTAAGCAAATTTTGTGTTTACCCGCAAAATTTTCACAAGCATGAGAGGGAAACACTTTCTTAATTAAAATTATATTGATAAAAATATGCAAATTAAATATTCTTAGGGGGTTCTATGTTGAAATGTTGTTAGGAAGTATGTTAAAAAGGAATTTTATCAATATATATATATATATATATATATATATATATATATATATATATATAATTTTTACAAATTTATATCTAATATTTTTATTTAAATAATATATCATTTATTAGAACCTTGCAAAGGGGTGTATATTGTGAGTGAGTTATTGGTTGTGGGTTTGAAACTTGCAAAGTTGTGTGTATTGTGAATGTAATTACATAAATTTTGGAGGTTATAGTAAGTGTTTGACCAATTATTGATTCAATCATTATAAAAGAAAAAAATAATAATAAATAAACAAAACCAAAATTAGAAATACAAATAAATAAAAAATTTCTATAAAGCAATCAACCTATAAGCTACCTATGAGTTTGAATTAAGTTTATAAGCTACCTATGAGTAATCCTCCTTGGAAGGCTGTCTTATCCAACATCTGCTTAACCCACTCCAAACACATGACCATAATTCATCTAGATCATAAAATGGTTAATTATGTAAATGCAAGCACATAACTGATAAACAAATACATATAACAAACCATATGTATAATCACTATTCATTTAGATCATAAAATGGTTAATTATGTAAATGCAAGCACATACCTGCATATAACAAACCATATGTATAGTCACTATTCATTTAAAATCTAAGAGTCTAAACAATATCATAAGCAGACATATTCAGACTTAAGGATCTCGGCATGATCATAATCCATTGAACATGCGAGCACCAAGCAACATTGTGTATGTTACTAGAGCCAAAGTAACATTGTGTATGTAACTACTGCCAAATACTTGAGTTAATAAGCACCCCAAATGTTAGGTTGACTAGTTGGGCTATATATATAGTTAATAGTTTCAATATCAGTTTACGCTATCAGAAGTATTTTCGGTGAGTGACAACAAACAATAGCATTTTGTAATTTTCAAATATTGTAGTTCTATTTTTTATCAACGGGTAATTAACAAAACTTCAAAAAAGATTTATTACTATGTATAACGAAACAATTAGAGTAACTTGCCATTTGTCATGGTTATGCAAATGATTCATGAGTATGCTTTCCTATTCTTCATATCTACAAACCCAAGCACATTCATGAGTATGTTTCCCTATCATTCATGTCTACAAACCCAAGCACCCGGGTAGACTCTTCCTGCTCTGCAGAAATAACCCTTTTCAGGAGCACAGTGTCTGTCCTCAGAGCACACACAGAGCCCTTCCAAAGCACATCCATCCTTCACTAAAACCAACCCTTGCTGCCCTGTTCCCATCATGGCATCTGTCCACTCATTCGACATTAACCCTTGAGGATCATGTTTTCTCTGTGCTTTCAAGAAATCCTCGGCTTTACTATACTTCCCCATGACTCCCACAAATGCAATATTTCGGTTCTTGCCCCAATGAGGAGTACCTCCATATTTGAACAAACCCATCTGCTCAATCTCTTCCAACACATCTTCGTTCAGCCTGGGTATCATAGGATCTCGAGAACGGTAATACGTGAAATCAAGGTCCACAGAATCCTCATCAAGGCCTAAATATGCACTGGAAGCTTTCACAAAACGCATCAGAATACCACCATAAAGCTCGGTCCCGCACAGACTGTTGGGGTTCAGGTCCCGAAGCTTCTTAATGTCTGTGATGAAGTCTTTGATCATGGAAACACCAATGGCAATTGTTGTCTGATGGAAGAATTCGCCTTTAATGCGAGGATCCCATGCACAAGTTGTCAGCAGGGCATCTTCTGCAGATTTCAGACATGATCCAGAGGCCTGTACGTTGTTCTGATATCCTATCACAGGATACTTTCTGAAGAATAAACCG
>ML783027.1:622431-647919 GCA_009831015.1 Picea engelmannii
TGCCCGGGAAACCATGTCAAGTCTGCGAATTCATGGGCCATTCCAAAGTCTACTATATTCTCCTCTAAATCTCTGTCGTTCTTCTTTATGTTTGTGACGGATCGTTTAAACATGGGTTGCAGCTTCAGAGTTACCTGCAGTCATAAAACAAACTATAATTTTCTGGAGATATAATTATATTCTGCAGCTCATACAAGTGAAGAAGAAAGCCTCTAATTCTTTTAACGAATTTTGTATACATCACGTTTGCTAACTCGAAGAATTATAACATTTGCGACTTTAAATACCAAAATAATTGTTTGGGAGTCAACCTCAAGTAGAGAAAAGAATAGAATACTTTTATTTAAGTTTATAGGAGATTGTATCGGATATATGGGATTAAGAAGTACATAAATTTGTATTTAAATTTCTTATTTTAATCTGTAATATATATTTATGCTGAAATGCATACACTTATTGGTAATGAGCATAACTAGTACAGCTGCTAACTCGCGGCTGAGAACGCCGAAAGGGCGGACCGCTGAAATTCGTGGCGCAGATAGGTAAGGAAAGACAGAAAATGAAATGCACGGGCAGTCAGAAAATGAAACGCACAGTTGAGGAAATCTAAATGGTAATCTGGAAGGTTAATCATTTAAACGTGGCAATCATATAGTGCTATAGTAATTTCTTAATATGATTAGGTAAATGTTAAAAAGTAAACAGGGTAACGGATGCATTCAGAAATACAAGGAAGTTATGAAGAGTAAATCATATTCATTGATTTGGGAGGACGACTAAGAATATGCCAGCATCTTCAATTGTTAACCATCAGATTGAAATTTTAGATTAAAAGCTGATTAATTGTGCTCATTGTCAATAGGTGTACGCCTTTCGGCGTAATTAATCATTTTTTAATTTAAAATTTTACTTTGATCGTTAACAATTGAAGATGCTGGTATATTTTTAGTCGTCCTTCCAAATCAATAAATGTGATTCCTTTTTCATAACTTCATCAACCACTGTTTTAAATAGCTGTGCTAGTTTTATAATGTTATAAAATCTTTTTAATACAACTGACCTGTTTAATAGAATTACCTTTTTTAACTGGCAAATTAAACAAGGCAGGTTGCAGAGCAACAAGTACCTGCCGAGAAGGTTGTTGCGATGTAACATAGTCAGTTGCACTGCAAAAACGCAAAAAACTTCTGAAACGGGCATCTGATAATGTGAATGAGGTTAAGCATGAATCTACGGTAGTTTATCGCTTGTTCTTTACAATCTCAGTGGAAGAAGATCTTCAACGCAGACATCGGATCACCCTAAACTGTTACGGAAATTCTCCAAAACACACATTATCGCTTGTTCTTTACAATCTCAGTGGACGAAGATCTTCAACGCAGACATTTCCGCAACCCAAGTAGGGACAACTTTATAACTATGATAATGCGCTGGAATTAACAGTTACATTGTAGATTGAAATTGTTTTGTTGGAATCATTATTGCTTTGATTCTAAAAATTAATAGGGATGGTTGAATCTATTACTGAAATTCACAGTGCTTATTATGTGTTTGAAACATTTAATTTATTAACTGAAATGATTAATGGAAATTGGTATTTATATTGGGTTTTGATCTATCGTTTATATAATCATTTGTATATATTATTGAATCGACATTGTATACCTCTTATCCTGTCTTGGTGTCGGTGGATCACATGCGGAATCAATGTCTTGGTGAGATTTGGAAACAATCAATGAAACAACGGAGGGAGTAAAGAGTTCCATTAATAGAAAGATCGAAATGGTGTGTCTTAATTGCCTATTCCAGCAAAATAGTAGAGTAAAAACGACAGAGAATAAAAGTTGTCAACACAAAGTTGTGAGTATATATATACAACTATTTCGCTGAGGATACATGTCACTGCTTTAACTTTTTTGAACTCGTATGTGTACTCCTACATCAACTGTTATATGTTTTTGGCAAAGATTTTATAAGCAGAGAGGTTGTCATATGTTGTTAAGGAATCCAGTTTTAGCTTGAAAATGTTATAATATTATTATAAACTATATTTATCTAAGTTTATAATTATATTTACAAATATTTATTTCATAAATTTATTTTGATTAATTATTTTGTTTGTTAATTTGTCAAAATGAGCCACATCAATCTTTAACATGGTTGGATTTTTTGTCCGCAGGAATCGATGACTTTAACAACACAGAGTGGCTTAACAACACACTCGGTCACTGTCTTACAGCTTAGAGACTAAATTTATTTTGATTATTAATAACAATTTAAATAAAAATTAATATATGAATAAATTTATTTTTATGAAAATTTTTCTTTTAATTTAATAATAATTTTATTAAAATAATAATTATATTTTATTCATAAAAATTTTGATTATAATTTTTTTTTAAAATTTAAACTATTTTAATTATATTTTCTTGAAAGAGAATAAAATTTTACGGATCAATCACACACAATCGCTAAGTTTACACATTTATACAGCCATGAATTGCTTCCAAATCTGGCAAGGATACTGACAATTTTAACCTCACAGGACAATGGTTGAATAGACGGCCGGGTGTATATCCAATGTATATATTCATAATGAAAGATTAAATAAAATCCTCCAAAAACAAAAATAAAAATGGTATTCACCGTGATATTGTGTGATTCCTTCTACTCCGCGGAACCATTAGTGGGAGCCTCCGAGTGCCAACCCAGGGCATGATCTACGATAGGGTCTTGAAATGCGTCTGGAAAAGCTAAAACGCTGTGAGAATAACCGACATATACTGTACATTAAAGCGGAGGACGCGGAGGAAAACAATTGAGTTAGCTATGCCATGTGAATGCAGGAGCTACTAAGAGATCCGACGTTACCTTGTATAAGCTCTCTACTGGCTAACTTTCAGAAGGTAAAGGTAAGCATGATCGAATTTGAAAAAACTCTCATATCTGAGAGGAGCTTTCAATGATTTGATCGAACAAACGCTACAACAAAAGGTTGCACATACAAAAACTCCAAAAAGATTGCTGCTATGATTTGGTCCTTTTTTCGTAAATGAGACATGTTGCTGTCTGTTAGGAAGTAATCATTTCACCGCCTCTTTGCAAACGGTGAATCAGTGGCCGTCTTGACCTTTCAAGACTCGAGGATTAAACCATTGATTACATTTTTTGTTTTACATAATTTAAACGGTGGTCACCTTAACCTTTGCAGGCCACAAAACACCATCACTGCCTTGATTAAAATCTCTTAGGAGATTGAAGAGGCAATTTTCTGCATTTAAATACCAAAGTTGAAATTGCAATCCATATGAGCTTGAAAGCAATTTTTTTTAATTGAATTTGTCACTCTGTGTTTTATTTTAACTGAGTTTATAAACTCTGTTCATGTTTTTCATTTTTTCGGCATTCGGAGTTTATTGGTTCAAGTTGCGTGGAGTTCTCTTCTTCTTGCAAACACCGAAACCCGAAGTGGCCCCACAACCTGATCAAATTTAGTGGATCGACAATTACCGTTGTATGTTGTTCATGCATCAAGCATTACCAAACACCGAAACCCTATATTGGTTGGGCCCCACAATTTTTTCATGATTCAGCGTTTGACGTTGTGCGGTGTTTTGCATCAGGAGTTTGTAAACGCTGAAACCCGAAAAGCATCGGGCCCAGACTCCATTTGATTTTTCGTGATTAGGGAATTATTATTTGTGGCGTTGGGTGTTCGTGTTCGCTGAAATCCCGAACCCCAACTCGCCCCGTTTTCTTATCTTTGGTATCAAAGCTACCAGTCGATCTTTTAGATCATCCTATTAGTTGCTCATTTCAGCGGAGACAATTCCTGTTGGTGCCCAATTTTATTTTCCTATTTTTCTGCGTGAAGGTTTATTCGATTTCTTTTAAAACTTTTATAAATGGCTACGTCTGGTAGTAGTTCTTCTCAGATTCAGGTTCCTATCATGAACGAGAAGTCATATGACTCCTCGTACATTGGTATGAGGATGATTTTGTGTTCTCAGGATTTGTGGAATTATTTATTGATGGTTATGCTGAGCCAGCTGATGCTGCAACAGAATTGGCTCTGTCTAATGTTGACCATTTTTTGCTGAAGGAAAACAGGAAGAAGAACAAAAAAACCCTTGGAGTAATCCAACAAGGATTAAATGAATCCATTTTTATGAAGATTGCTAGTGTTGCATCTTCAAAGATGGCTTGGGACATTCTTGAAACCTTTTATCAAGGTGTGTCCAAGGTGAAGACAGTCAAGTTGCAGAACTTGAGAAGGGATTTCGAAAATATGAAGATGAAGGATAATGAAAGTGTTGATACTTTCATGACTCAGTTGATGAGTGTTGTGAACCAGCTAAGGCAGTATAGAGATGATATTGAGAATAAAAGAGTTATAGAGAAAGTGTTGAGAATTTTTCCCAAAAAGTTTGAACATGTTGTTGTTCCCATAGAGGAATTTAAAGATTTAAGTTTGATGCAAATTGAAGAGTTAACTGGTTCTCTTGTTCCTCATGAATCTAGGATATCTAGATACGAAGAAGGATCATTGGAGCATGCGTTCAAATCCCAATTGCATGTTACCAGAGGTAGAGGTAGAGGAAGGTCTCAAACTCATGGAAGAGGAGGTCGATTTTCTAGCCCAAGGGACAACATAGTTGAATCAGAGTCTGAGCAGAAGCCCCAGTAGAAGCCTCCTAATTTAAGAGGGAGTAGCAGCAAACCCTGGCAGCAAGAAAATCAAAGTTCTGATAAAACTAAAGTGCAATGTTATTATTGTAAGAAGTTTGGGTATTTTGCTAACAAATGTTGGAAGAAATAGGCAGATGCTGAAAAGCAGTCTACACATATTATAAATGAGTCTGAGGATCATCAAAATCGTATGTTTTTGACTTGTAACGTCACTCAGGAATGTGCAAGTGATATTTGGTTTTTGGATAGTGGTTGCAGTAACCACATGACTGGTAATAAAGACTTATTTTCTTCCATTGATACTAGTATTCAGTTTGAAGTCAAACTAGGAAATGACTGTAGGGTTACAGTCAATGGTAAAGGTACAGTTCCAGTTTACACTGAGAACAATCAGAGAAGAAATATTGATGATGTTTACTTTGTGCTTGGTTTAAAATGCAATCTTATTAGTGTTGGACAACTGATGGAGAAAAAGTATAGAGTGTTCTTCAAGAACAAGGTATGTACCATCTATGATAAATTACCCAGCAAACAGTTGATTGCAAGAGTAGAGATGAGCAAGAATAGAATGTTTCCACTTGTTATGCAAAATTATTTAAGTGGTTCTTTGGATGCTTATAAAACTTGAAGTTTAGATGAATCTTGGTTATGGCATTTGAGATATGGTCATTTACATTTTGGTGGCTTAGATTTGTTACAGAAGAAATAGATGGTGAAGGGGTTACCTTGTATTCAACAACCTGCAAGCTCTTGTGAGAGTTGCATACTTGGAAAACATCACAGAGAGAAATTTGTTTTAGGTGTTTCCTACAGAGCAAAAGGTCCTTTGGAAATTGTCCACACAGATTTATGTGGACCTATGAAAACACCTTCTTTAACTGGTTGTGTTTATTTTATGAATTTCATTGATGATTTTAGTAGGAAGACTTGGTTGTATTTGTTGAAACAAAAGTCTGAAGCCTTTGATGTTTTTAAGAAGTTTAAGTCTATGGTTGATAATGAGAGTGTTCGAACCATTAAGATCCTGAGGTTTGACAGAGGAGGTGAATACAAAATTAATGAATTCAATGAATTTTGTGATTTTCATGGAATTAAAAGGCAGTTTATTGCTCGATATACTCCACATCCGAATGGAGTGGATGAAAGGAAGAATCAGACCATCATGGATATGGCTCGAAGCATGTTGAAAGAAAAGAATCTTTCAAATGAATATTGGGGAGATGCAGTTCTATGCTTTGTTTCTATCTTGAATAGAAGTCCAACCAAGATTGTGAGGGATTATGTACCTCAGGAAGCCTGGGATGGTAAGCCTTGCAATGTTTCTCATTTCAGAATTTTTGGATGTGTTGCATTTGCACACGTACCTGCAAAAATGAGAAGGAAGTTGGATGACAAAAGTGAAAGATGTATCTTTGTTGGATATAGTGAAGAGTCTAGGGCATATAAACTCTACAATCCCATCACCTAGAAATATGTAATCAACAGAGATGTTCAGTTTAAAGAAGATGAAGCCTAGGATGGAAGTATTGACAAATCAATTTCAGAGGGAGTTGTGTTACCCCGTGAAGATGATGATGGAGTTGAGAAGGATGAAGATTATGGACAGATGGTTCCACATGCACATACGTCTGCAACAAGAAGTCCAACAAGGCTAGCACTAGATTTCAACCCATCTCAATTTAGAACGCCAAGAACTCATGAGTGTGGTGAGCCATCTGGACATGGTGGATATCAAACATATTTATAGGTAAGAAGTGAATCAGATCATACTTTAGATTCATTGAAAAACATATTTACAGGAAAAAAACCTAGAAGTTTAAGAGAATTATATGAGCATAATGAAGAGGTAGATCAGATTTAAAATTTTGCATTTATAGCTTATGATCTTTTAAGTTATGATGAAGCTGCTAAAGAGGATGTCTAGATAAAAGAAATGGATGAGGAGATTGATTCTATTGAAATAAATAACACTTGGGATCTTGTTGATTTACCTGAGGGTAAGAAGAGTATTGGTGTTAAGTGGGTTTATAAGACTAAGATGAATGCAGAAGGTAAAGTTGAAAAATACAAGGCAAGACTTGTAGCTCAGGGGTATAGTTAGCAACCCGGTATTGATTACAACGAAACCTTTTCTCCTATAGCAAGGATTGACACAGTGAGGATGGTCTTAGCTACTGCAGCTCAGAATAGATGGATCATGCATCATATGGATGTCAAATTTTCATTATTGAATGGATATTTCAAAGAAGAGGTTTATGTAAGACAACCTTCGGGTTATGAGATTGATAATCACAAAGATAAAGTTTATAAGTTGAGGAAACCTTGTATAGATTGAAGCATGGATCTAGAGTTTGGTATATTAGGATTGATGAATACTTGATCAGTGTTGGATGCAATAGAAGTCCAAGTGAACCGACCCTGTATACAAAGATAGACCAGAAAGGTAAAATTTTGTTGTCTGTTTGTATGTTGATGACCTGATTTTTACTGGAGATCTATCTGTAAATGATTTTAAAAATGCCATGAAAAAAGAGTTTGAGATGACTCATTTAGGTTTGATGAAATTTTTTCTTGGAATTGAAGTGGATCAATATGATGATGACATTTTCATTTGTCAAACTAACTATGCAAATGAAGTGTTGAAAAGGTGTAGAATGTTGAATTGCAAAACAACTGCAACACCAATGGAAACTAGTATTAAAATGAGCAAGTATGATGAAGGATCATATGTTGATCCAACCCTGTATAAGAGGTTGGTTGGAAGCCTTATGTACTTGACAACAACCAGACCTAACATTTTGTTTGTTGTGAGTTTGATTTCCAGATTCATGGAGACTCCGAAGAGTACTCATTGGCAAGAAGGAAAGAGGATCATGAGATATGTTGCTGGAACAACTAATTTTGGTATCCGATACACATAAAGATTAAAATTTGAGCTGATCGGATATACTGATAGTGATTTTGCAGGTTCCATTGATGACAGGAAAAGCACATCTGGGTATATTTTCAGTCTTGGATCTGGAGTAGTGGCATGGGCATCAAATAAATAGCCCATTGTGACTCTATCTTCTACTGAGGCAGAGTATGTTGCAACAACTGCATCTGCATGTTGATCTGTGTGGATGAGAAGAGTCTTGAATGAATTGTTGCATGACCAGAATGATGCAACTCAAATTGTTTGTGACAATAAATCTGCCATTGCACTGTCAAAGAATCATGTCTTTCACAAACAGTGTAAGCACATTGATATGAGGTATCATTTCATTCGTGAACTGGTAAATGGAAAATAATTTTTTGTTCAGTTTTGCCGATCTAAAGAACATATTGTAGACATATTCACAAAGCCTTTGGGAAATGAATTGTTTAAAATCCATAGAAGAAACATTGGGGTCTGCAAGCTGTAATGCATTGTTTACATCAATTTTTTTATACTTGTTTTAGTTTGTTTTTATCTGAAATGATTAAGAGGGAGTATGTTAGGAAGTAATCATTTCACCACCTCCTTGCAAATGGTGAATCGATGGTCATCTTGACCTTTCAAGACTCGAGGATTAAACTACCGATTACATTTTTTGTTTTACATAATTTAAACGGTGGCCACCTTAACCTTTGTAGGCCACAAAACACCATCACCACCTTGATTAAAATCTTTTAGGAGATTGAAGAGGCAATTTTCTGCGTTTAAATACTAGAGTTGAAATTGTAATTCTTATGAGCTTGAAAGAATTTTTTTTTCAATTGAATTTGTCACTCTGTGTTTTTTTTTAACAGAGTTTGTAAACTCTATTCATGTTTTTCATTTTTTCGGCATTCAAAGTTTATTGGCTCAAGTTGCGTGGAGTTCTCATGTTCTTACAAACGCCAAAACCCGAAGTGGCCCCATAGCCTGATCAATTTTTGTGGATCGGCGATTACCATTGTATGTTGTTCATGCATCAAGCATTACCAAACAATGAAACCCTATACTGGCTAGACCCCACACTTTTTCTGCGATTCGGTGTTTGACATTGTGCGTTGTTTTGCATTGGGAGTTTGTAAACCCCGAAACCTGAAAAGCATCGGGCTCACACTCCATTTGATTTTTCACGATTCGGGAATTAGTGTTTGTGGCATTGGGTGTTCATGTTCGTTGAAATCCCAAACCCTGACTCACCCCATTTTCTTATACTGTCCTCGATTAATTGCTGTACATTGGTCTCCGAACTCTAAAAACATTTCCAAGTAATTTACATTGTTGTTTAGTGGTATTTGAATGTAAAATATTTTTAAAGATGTTATTGGTTGATAATTTTATTTTGAGTTTTCAGTAATCCACTACATCAATCTCTTATCCTATCTATTCTCCCCTGACAAAAAACTTTTGTTGAAGTTAGAACTCTAGGAGACTACAACATGCATAGACTGGACATGTGCGGAGTTACTTTCCAGATGTTCGAGCGAGAAGGGTTGTAGCAAGTGCTGTCGCCATTTCAGCGACATATTTAATGACAAACGCCCAAGATCGATGGCCTCCTACTTCGAATCCTCAAATTCATGGAATGATTCCTGCAATATCTTCTTGCCGACGTACCTAGAAGCATTCTGGTTTATAATGCCTACGAGGTAATGTGACCCACTCAATAATGAGTTCAGGCATAATGTGTGGCCTGTCTATTGGAATCAGAATCAGTGGACGAGTGTGAGAAGAACAAATTTAGGTTAGGTTGATGGAACTAGATGTTACTTCGGGATTGTGATTACAATTGTATAGCAAGCAGCCACAACAATCCAGAAGGCGGGTCATGGGGCCTCTTAGGGTCATCTGCGAGAAGGTTGTGGGAATTGATCTAGGAACCACGAATTCAACTGTGGCCACCATGGAAGAAGGGAATCCCACCATGGAAGGAGAGAGATTTTATCCTGTACCAAAGCAAAGCAATAGAATGGGTGGATTTCCTATTGAAGGTTGTATAATGAAGTGAACAAAAGGCGTAAAGAATGCATATGTAACAGAAATCCTGGGAGTACGCAAACTGAATGGGAATTGTGGTATGTTGGGTATGCAATAGAATAAGTGTGATAGAGGAGAATGTAAAGTCGTGTCACGGGACCAACTAAGGGGACGAACGGGGCAACAAAACTCAACACAACTTCAGGAATTACCGGTTAGATAATTTGAATAATGATCTTTTCTTTGTGTTATCGAAATTAAGCTCTCTCGTCTTCGCTTGCTATCTTCTCTTATCCTATCGAAATGAATCTACATGATCTAGCAAGGATAGATGGAGGCATAGGCTTCAGCGGCCAGGGTAGCAGAGGCAAAGGTAGGAGCATCTGAGTAGGCAGAGAAAAAGCATCGAGGGAAGGGATAAGGGAAATAGGCAGCAGTAAAGATAGAGGTAGAATTAGAAATAGGATCAAAAGTAGCTACGAAGCCCCAATTGAACCCAGTGAATTAGCCGCTAGTCAACCAAGTTTACTGAGAAGAAGCATTAGTAGTTGCACTAGCAATTTACCGACAACACCAGTAGTATGAACAAAACCAACACCATTGTTCATTCCCTAAAGGGAGGCGAGCAACATAAATATTAGCGGAGAAACAGGGTTGGGAATAAAAGAAAGAAGCAAAGCAAGGTAAATTCAAACATTCATAATTTTTTGTGAATTTGAAAAGCTATAAAAATATCCATAGTTGTTTCTACATGGATATATCTTTAAAAATTCCTGCAAAGACATAGCATGATAAACCACGAAGTTTATAGCTCATGGGCTCTAACAAATTGTTCATTATATGATTCTATAGGCGTTAGGTAATTGGTAAAATGAGATAGAATGGGTATGAAATGAACTAATTTATACCTCAGAACAATCACCAGTTGCATGTGCAACTCAAGGCGGTCGCATGTCCAATTCCATGTGGTTTCTTTTCGAGTGTCTCAGAGGCATAGCTCATAGCACACTAAGTGAGTTAGAAAGATAGTGAGGAGGCTAAGTGTTAACATCCAGTCTTTTGGAGTGACAAGCACAATGGGGACATTCTTTACAATGGGGACAATTCTTATACAGGATAAGAGAATATTGCATGTTATACCCTTGTCCATTGTAAGTACGGCCACATTGCAACCAAACTGACAGCCACCTTAACCATGATCAAACTAAATTTATAGTAGTATGAAAAGTATTACACATGAAAAATAAACATTTATTGTTAGTAAAGTAATGCTAGAATTATTTTGTAGCATTGCTTTACTTGAGAAAAAATCGCTCAGCAAAGATTTGTTTTAATCTAAGTTTTCTCTATACAGTCTGTATTTTGCATAGAAATGATGCAAAATAAAACCTCAATTTTTCCTATTGGTGATAAAAATTGTCTTAATTTTTTATTGGTGGAGGGAAAGTGTCATATTCACAAACTTTGGTTAAAATTGTTCGGTTATCTTGATTTGAGTGTCAATAGTGGGAAATTCATTACTAAGAGTCCCTGTTCCCGAAGGGCAAGGACTAATAAGTTAATATACTTGTTAATAATGTTTTAAAACCTTTTTAATACAACTGACTCATTTAATATAATTTCCTGTTTTGGTTGGAAAATTAAATAAGTCAGGAAAGTCACTCATATTTCCATTCTATGCTTTAATCTTACTTCTTCATACATATCTAAGAATGTATTATCACATGCTTCCCTTGATTTCTCCATGTTTGTAAGGTAAGTATAGATGTTTTTATTTGTTTATATGTTTTCAGCGTTCTTAATTTCTTCTTGTTTGTAAAGTAAATATAGATTCTCTTGTTTGTTTATATGTTTGTGTCTTCTTTTCTCCAATTTTAGATGATAAAAAAAAAACCTTAATTTATTTAACAAAGATTTTCTTTAATTTCTCTTTTTTTAATTTTCAAATTCAATTAAGAATTTAATGTTGAGGAACAGATGAAATACCAAAGGATTTATGATACTATCTTGGACTTGGAATTGAATCTTTGTAAACTATAAATGGTATGGACCGTATATTTTATTTACATATATTAATGTAAATTCATCTAAACTTCTAATTTATCATGGTTTTAGGGGGATCAAATCTTTGGAGGTGCAAATCTTTCCTTTTCAATCCTAAATTTTTTTTCACTAAGAACTTGATCCCATATATATATGTATATATGTATATATATAATGATTAATATCCAAAAGGAATTGGTCTATCTAACTTAAGAAGGTAAGGGATTCCTTGGAATTCTTTAGAATTTTATTTGTGTCTCAAATTCATATTTATTGTTATAATTTTTGTCTATATCCCTAAGAATAGATTTTTGGTTCCTAAGTATTGTCCTTTTGCCTTCTTTCTTGGCTTATTTTACCTTGTGAACTTCCTTGCTTACTTTAGCTTGGACTTCATTTATAAATATTTATGAATCTTTTAAGATTGAATATTATAAATATTTCTAACCCTTTCAATCTTAGAGATTCACTAAGTATGCCATATTTTTGGTCATTACAACTTATTTCTAGCATGTCTTCATCTTGATGTTCTTTTAAACCAAAAAATATGAGGATTAAGGATCTTTTGTTACACTCATGATCCAACTCTATTAGCTTATTCATTTCCTCTTTGATGGGTTTGGATTGTTAGTTATTTTTTCTTCTGGCTCTTTAATCATATATCTAATGTTGAGATTTGTTTGTTGGGTTGATTGTTTTTGTTCATTTCTTGTACTCTAGCCTCCATTTTCTATGTCTAAATATTGTCTTCTAACAATATAAATTTGATATAGGGTATTTCATTTTCTTTTATCTACTCATGTTCTCTAATGATTCTATCTGTTCATAAAGACCCTCTAGGGAGACTTTGCTAGGCCTCATTTTAATAGGTTGAGGTTTTAGAATATGTGGTGAAGTGCTCATATTGAAAATAAAATAAAATAAGAGAATGAACTGAGTTAATAACCACATGAAACCACCCTTCAAATTTTCACCCCAAAGTATACATTTGTTCCAATTCACCGTGATATAAGTATAAACCTATCACCTTATGTATAAATCTCCATCCATACTTGCGAGTGAACAAATTCACCATAAGTATACATCTTCATTCAAATTTTCCCTAAGGTAGAAACCCTTCATCATTCAAATTCACCACAGTTATAAACCTATGTTCAAAGTTGGTATTCAAATATTCACTTGAGGTACACATTAAAATATTTTATTTATGGTTACATTGAAATAATTTTTTATTATTAATATAATTTTAAATATCACGTGTCACGACCATGTTAAATATAGAAGGAATTGCACATCTCCTTCACAATAAAATGTAAAAAGAATCTATGGTGGAATAAAAAAATTGTTATTTTCAACTATTTTGAATATATAATTGATATAAACCTCGGATGGGGTGACACGCAACACATCCATGCCAGGTCACACAAGGCTAGGCTAGGCCATAAATAAGGCAGGTCAAATATCATCCCCTCGTCATTAAGTATGGGAGTGCTCCCTTGTGTGAACAGACCGACGAAAAAGACAATAAATGTTGGGGTGGAAATAATGGAACCCCTCCTGTTGCTCCTCCATGTTATCATCCAAACATGCTTCAGATCCCTCCATTTCATCTTTGGTCCGTACCAGGATAACAATTTCATGCTCTGGTGTGGACACTGGAACACCCCCTGCAATTTATCCATTTGAATTTCCATCTCAATGCCAAGGGATAGGAGAAAGCCACGTCATGGCCTTGCCTGGTATACCCTGGTTGTGAGACAAAAGAAACAATAGAGGCTGGAGAGAGCGCTTTCCATGACACGCACTCAGAGAGTTCAAACAACCCATAGGGAAGGGATGTAATGGTTGCCTCCAATGGCGTATGTGGAGGAGGTCATCCCAGAGGAAACCATACAGATTCCTTAAGAGCCTCTTCTTTTCACAATGCCAGAAAACTGGCATCCTTCAAGTAGCTTCCTTAAGGAAGACACTCAGGTAGTCACAGTGGCACACCAAGCAACCAACACCTTGGAGTCACAATTGGAGGAGTTCCACATCTACAATTTCGAGGAGGAGTTCCCATAGGAGCTCCTCCATAGGGCCTCTCAGGATGTTTCTCTCTCAGCTGGCTATAATTCTTCCAGATCCATTGAGTGAGATAAGCACCCTGGGAAGTAAACAGGAGAACAGGGCCAGAGTGCGATAGCAGAGAAAGGACATATAATATACTGGAATGAAGCCGACAATAAGCGAGGCTATGGAGGCTAAGGCAGGTGACACATCGAAGGAGGGTGTCCAGGTCCTTGTGCCAACTCCCATCTCGATTGCGTCGGAATAGTAGTGTGTCCCACCACCCTTCTTCCACCTAGAACAACTAGACATGGTGTTTGACCTGAGAAGCCAGATGGTTGATCAGGTCCACCGTGACACACACATGAGGGAGCTCATAGACATGTTGTACAAGTCTTTCTCCAACGTGCCAGTGGGGAAAATATGTCTGACTTGTCTGTGACCTTATGATCTTCCATCATGGAATGGATTGCACGATGAAGACCTTGACATGGTCACGTCTGGGACCAACGGGTAATTTCTTTTGGTTATGGTTAGGGTTAGATGTCCAAGCTCTGGTTATGGGTTCCATCAGCCCAGACTCTTTACTGTTTAATCTAGTTTCAATTTATGTCCTCATGGTTAATGCACAACTATAGGTTGCTACCTGTCCTGGTTTCCTACGGGCAGGGCAGTTGGTAGACTGCTTCTTTTGGACATGGATATCGAGGGCTGCTAATTGTTCTAGTTTCCGCTAATTTGGTAGAACAATTGGCAGCCCAAGGACAAATGTTTCTTTTTTCTTATGATATAATAGGATCTACACTCTTTTTTACTTAATATATATATATATATATATATATATATATATATAATTGCTATAAAACTATTTTATTTAAAGTGAAAATTGAAATTTTTTTTGTTATTAGTATTTTTTTAAATGTCACATGTCAACTTTATATTAACCATTAAAAAATTATACATTTCCCTTAAGTTGAATTGTAAAAAATACCTCTTTTATATTGAATTGTAAAAAATACTTCTCAAAATATAAAATTTCAAAAATCTTATTTTCTCTTAAAACGATGAGAGAAAAAAATTTGTAAAAAAAACCTCTTCTATATTGAGTTGTAAAAAATACTTCTAAGAACGTCAAAACTCTTATTTTCACTTACAACTATGAGAAAGAAAAAATTATGAAAGAAGAAAACTTAATTTAAGATTAACATAGAATTTCAAAACTTCAATTATTTTCAAAAGAAAATCTTATAAAAAAGAAGACAATCCACTAAACAAAAAAATTATGAAAGGAACGAATTTAAGTTAAGAATTTTGAAATTCTTTTTTTAAAAAAGGTTTATATAAAAAAATCTAGGAAGATTATGACGAGTACAAAATTATAGAAAAAGAATAAAATTATAATTTGATGATTCAATAAAATTATTTTTTAAATAATTTTAAAGTATAATTTAATAATATTAATTATAGAATAGAAAAATATGAAAAATATTAGAGTTTAAAAATATTTTGAGATGTGATGAGTTATATATTTAATAATAAAATAAACATATATATATAAACAAAAGTATTGTTTTAGTGATTTTTTTCAAAATATATTAAACATTATAATTAAATTGAATGAATTAAAAACTATAAATCAATATTTACATCTATGGAAATCAAACTTTTAATATAGTATAATGATAATTATCAAAATTGTTTAAAAACTGTAGTTTAAAATGATTTTTTTAAGCTTAAATATATTTTTAAATATTTTTAACATTTGATTATTATTATTTAAAAGTGAATAAAATAGATGTAAAAAATGTGAAGAAAATTTGTAATGTAAACCTGATGTAATATAATTTTCTGCAACACATCTTAAATTAGATATTATATATATATATATATATATATATATATATATATATATATATATATATATATAATAGTTTAATCACTTTTCGTCATCATAATTGTCACATATAACTCTATTCATCTTATTCATATTTTTATCCATATTCTTGTTTTCCTTTATTATAAGATAGTCTCACTATTTTTTCATCTTTTTTCTTTTCAATGAGAAACGATAGAAACTAAAAGATTACATGTGAAAATACTTTATATCTTCTCATAACTTGTTTTTAGTATCTCATTATAATAGTTGAACAACTCTTTACTTAATAGATAGTTCTTTACCACAGGTTGTTTTATAAAAGTTATCCTAAGTCTTATTCCAATAAGACTAGATAATTGATGACCTAAAAATGTTTGTTTTTACTAATTTTCATATCTTAATTGTTATATCTATAGAACTTACTAATTGAAGACAAGATCGATGCCATATACAAGGGTCTCACAAGGGTTGTTTTTTTGTTATATTCCCCTTCTGGCTATATGTTCCCACTCGACACTATATCATTGTTAATACATTTCTTGATCGCATCATACCTTATATGAGTCCATGCAACTCAACGTATAGAGTCTGTATTGGTTTATTTCTCAAACCTATTGTCTCTCTATATATCTAACATATATGATGTTTCAACTATAAAAATTGTATTTTCAATCGTGTTAGATATCACTCCCAGTTAGCCTGGGATTTTAAGAGTTTTTCCTTGAGCCTCAGGGTCTTACCACATGAACCAATACTTTTATGAACTTAGTGGCATGAGTTTATTGTAACCAGATTTAGTGTAGTGTTTTGATTCATTTCTTTTATTTTGCATGTTTCTCATCAATGATTAAGACCTTTCACATCATTTTATTCATCCTAGATGTAGTTAGGAATATTTTTATAAATATTTGCACAGGGCAATATTCCCACAGAGTATAGTAATTTATTTGGTTTACATTCTATACATACGCCATGATTTACATCCATTGTTAAAATGATTATTGTGTATTAAACTAATGATGGACCCTTTTTTATTTTTGTGAGGGTACCCATCAACTATCCACCAATCCTGAAAACTTAGGTACAGTTCAAAGGAGACGAGAGGAGGTACAAGGTGCTTTGTATATCCATGGTAAGTTTTTCTTTGTTTACCTATGTAACTTTATTTTGACTCAATAACTCATGAAGCATTCAAATTTATCTGTTGATATTATGTAGGTGTCGAGGAGGTTGGTACCATGGAGAGTTGGAAATACCCTTACTTGGAAGGTATTCAAGTTCCATTCCTTAACTACATTCAAGTTTGGAATCACAACATGTGACTGCACTGTTATTACATTCGGTCAAGTTAGTCGACCGAAATAATTTTGTATAATCATTCAAGAAAGTCTATGACTTAGGATCGTTGCATTTTACAATGTTGTAATGTTATCTACTCTGTTTACAATTCCTTTTTGGTTATAAACAATTTTTATTTATATATCTGCTAAACTCAGTTTACTTAGGGTTGTTTCCCTGTTGGACATAACATTGTTGGACATAACATAATTAGTCATTACTTGTTAAAATCTATTTAATATGCAAGGGTTCCCTTTCGAAAATATATACAGTGTATCTTGTTGGACTCTATTTAATCTATAACGATCCCCTTTCGAAATATATACAATGTATCTTGTTTGACTATGTTTAATCTGTAACAATTCCCTTTCAATTATATACATTGTATCTTGTTGAAACTCTATCTCTTCAATACAAGATTCTTATCCAAATAATCTTTGTTTTAGTACTAGGTTTTAAGTATGAGTTGTATTGATTTTCTACTCATAAAACAATTTTGTTCATAGATCTAGAATCACAATAACTATTGTTTTTCTTTGACATTTTTTTTGCATGAAACTTATGATATGCATCTATCCTCTCATACCAAACACTTAAATTTAATACTATTACAAGTTATTTATGCTTTATAACCAATAATTTTGGCCACAGTAATGCATAATAAAACACAGTGAACATTCAGATAAACATATTCATAACAAATAAGTAAAACATGGAACTTGGGGAAACCACACATTGAAGCCTTTTTTCCTCCCAACCTTATACTAGAGTCTCTTTCAACCTCTACCACCCTCGAGTTGAGTTCGGAATCCAAGGGGCTGCCTACATGGCCTCTTGCAGAATTCTAAGTTCCATCTTGTTGTGTGTAATATTTGAAAAATCATTGTGTCAAGTTCAATTTTGTGTGTAGCCTTCTCGAGCTATCAACTCGCATATTAGGAATGGTGTCTCATTCCCCTGTCATGCCTTATTTTGGTTTTCCTAGGACTTGTGACACTTATCTTGAGCCTCCTCCTCACTGACCACCTGCTAGATTCAATTCTACACATGTTCATAGATTATCCTATAAATATGGAATGTGTCTTTTTGAAGTTTAGTTAACTCCACAGCTTGTCTCAGTCTGCTTCCACTTGGCCAATTACTTTGGTTTCCTAACTCCCTCTTTAACAATTTTTTCAATGTGTGCCCCTTTTTCCACATGTGTTTATTTTCATAAAATAATAAGGTTTTACAATTCGGATTTGGTCAATAGACCAAATCGTCTTTTGGAAAAATAATTAAAATTCTAAGATAATAATAATATAAATAATAATGAAGAGGAATATCTCTGTGCGCTAGGGTTTTGCCTAAGGTTTAAACATTGATGCACTACACGCCTGTGCATCCTGGCATCCCCTACTCCCCTCTATTCCTGCTTGGTGCACCAAACCTGCTACATTCTCTGACACATTAAGATGATAGAAGACGGAGGGGTGAAACCCCCCTCTTACTGGAATGCAGTTGCTCATGAGACAGAAAGTTTGAGAATACATCGGTCGCCCTTCAAACCCCTGCCGCATCTTAGGGACTGAATCCTGCATGCAGAGACTGGACAAGACAGGAGGACAAGCATGGATGTAGAATCGTCGCATCTAAAAACTTCTCCTGGATATAGGGAAAATGCATCCTAGAGACACCTACAACGCCTAAAATTGCTTCAAAATCGAGTCATAACCACCATCAACTCAAACGAGGATGGCATAATAAAGATACTATTTAAAAAATATCAAATCAAAATTTAAGGAGAAAATGTGGTGTGATAACAAGTTAGAGGAAAAAAAAAATTAAGATATTATAAAGATGTAATCAACCCTAATCTAGAAGATCAAAATTATCTATCTATTTTGCCAAGTGGAAAGAAAAAAATAAGCAATGTTAAGATAAGAACAAATTCTCACAAGTTGTATAGTGAAACTGAACATTTGGTTAATTCCTAAAATGCTATGGGATAAAAGGTGTGTTGATTTTATATATAATTGATTATATATATATATATATATATATATATATATATATATATATGACTATTTAAAAAAAAATGATAGTGATTGCTATGAACAAATAAAATCAAGCAAAATTAGAGTGAAAAGGAAAACTATTACATCAACTTCAAACTTATATTTTTAAATTAATTAATAAAATTTTAAATATAATAATTTCTGATAAATGAGGAAACCGAATCGAAATATTGAGCATGAAATTATTCATAACACAAACAAAACAATAAGTCCTAATAAAGTTAAAAGTTCGGCCCTAACCAGTAACCAACAAAAGTTTAATATGTTTCCTATAAAAAATTGGTCATCGCTATATAGTTGAAATTGCACATGTAGCAATATAATTCAATTGAAATTGCACATGCAGCAATATAATTCAATTCAATAATCCGACTCAGAAACACCCAAACTCCCATGTAAAACTGAAAATATTGACGCAAGCTATTAGAATATGATACCTGTGAAATGACTCCAAGAAGGCCGAGAGAAACCTTAGCAGCATCCAGGTCTGGATGGGATTCATTGAAGCTCACAACACTGCCATAGCCCGGAGGCGAAGGTACCACCAATCTCATGCCAACAACATACTCGTGAACTGCACTTCCCTTATTGAAGAGAGAGCTGCCATGAGCCCCAGTGCTTAGCAACCCTCCGATTGTAAGCCCGTCCCAGTAAGGCGAGTGAGGGAGAGCCAAACTATATTCGGCAGCAGCATCTATAACCTCCCTCAGAGACGCTCCACCCTCCACAGTAATCGTCATGGACGCTTCGTCCACGCCAACTATTCGCTTAAGGTCCCGAGTGCTTATGATAAGACCAGAGTCCCCTCCCGCACAGACCAGCTTGGGTATGGAGTGAGACCATCTGGTGACCACTCGCATCTTCTGTTTCTTCTGACTGGCCTGTGCCACTGCCTCCACCACCTCTTCTTCGGACGAAGGGAAAACCGCCGCCAGGGCTCTGCAGGTCGCGCGGTCCGGGAAGATTCCATAGGCGTTGGTGACCGTACAATCGGTGTTATCGTTAAGCCTGCACTTCACAGGCGGGGGAGGTGAATTGCATGATATCCCATCTCGGTCTATAAGAAATATAACGAGAATGGGTAGGGAAAGAAACCTCATCGGATTAGGTATACAAGACTTGATTGAATCCCTTCCCTGGATAATTTCATGATTTTCAGAATGTGGAATGACGGTTAGGGCACTCTTAATACGTGGGAAGATTTGCACACTCTGCAGGGAAACGCATGCGAGTAGTTGGTGGGATGTTGAGTTGTAATTCGTGTAAGTATGTCGTTGCAGATTGTGCGGTGGAGTCTGAAAATGTGTGCGGTGGTGTCTGAAAATGTGGGGGAACGAAAGAATGAAACAGAAATAGTGGAGGAAGCACTCGATTGTACACTGATTTTTTGTAAAGTTGTTATGTCATCATCCGGTCATATGATGCCAGTGAGGGTGTTTATGAATGATGTTTCCGGTGAAGGCCTATGACTTGAATCTTACATCATTCTCTGAAAAAAAAAGGCCTGTGACTTGTATCTGACATCATGCTCTGAAAAAAGACAGACGGAATGATTAAACAAAAAAAACTTTCGCTACAAGTAAGGTATGCTTGCAATATACATTTTAAAAAATTGCACAATTTATTTTGTAAACATTGCACTTTTCACGAAATAAAATGGAGTAGGATATAATTTTTAGTTTTCTTTTATCTTTTATGTATTTGTTAGGTTAAAATTAACTGTTAAATATGATGAGATACTAAATTTTGATTAATCCATTATAACAAATTTTGATTTTTTTTTTTAAATTTATATATACAATTTCATTAACAAATAAATGTTATATATATATATATATATAAATAAATATAAAAAAAATTGTTTTAATTTTTTATTATTGAGTTTTAATGTACGTTAATCATCATCATCATGATTATTATATTTTATAAATTTATCCATATTTCTTTTTATTATTATTTTATCATATTAATTTAGATTTATATTAGTTTTAGATTTATCAAATTTGGAAAGAAATCATATCATTCAATTTGTAAAAAAATTTATCATTTAAGATTTAAGATAGATCTAAGAAACTCAATAAAACTCAAAATTGAGTACTTTTGCAAATATAACTATATAAAAATATAATTTTAATTGACAATAAAGGAAGATTATATTGCATAATAAATAAAACATTATAAATATTATTACTTAGAAATTTAAGAAAAAAATGTGGTGGGATAAAGAGTTGGAGGAAAAAAGTAAATTAAAATATTATAAGGAGGTAATCAACCATAATCTAGAATATAAAAAATATCTCTATGTTTTGAAAATTGTAAAGAAGAAAAAAAACATTGTTAAAATAAGTACAAATTCTCATGAGTTCTATAGTAAAAGTGAGCATTGGTCAATTTTGGAAATGCCTACTCTATCACCTTTGTGACACTAAGAGGGTTGAAGATAAAAAATACTTTCTCTTTAAATGTTCAAAATATACCCATATTAAATCTCAATTTCAAAATATTAGTCACAATACCAACCTTCCTAATCTTGGAACAATTCTTTTAATGTTATTTAGCATAGAAATAAAATTATAAAAAAATCCAAGTATTATCTTACCTTCTTAAAATTCAAGAGACCAATTAAATCTCAATAAATGTTAATCATCATCATATATACATTGTCATATTATTTTTATCTAAATATTACATCTACAATATTTAAATTTAATATTAAATTATAGATTTTAATATTTGTTCAACTTTTAAACATTTTATATTCAAAAATAAAATAAAATAAACTTAGATCAACATAAATTCTTAAGTCACTATGAAAATTGACATAAAAACACAACACATACTTTAAACATTTAGCTATATATATACTAGCACAGCCACATAATTGTGGTTGATCAATGCCGAAAGGTTGATAAGATGAAAAGAATCCTTAAAAGAATATATTAAATTTGATTATTGATTAACAAATAAACTGTTGGGCTTCATTTATTTGGTGTTAATATTTTAATTTATGTTAATCACTTAGGTGGCAATCAGTTAGCTATCAAAGTAATTTTTAAATATGATTAGGTAAATGTAAAAAAGTAAACACATAAACCGATGTCTTTATAATAGCTAGGAAGTTAATGATTGAAATCACAGCCATTTATTTTGTGTAACTACTAAGAATATTTCAGCCATATTTAATCATGTCCATAGAAAACTTATTAAGCACTAAACCCCTATTAAATCTGCTCATTGTCAATAGGTGTACCCTTTCGGCGTAATTAGCAATTAGCAGTTAAAGGAATGCAACGTGTCGTTATTCTTCGATTATAAAATCATAGATATTTGGAATGCAAGATGTCATTATTGTTCCATTTATGAAGTTATGGATATTTGATGAATGATCTTGACTTTGTCGTTTTAATAAAGAAAAACTTTATAAAAAACATTGTTAAATTTAACAATAAATTAAGCATGGTCAACTCCGTGGTAGGTATCCAGCATTTGATTTCATTGTTCTATTTATAAAAGTCATGATTAATGATGTGAATTTGTTCTTTTAATGTAGTAAGTATGGTTAAACAAATGGTGCATACATCATTTCATCAAAAATAATCTATTCATTATAATTTATCTATATTAAAATCTTATTAAAATCTTGTTAAATTGTTGGTAGGTATGTTATATTCGATTTTATTTTTTATTTAATGTAAAAAGTAACATATTTAATTGGATGTATATTTAATTTGATGAATGGTGCTAGTTTATTTTTTTAATAAATTTAATTTTGATCAATAAATTATATATATACCAATTGTTGGTAGGTATGTTATATTTGATTTCATTTTCTATTTAATGTAGGTATGTTATATTTGATTTCATTTTCTATTTAATGTAGGTATGTTATATTTGATTTCATTTTTTATTTAATGTAAAAGTACATGTATATCTAATCCGATGAATGATGCGAATTTGTTATTATAATAAATTTAATTATCATAAATAAATGATATATATATATCATTAGTTAGTTTTGATGATGTGGTATATATTTATTAAATAAAAATTAAATAATAAAGAAATAATAATATTTTATGATTAAATTAATAGTTAAATTAACAAAAAGAAAATTAAAATAAATAATGTAAATATTGTTATTATATAGATTTTTATTAAGATATTAGTATCTACACATAAAAACAAATATAATATAAGTATGCATAATATAATTGAGAGTATGGAATTTCAATGTATACATAATAATTGAGTAAGTTATTGATAATTGAGAGTATGGAATTTCAATGTATACATAATAATTGAGTAAGTTATTGATATTGATATATATACTATTAGCCATTAGCTTTGATGTAGTATATATTTATTAAATAAAATTTAAATAATAAAGAAATAATAATATTTTATGATTAAATTAATAATTAAATTAAACAAAAATAAAATTAAAGTAAAAAATGTAAATATTGTTATTATGCCCATTTTATTAGGATATTAGTATCTATACATAATATATATATATATATATATATATATATATATATATATATATATATATATATAATATAATATAAGTATGAATAATATAATTGAGAGTAGGCCCGTAGGGGTGTAGACCGATTGGCAAGTGCCGTATAAATGGAAGGAACTATGTAAAATGAGGTCTCAAGGCCGATTCTCACCCCAATTTACTCGGAGGGCGTGCTTGCGGGCTGTGCGTTTCTCCCTAGGGTTTATAAGGCAGCCGGCAGAATTCGACCCCGTTGTTACCGATTCCCCTAGTATAAAAAAAAAATATATAATTGAGAGTATGGAATTTCACTGAATACATAATAATTGAGTAAGTTATTGATATTGATATAATCTTTCTTGATATTATAGAATTTCTTCTATTGTTATCAATATAGTTGACATTATGTAGTTTCTTTCCATAAAGATTATGTAATTTTTTAAATTTTTTCCATTGAATAATAATAATTGCATGTCATTATATGAAAACGGTTAATATAGTACAAGTATGATAATATAATGAGAATATGGAATTTAAGTATGATAATATAATGAGAATATGGAATTTATTGTAGAGAGTAGTAATATATGGTTTTTAGTAATGTAGTTGAGACTAGTATTTTTTTATGTTATCAATAAATATGAGAATATGAAATTATGCAATTCTTCACTTATCATTAATATAACATACAATATGGAATTTTAATACAATACATATATCCATAATATAAAGGATATGTAATTTATCCAACTAATTAAGAATGTGTGTATTTATATGAATAATATAAATACTAGAGTTAAGATTATATGAAAATATTAATATAATCCAAATATGAATATTATAGTTGAGATTAGGGTATGTGGAAGCAAATGATGGTTTCTCATGAGTGGTTACAAGCAATGCAAACATGGAAACATAACAATCAGTTAACTTGGAGGGATTATTCAAGGTACTTGTACAATGAATGAATTTGAATATGGTGTAAGAAGATGAAACCTAGGAAATTGAATTAGCTTTCCTAATAAACAAATCTTATTCATAGAAATTGTTAATAACTATGTTAAATTTGATTGTTTCTAATAGTGATATGTTATTTTTCCAGTATATGGCTTTGTTTGTGCATGTGTTGAGTACCTTAACAATGGAATTTCATTCCAAAAACTTGTAAAAATGTAGAAAACCCATTGGTTTTCATAGTGCCTTGTATTTTTTGGAAATTTATAATATTAATCTAATATCTTTTTAAATTATGAAAATCAATATATCCTTGAAATTACAATGACTTTTGTTGAGCCTCTTAACATGATCAAAACAAATTATTTTTTATAGATTGTAGATATGGGTCTCTTATAGTGTAACATATAACTCATGTTAGAAATGGTTAAGCCTAAAAAAAATTATAGAAGAAATAAGAGACATATGCATTAGGATTTTGATGTATGCGAAGAAACAAATAGATTAAAAATAGTAAACAATATTATTATTTTTTTAAACTATATATTTGGAATCAACATAGCACACTCTATCTATCTCTCTAGTTTCGAAAACAACTGAATTATGTATCCTATAGAAAAATAACGTAAAAAACAAATATATAGAGAGGTACTCACAAAAATGAAGGTTTTTATCAATTTGTAGACCAAACCACTAGGTTTTTCATCCTGAACATAAATCCAAGGAAACCAAGTCAGCATACACATACGCTAAATTTGTCAATCTCGCCCAAAAAAAATTGAATTCAAAAGAACGCGCATGTGCTCTACGAACACGCACAAGTTCCTAAAGCACATGTACATTTCTAAAGTGTGCACTTGGTATTAGGAACAATAATGTGTGCATGTTCCTGTTAACACTAAATAACTCTCTCTCTCTCTCTCTTTCTCCCTCACTCTATCTCTCTTTCTCCCTCCCCCTCGATCTCCCACCCTCTATATGCATCTCTATATCTGACCTCTCTCTCCCTATCTCTCGCTCACACTCTGCCTCCCCACTTTCCATATCC
>ML783027.1:650765-663025 GCA_009831015.1 Picea engelmannii
GGGAGAGAAGTTAAAGGAGAGAGAGGGAAGGGGAGGCAAGGGAGAGGGGGAGAGTGAGAGAGAAATAGAGGGAAATAAGTACAAACAGAGGGAGATAGAGAGTGGTAGTGAGGGGTGAGGTATGGAGGGGGAGAGAGATGAAGAGAGGAAGGGAGAGAGAGAGAGAGAGGCAAAGAAAGAAATGGGTAGATATAGAGGGAAAGAGGGAGAGAGGGAGAGAGAGAGAGTGAGAGAGAGAGGGGGAGATTAAAAGTGAGTGAGAAAGTGTGTGTGAGAGAGAAATGTTATATATATAGAGAGAGGACAAGATAGAGGGAGGTATGGATAGATGGGTAGATGGATGGAGGGAGAGAGGGGTAGAGTGACGCAGAGCCCCCCTTCTCTCCTCGGGGCTACGCAACCTCTTGGTCAAGGATCTCCGACTCTTCTAAGTTGGATTGGCTTCTCTAGGCCTTGCTGGCCCCAAACTGAATTAAACACAGGCCCTTTTATTAGCTTAGGCAAAGCTTATATGGAACCCACGAGCCCCTTTCCTTAGCACCTTAAAATCTTGAAATTTTGGGCATTACCTCCTTTAGGGTATCCCTTCTCCACATGCGACCTTGGAAATGACCCGAGTCTTAATCCCCTGAGTGCTTAGTAACTTTGGGTTTAGGAAATATTAGAAACAACTGCACCCTCTTTGCCCGAAACTTGAATCTTGACCTTGCCTGGGAAGATCTACGGTTCTCGTCTCTCCCACATCCAACGAATGTGATCCATTTGGACTCCGGTCTTCGAGAGTCTGCACGTCTCAACACTCCTCTTCTTTGAATTATTCTGTACCTAGAATCTTAGATCAAGCACCACGTGCCTCTCTTGATCGATGACTGAGATTCACCCCTTACTTTGCTTTGGGTGACCTCTCTTTCCCCTTGTTTCTTCTTCGAATGTCACGAAATGGTGACGTGTTTCCTTCTAGCTCGAGGGTTGCAATCTCTTCGCAGCTTCGGACTTCAACGTTTTTCACCCTTCAACACCCAAAACCTTCCGGTTTATGAATTTTCGAAAGAACTTACATATAACCACCACGCAACTTCTCCCAGATCAGATTGTCTAGAATGGTTTCACTTCTCCTGGGTGTATCTTGATCGTTTCTTTGAAGAAAAAACCTTAAAGGCTACTTCGTTTTGAAGGTTTCTCCCATTAACTCTTCGGAGTTGATCTTCCTCTGAACCTTTAACTCTTTAAAGTTATTTCTTCGACACTTGGTCGGATTTTGGATCTGTGCACACCTTGAAACAAACCTTCCCTCACACTTATGCGATCAACCTCTTGAGCTAATCCTCTTGAGATTCTAGTTCAAAAACTCTGTCGATGCACTCCTTGTGGATGATATTCACACTCAACATACAAATTTCACATTATCTCTCCTAATATGTGATTCTAATTAGACTTTGTCAACGCACTCCTTGCGGACAATATACAGTCCTTGTGTAAGCTCGTGGGAGAGAAACAATTGAAACTTATCTAATGTTTCACATATTCATACATTCAACAACATAACTCATACATTCATGAGACACAAAATAACAAAAAATATTCAACCAACAGTAACACCACACATTTGGATCAATATCCCTATGTTAACTTCATTCAAATGTAAAATGAATACAACTATGATAAAACAACAATAACTAAAATTCAGCAACAACTAAATCACAACAAACTCCTACTAAATTGCAGTTACCATCGTATCCAGTAGCCTAATCTCCAACAGCCTCATTTGGGCATACAACACCTTTACTTATACCAGAGGGTTCCTAGGGTTACCTCTGACCACCTATCTTATTGAAGTAAAACTAACTACTCCTTAAGAACCGTTACATTAAAGTCTAAGAGTGAAACACCCATATCTCTCGTGATCGTGCAACTTCCAGCGTTTAGATATTCTTCAGTTTTCAATCCGTTCAAAAAATATTTGCAGGAAACGAAAACACTTAAGATTCCAAAATGATTCAAAAGGCATGCTAGGGTACTAAGTTGTCTCTCCATGTGTTCTCTACTAACGATGCTCTTGCATCATACTCCCCTGGACAAAAATTCATGGACTCTTGTCGATGAGCTCTTGCACCGACTTCCCATGCTTCATGGATATCAACTTCATTTACCCAATTGGAATCTTCTATTGGGTGTCCTTTCCACTTTACCAAATACTCCAAATAAATATTTCTCCTGGTTTTCTTACTGATCCTCTAATTAATGATCGTTTCCATTTGTGGATTTTCCGCTACAAGCATCTGCTTCTCCCACCGAATTTGTGGTTGGTATTATGATTTTTCTGTGTCATCTTCCATGTAAGGATATAGGTATGAAACATTAAATATGGGTGATATACCCACATCCTCCGGAAACTATATCTCATAAGCATTGGCACCAAATTTCCTTAGGATCTTGCATGGTCCTATCTTCTTCAGCTTCAATTTGTTATATGTTCCTCTTGGGAATCGTTCCTTCCTAAGATGTGCTAAAACTTGATCTCCCACTTGAAATTGAAGTTCTCTCTTATGATGATCAACTCTACATTTATACTCTCTTCTATTTTTCTGCAACTGCTCCTTGATCTGATTATGAAGCTTTTGCATTTCTGCGGTGAAGTCTTCTAATCCAACACTTATGAATTCACTCTACTCTAGATCTCTCAATTATGATACTCCTCTTGGCTTCATTCCGTACACTATCTAGAACGGAATATTTCCCGTACTTCTGTTCACTAAGTCATTATATGCAAAATCTTCTTGTGACAGAATTTGATCCCACTGGCTATGATGTTCAGTGACCAAACTCCTCAGCAAATCTCCTAAACTATGATTTACCACCTTAGCGTGTCCATCTATTTGAGGGTGATATCTTGAACTAAAAGACAGTTATGTCCCCAAATTCTTCCGTAATTTTCTCCATAAATGACCAACAAATTTAATGTCCCTATCTGAGACAATACTCTTGGGAAACCCATGAAGTCTCACAACTTCCTTGAAAACCAAATTTGCAATGTGTATTGCATCACTAGTCTTCTAGAATGGGATAAAGTGTTCCATATTTGAGAAACTATCAACTACAAAAAATATGGAATCAATTCCCCTTTGGGTTCTCGACAATCCCAACACAAAATCCATGCTTATTACATCCCAAGGCCTATATGGAATAGGCAATGGTTGATACAATCCAATGTTTTGTATATTTCCTTTTACATACTGGAAAATCTTACATTTTTTTACAAACATATTCACCTCTTATCTCATACATGTCCAATAGTACAAATTGTTCAACTTTGCAAACATTTTTTCATGGACGAAATGTTTGGCTAGACCCCCACTATCTTTTTCCTTCAGCAAGTTTTCTCTCATTGAACAGTTTGGTATGCACATCTGGCAACCCTTAAACAAAAATCCATCTTGAATCATATACTCTATACACTGACTTCTGTCACTAAGAACAATATTCTCACATGCTTCATATGCTTCTTTAAAATCTATATCATCACAATACATCTCCTTAAGGTTTTCAAACCCTAAGGTCTTCACTTGAAATTCTTGTAGAATCAAACATCTCCTATTCAATGCATCAACAACCTTGTTAACATTGCCATAAATATGTTTAATGGAGAAAGTGAAATTTTTAATAAACTCTATCCACTTAGCATGTCTCTGATTTAACTTCTCATGTTTGGTTATAAATTGTTCAGCCTGATTATCGCTATACAAAACAAATTATTTTGTAACAAGGTAGTGAATCCATTTCTTCAAGGCTTGAATTATTGCATAAAATTCCTTATAATATGTGGAGTACTTTTTCTTAGTGTCATTAAGCTTCTCACTGAAATATGCAATTGGTCTATTATCTTGGCTCAAGACCGCTTCAATAACAACTCTACTCGCATCACATCTCACTTGAAATGTCTTCCCGAAATCTGGCACGACCATAATCAATTGTTTTGTTATCTTCTCCTTCAATATATTGAATCTTTTCTCAGCCTCTGCTATCCATTTGAAAGAATTATGTATTTTTTTCACCTTATCCATCATATGTGCACCGATCCCACTGAAATTTCTAATGAACTTCTGATAGAAACTCGCTAATCCATGGAAGCTTCTCACCTCAAATATATTCCTTGGTGACGACCATTCTCTGATTGCTCTCACCTTCTCGGGATCCATCTTCAATTCATTCGAAGAGATTGCAAAACCCAAGTAAATGAGTTACGTCTTCATAAAAGAGGATTTCTTTAATTTTAACAATGACTTCTCCCAACGCAACTTCCTCATCACTAATGTTAAGTCCCTCAGATGCTCTTCTTTAGTTTTACTAAAGACCAATATATGATCCAGATATACAATCACAAACTTACCAATGAAATATTTCAATACCTCATTCATCAATCTCATAAAAGTACTCACGGCATTTGTCAAGCCAAATAGCATAACAAGCCACTCATACAACCCTTCATTTTTTTAGGGTTGTTTTACATTCATCACCTTCTCTCATCTTTATCCGGTGATATCCCCTTTTCAAATCTATCTTTGAAAACAAAATTGCTCCACTTAAACAATCCATTAAGTCATCCATCCTTGGAAAAGGAAATTTGTACCTAATGGTGATCTTGTTTATGTCTCTTGAGTCTGTACACATTATCCATCCTCCATCCTTCTTCAGACTCAACACAGATGGTACTGCGCATGGACTCAAGATGTCTCTGACCAATTCCTTATCTAATAAATCCTGTACATGTACTTTTACCTGCTCATTCTTTTGAGGTTTCAATCTGTATGCTGCTTTATTTGGTAGACTTGGTCCTAGTATTAGATCAATGTGATGACTAATACTCCTGATGGGTGGAAATGAATTAGGTAAATCATCCACTACTATGTCAACAAAATTCTGCAACAGCTCCTGAACTTCCTCAGAAAAATCATTCACATAAGTACTTGTAAGGACAACTCTGGGTTTCCTCACCACAACAAATTGCATCTCCTTTTCCTTCTTAAATTCACTCAGGAGTTCCATCCCAGTCATGAGAATTATACTTGTGTTGGCTTCTTCCTTTACTTTCTTCTCCTCTATTGGAGACAAAATGTGTGTCCTACCATTCTTCTCCAAAGTATCAATATTTATTCTCCCATCATGAATGACATTCCTGTCAAAATGGCATGGTCTCCCCCCCAAAATATGACATACATCCATGGGAATCACATCACAGATAATTTCATCTCTAATCCTCCTATTTTAAATTCAATGAGACATTTTTTAGTGACCATTACTTGGTGACCATTCTGCAACCATGAGACTTTATATGGCTTTGGATGTGCAATTGTCTCCAACTCCAATTTCTCCACCATCTATATGGATACTAAGTTATCAGTGCTCCCACTGTCAATTATCACTTTTCATACCCTATCTTTAGTCTTTCAAGTTGTTCTAAACAAATTGTTTCTCTACACTGGATTTTCAACCTCTGGATCTGGTTTTGAGAGAACCTTCTTCAACACCAAGGATCTTCCGTCTTCTACACCTTCTGCTTCAACATTCAGTTTCTGTGATTCCGAAATGTGAGATTCACCTCCTTCTTTCTTTTTCTTAAGACATTCCCAATAAATGTGTCTTGTATTTCCACAGGCATAGCACCTTACCTCTCCTCATATGGATCTTCCTCTTCCTCTAGGAAAATAATTTATTCCACCACTCTAGCTCCCTTGAGAACTTCCTCCTCCTTCTGAGTAATTATGTTGTTTTTCAGTCTCACCCTTGGGATTTTGTGCCTTGTCCTGGGAGATTCCCTTACCTTTATTTTGGATTATTCCTCTGCTTCACTTGCTCTATTTCCTGGCCAAACTATCTTCTGCCTTCAGTGAAATATGATAAGCATCCTCCATTGTCCTCACTATCATCATGCTTATTTCATCCTGGATCTCTGCTATAGTGTGAAAACCCCCATACGAACTACACTAGGGTTCTAAAGTGTAGGCATAGCTAACAGTCTAAAGTATCCTACTTTTAACAACTATCCCAAAAACACGCTACATTCATGTATAAAATACAAAGTAGAGGGATCTAGTAGTCTTACCTTAAACTCTACGTCTGGTGTGGATCCCAATGAACTCGATCGTTTCTCGACTGCAAATATCCTCCCAAGATTGACCTTCATTCATCGAAAGACAAAAAAGAAACTACGAACAAGCATTCTACATATGAATTGATGGGTTAGATGTCATAACAAAATGTAAATCAAATATCAAGATTGAGCACATCATATGGCGGGACGAAAAAAATACTTCTTTATATTAATCTCACAAAGTTACTTACAAAATGAGATTGGTGACTACTCCTCGAACCTAGTCCTAGGATCCTCTTCACAAAACGCCAACTACTTCCATGTATCCTTCTTCTCTCACACTTCTCGCTAGAGAATGGGCATAGGCTTATGGATGAGGAAAAAGGGCAAGAATAGGGAATTTTGGCTCAGAACTCACATTGTTGCCTCAAATTCTGGGGCAAGGGGGAGAAATGAAATGGACAAAGTTTCATTGTAGCTATGTTTATCCTTCGAATGAGACCCCAAAACCTCCTTTTATATGACAAAATGATGGTTATTCGGTTGGGTGACGGGCTATAGGCGGTAAATTGGTTAGGAAACTACCCAATAGCCTGTAATCTCAACGAATCCCTTGCAACTTTTTATTTTTTTCAAATTTTGTGGGTATATGTGAGCTATAATGGTGCATCTAGCATACACACATGGGAAGTAGTGGTGCAGGACATGTACATCTTCAAAAATTTGGGTTTTAAGAAGAGTTGTTCAGTATTGGCTTGGAAAAAATAGTAAGTAAGATGTTTTGATGCCAAGTATGCATGTATAGTGCAATTTAGGGTTATAACAGATGCCCCCTAATGTGTGAGGTTATAAGAACATCTTATGGCTGAAATACATTGCAAATATTCACCAATGTACAAAGCCAGTGATCTCAGAACCAAAGTTCGGGAGGTGCCATCTACAAAATAACAATTGTCTCACCGAGGCGAGCATACCCATGCTCGGGATGAAATAAATCATTTCTGCCAATCAAATACACTGCAGATCCATGTCATATAACTATATAAATTTTAACCGCAAGCAATACAGAATGGATCTACATCTCAAAATCGAAATATATACATGTATAGTATCCATATTCAAGAAGCCAAATAATGTCTGATGGCTGGAGATGAAGCTTTAAGAGCTCGAGCAACAACTTCAAGATCTTCGAATCTCAGGTACGAGTGTAATGTGAGTGTACGAATTCACTACCTAGAGGTCTTCGATGGCTTGTCGAGGACTAGATAAGAGGATCTCGATGATCATTCAGAGAACTTCATTGATTTCGAACAAAGACTTTGATTGGACTTTCGGGATGGCCGTGCATGAGGACAAGAGACAAACTACAGAAGGTTTGACTCAAGTTGGGTAAAAATTCCGTTGGAAAATAGCATGATGAATGATGAGACTAGGGAAGCATGGTACTGACATAAGTTCATGATGCAGGAGGCAATGCAAACTCTCCATATGTTTGGAAGAATAACCAAATGGAGGAGGACACAACTTTATGTTATGAGAACAACTTTCGAAGGTCATATTAAATCCCAATTCTTGAAAAACAAATGGAAGGATGTGGTTTGTCAAAGGGCGACTCATTGTGCTGACATAAAAAGTAAATACTTTTCCCATCCTCTTTTTGGGGTATATTTGATTTTTTTGTCTTTTTCAATATTTTGAAAAGATTGAAAAAGAATAAAAGAATGCTACGTTACAAAGGAGGAATGAGTGTCACAAACATACTAGTTCCAAGTGCAAGGAACACACTAATTCTAAGAGAAAGGAGGCATGTGCAGGGAAAGGACACTCAGGAAAATTCCTCCATGGGTCAAGGTGTCAAGACGCAAAGGGAAAGTGCTACAAGGCTTGCATATAAGACATGATTCACAGGTTCAATTGAGAGAATCATGGATCTGGCATTAGGCCAAAGACATGGGAATGAAAATGTGATTAATAGGACGCAATGATAACATCCTTCAATGTAATTTTAAATGAGCCCAAAGAAGGTAAGCTCGGTGGTTTTTCATTTTAGAGAGTCTGAAAAAGCGCAAAAGAAGACTCTATTGAGGTACCTTTTTCGAAGATAGTCTAGTCAGATCGAAAAAGGCGTAAACTAGTACCGAAAAGACATATATTAAAAACCATTTTAATGAGTGTGACATAGACAGGATCACGGAACAATCTTTTCAATTTTAAGGAGACTGAAAAGATCTTCACTATGAACTCGCTGCCTTTTTCTAGAGTTAGTCTCCTGAGCCTAGAAAAGTATAAAATCTACTTAGGATAACTCTCCCAGTGAGACGAATCTCCCAAGGTGTACCTTTTTCCTCAATCTACAGGCCAGAAAAAGGGGTAAACTCATTCCAGTAGATGTTTTTTTGAACAAATTAATGAGTGTGAAAGAACAAGGTCACTTGATGATCTTTTCAATTTTAAGGAGTATGAAAAGAGCTTAACTACGGACTCTGTAATGGATGTTCTTCTGGAACAGTTTAACGAGTGTGAAGAAACAAGCTCACTCGAAAATATTTTCACTTTTAGGGAGTCTGAAAAGAGATTGACTATGGACTCTGTGGGGGTTCCTTTTTCGTAAATTTAGTCCCTCGGGCGCGAAAAATGGTTAAACTTATACCTGAGAATACTCTTCTAGAGAACTGAAGTTCCTAGAGTATACCTTTGTTCATACTATTTACCATCTGGACCGAAAAAGGGGTAAACTACCACCGGACAAACATGCCTTTAAATTTTAGTTTGGCAAGCATAAAGGGCAACAAGATCGCTCGACAATATTTTCATGTTTAGAGGGTTTGAAAAGGGCTTAAAAGAAGACCCGTTTTTTTTGGGGGAGTCTTGAGGGTGAGGCCAAAAGTGATAATATATCAGACATGTGAAGGCTCAAACTCGTAATCAAGACAAAACTAAAAGGACTCCTGAGCCTGTATTCATTAGCGACGACATGGAAACCAAAATGCAACCAGGATCTACCTAGGGCATCCTTGTTAGGGTAGGCTCTACCTGTTAAGTACCTAAAACAGATCTGTAAATATACCTAAACAAAATCTGTAAATATACTTCATAAATAACCAAGAATAAACCATAAATCATTCACCATAACATTAACACAAGAAATAGAGGAAACCCTTGAGGTGGGGTAACACCATATATTAATCATTATGGAAGGATAAAACTCCTCAAGCAATCATTGCGTGTACAATCACAATCACAATATTCTTCACTCGGTTTCATTACATTGCCTACACTTCTTTATATATCTCTCCCTATCTCCTAGGAACATTCTAGAGAGCCTTCTCACATTTATTACATCCAACTACCATAGTGGGCCTTTATTAATATAGTGGACCTATTCCACCTTACATTGAATAAACACATTCCCATATATTAAATGAATTTTACTAATAACACATAACTACATTCCCATTGGGTACCTCCCTAGGTACCCCATATTACCTCCCTAAGTATACTACATTCCACCCCCCTTCACATGTTTCGTCCTCGAAACATAAGAAGAAACCATACAATATGACCGACTAAGCAATGTAGCCAACTTGTACCAAGTACGACCATCCATCCATCCCAATGGAAGTCGAACATGATGTCTATTTGTTACCTTTCCACCCTTATCTTTCTCTGCATCATGTCGGGGTCGCCATGGGATTGTTTCTGTAGCTTGAGCTCTTCTAGTAGTGCTGGTAGTCCTCCATGCACCTCTTGATCAGTTTCCTGTCTGGTGCCCTGCTGGTGCATAAATGTGTTCATGCGCATGCCCTTGCCTTGATGAATTTTGCATCTCTATATGATGTGGATGGCGATATACAACAACTGTAGGAATTTGTTCTTTTTTCTTCAAATCTGCAACACTTTCTGCCTTTGATTCAATGACCTCCTTAGCTTCCTGATTATGTCCTTCTTGTAGTTTTTCTTCATCTCCTTCTGTAGACTCTGCCTCTGATTCAACTTCAGACTGGGCAATAACTTATTTGCTAGCCTCCATGGGTCCATCTTTCTTACTAAGAGACACATCCTGCAATGTGATTTTCTTTTTCTTGTACCACAACTTTAAAAACTTCTTTTGCACATTAATATTAATGGTACCCACTGATTCTATCCAAGAATATCCCAAAACAATATCCACTTCATCCATATCCATAGCATAAAAATCTGAATGCAGCACATATTTATCCATGGTAATCTTCAAATCTTTAAAAATTTGAACATTTTCACCCTCAACATGTGTGCTTTGAATATTCTCTATTGGAACTTGCAATCTATTAACCAACTGAACATTGATAAAATTATGCATGCAACTAGAGTTAATAGAAACAACGATATTTTCTTTATGAATACAACCATGAACCTGTAATATAGATTTTTCACATGAAAATAAACTCTTTGTCCTCTCTTTATCCTTATTTTGTCCATGAGACCACTTGTCTAACAATATTTTTTCAAATTCTACATTGGAGAGTGTCATCATCTCCTTATAATGAAGTGATTTCTACCAAATGGCAGCATCACCTTGCAATTTGAGATCTACCCAATGGGGCCAAGTATCTTCCCATGATGATTTTATTTCTTTAATGAATGATTAAATACTAGGACCATCACATTTCCTTGTAAAATACATATTTCTATGAAAAACCCCCCAAAATAGAACAATAAGTTACAACAGAAAATCGCAGTTTTTTCTGAAAAAACCCTAAAAAACTGTTGAAGTTAAAATGTTCATAACTTCACTTCTCAGACTCCATTTTGGCTGATTTTTTTTTTTAAATTGGGTGAAATTGTGAGAGGAACTCAGATATGTAATTTATTTGGCCAAATTCGGCCTCCATATGCTACGTAAATAAAAAAATTATTTCCGTCGTCCGCTGAACAAATCCTGAAAATTTGTAGATTTTAAAACTTCAATATCTTGACTTCCTGGACTCCGTTTCGAACGATTTGTTTTTTCAACTTGGGTGTTTTTCTGAGAGGAACTCAGATATACAACACTTTTCTGCAAATTTTTCACACAAATATACCGAAAACTTCAAGAATGTCGCGGCCCTCTTTTTTCTTTTTCGAAAAAAAAAAATCTGCAAAAATAAAAAATATTTGTCCACAATGTCTGCCCAAGGAAAGTGCTCTGACACCAATTGTTAAGTACCTAAACCAGATCTGTAAATATACTTCATAAATAACTAAGAATAAACCATAAACCATTCACCATAACATTAACACAAGAAATAGAGGAAACCCTTGAGGTAAGGTAACACCATATATTAATCCTTATGGAAGGATAAAACTCCTCAAACAATCATTGCATGTACAATCACAATCACAATATTCTTCACTCTGTTTCATTACATTGCCTACACTTTTTTATATAGCTCTCCCTATCTCCTAGGAACCTTCTAGAGATCCTTCTCACATTTATTACATCCAACTACCATAGTGGGCCTTTATTAATATAGTGGACCTATTCCATCTTACATTGAATGACGACATTCTCATATATTAAATGACTTCTACTAATAACACATAACTACATTCCCATTGGGTACCTCCCTAGGTACCCCATATTACCTCCGTAGGTATACTACATTCCATCCCCCTTCACATTTTTCATCCTCGAAACATGAGAAGAAACCATACAATATGATCAACTAAGCAATGTAGCCAACTAGTACCAAGTACGACCATCTATCCATCACAATGGAAGTCGAACATGATGTCTATCCGCTACCTTTCCACCCTTATCTTTCTCTGCATCATGTCGAGGTCGCCATGGGATTGTTTATGTAGCTTGAGCTCCTCTTGTAGTGCTGGTAGTCCTCCATGCACCTCTTGATCGGTTTCCTGTCTGGTGCCCTGCTGGTGCATAAATGTGTTCATGCACATGCCCTTGCCTTGATGACTTTTGCATCTCTATATGATATGGATGGCGATATACAACAACTGTAAGAATTTGTTCTTTTTTCTTCAAATCTGCAACACTTTGTTCCTTTGATTCAATGACCTCCTTAGCTTCCTGATTATGTCCTTCTTGTAGTTTTGCTTCATCTCCTTCTGTAGACTCTGCCTCTGATTCAACTTCAGACTGGGCAATAACTTCTTTGCTAGCCTCCATGGGTCCATCTTTCTTACTAAGAGA
>ML783027.1:668372-692627 GCA_009831015.1 Picea engelmannii
CATGTGGTTGTGTGTGCGTTTTCTTACATGTGTGCAATATGCCAATCTAATACTTGATTAGCTAGAGTATCTATCATTTGATTCAATCTCCTAGGAACATGGATATATGTAATGTAATCAAAACAACGTTCTAAGAGATGTACCTTAAGGAATCATCGATGTAGAGTATGATCATAAATGTGGTAAACCCCATTTAACTGGGACACAACCAAATGTGCATCTAAGTAGACCCCAAGGTAAGAGATACCATGCAAGAAGGCGTCATGAAGAAAATCTATTACTACACTATATTCGGCAACATTTTTTGTAGTGTCACCTAAACAGATACCTCCAGAAGATAAAAACTGGCCTTGAGGTCTGAAGATCACCCAAGCTACAAAAGCAAGCCTCTCAGTGTGTTGGGTAGCACTATTTGCGAATCCAATAACATGTTTGATTCACTTGACATCTGCCACAGTGAAAAAGTTGACATAAAAAATGATACGTCCATAAAACAAAACACAAAAACTAAAATGTATAAGAACTATACATATATACAAGAAGTCACCCAAGGCGACCCACCTACAAGTAATACTTCTTGAGGTAGAGTCCATTTCTAGGCTTCACTAAAGATTTCCCTTCAAAGTCAACTAGACGATAAGCACCCTTCTTTAATACCTCCTTCACGATGAATGGTCTGAACCACATGGGTTTGAACTTGCCTACCCCCATGGGATCCTTATCTTGGTCATAGACTAGGAAAATGTCACCTTTGGAGAAAATTTGATGATGAACGGACCGATCATACTAACACTTGACTTTCTGCTTGTGAGCCTCGTTAGCCAAGGTTGCATCACATCATTTCTCATTGAGCCTCTCGAGATATAATAAGCGTTCCTCAAGCGGTGAAGTGTCTGGAAACAACTGTACTTCCAAATTAAGAGATGGGATCTGGAATTCTATAGGCAAGACTGCTTCCAACTCATAAACAAGTTGAAAAGGTGAGAAACTAGTGGCAGTCTTTATAGATGTTCGGTAGGCCCACAATGCCGAGTATAACATCAAATGCCAAATTGACTTGGTTGAATTGATCGTTCATTGTAGAATGGTATTGAGTGACTTATTTACAACTTCCACCTGACCATTCTCTTCTCGATAATAAGGTGATGAGTGTTCTTGTCTCAACCCTAGATTTGAAATTAACTCAGACATCATTTTATTATGAAAGTGACTGCCATGGTCAGTGAAAATCTCCTTCGGGACACCGAACCTAGATATTATTTGATTAAACAAAAAGAGAGTTGTTGTCTCTCCATCATCTTTGAACGTTGGCATAAATTTGACCCACTTAGCGAAGTAGTATACTGCTACGATGATATAACGGTGCCCCCTTGCTGGAGGGGGGCTTCATGTAGTATAATCAATCCCCCACTTAGTGAAGGGGCCAACTGTGATGACGGGAAACATGGGAGCAGGATGTGCCCTCATCTTCCTTGAGAATATCTGACACGGGTGGAACTTGTTGACCGATTCAACACAATCTTTGATTAACATCATCTAATAGTAACTGGCTCGTAGAATCTTTTGGGATGTTTCCAACCCAGAAAAATGACCACCACATGCTCTAGTGTGGCAGTCGTTAACCACGAGTTTTACTTCTTCATGCGTGAGACATGGACAAAGGATGCAATCTATGACTCAATGATACAAAGTGTCTTAGAGAATAAGATATTTTTTTCTTGATGGCATATATGTCGATGCTCATCACGCGAAGCAGAGGCAGGGCACTTCAAAGTCTGGAAAGAGACTAGTATATCTCCATACCAGGGGTTCGAAGATGAAATCAGAAATAGATCTACTTTAATCAGTTATTCTTTGGGCATAACATCACCTGACTCGACCGGAAGTTTTGAGATGACTTTTGCAAGGACTAGCGACTTTTTGGATTTCGCCGAAACAAAATCCAAGTCAAATTCCTTGAGAATAAATATCCATCTACTAATTTTTCTATCGATTACCCATCATGTCAACACATATTGAAATAGATTCACAATGGAAATGGCAGTGGTCTTGCGAAACAAGATATAGTGACAAAACCGTTGGACAGCATGAACTGCTACCAATGCAAGTTTCTCAACATGGGAGTAATTGAGTTCTGGTCCAACTAGGCCTTGGCTGAGGTAGTAAATCACGTTCTCTTCAATAAAATTGTCCTCTTGAACAAAGACCATGCTGAAGTTCAACTCTATAGTGACCAAGTATAATAATAAATCTTTATCATAATTGGGTGGCCAAAGCAGGGGGGCATACGTGAGGGTGTGTTTCAATGCTTCGAAATAACATTGGACGACTTCATCCCAATGGAAAGGAATGTCCTTCTTCATTAAACACATAACCCTTTAGTGATCTTAGCATAATTTGCGATGAAATTCCATAAAAAAAATTATTTTCCCTGTAAACTCTGAAGCTGAGGGACTATGAAAGGGGGAGGCAATTGAACTATGAAACCTAGTTGTCGAAACTATGAAACCTAGCAGACAACCCAATGCCACAAAAAAATTGCATTTGTTTAGATTCAAGCGAATCCGATAGTAGCGACATCGCTCAAAGATAAGTTGGAGGTATGTGGGATGATGATATCTCTTACGATATCATGATGCTAAATCATCGATATAAGCCTCGACTAGGTGTTTGATATCATAGAAAGCAAAAGACATGGCCTGCTAAAAAGTGGCTCCAGCGTTCTTCAGGACAAAAGGAATATTCCGATACGAAAATGTACCCCATGGACAAATAAAAGTTGTTTTATGCTGGTCCTTGGGTTTGATCTGTATCTGATTGTATCCCGAGAAACCATCCATGAAAGAAAAGACCTCACAGCCTGCGCATTCATCGACAATCTAGTCAATAAATGGGGTGGCGAAATTATCTTTTGGACAGGCCTTGTTCAAATCAAGGAAGTCTATACATATGCTAATCGTACCCTTCTTTTTGTTGACTGGAACGGGATTTGACACCCATTGAGTCAATTGGACGGGGTAGATGAAACCAACTTTGAGTAGTTTCTCTACTTCAGCCTTAATATTTTACTATTTCCAAGGATTAATCGGACGAAGATTCTTTTGGACCGGCTTGGCGTTAGGGTAAGTCTTAATATCATATTCGATGATTCTTGGATCAATTCCTGACATTTCTTCGTAAGACCAGGAAAAAATGTCGCAAAATTCTTTAAATAAATCTGTATAGATCTTAATCTCCTCAAGGAAACAATCTTCTTTGACGAAGACATTCTCCATGATGCTAGGGGTTCTAGAGATATCTATAGGTATCATTTTACTGATGGTTGCCATATTACCCTCGATATAAACTGTGTGCGTAGCTAGAGGATTGATAGGACAGGACCTATCTCCATTCATAGTCAACAAAATTCAATGAAGATCACCCCAGGGTCTGTCTAGACCAGTCAATGCCTCTAAAATTTCCTCGTCAAATCAAAATACCAAGTATAAGGAATCAATAGCGGCAAGGGAACCTTGAGCCCAGGAAGGCTCGAGAACTGGATCTAACTCCTATGTGGGAGTCAGATCGGGGTTAGCAGAAGCTTGTTGTACTATAGAGTACACAACTTCTACCGCGGACAAGGGCATGGACATGCCATGGTGCCATGTCCCTTCCATCATGGTTGATGGGGAAGGAAGGATCCATAGATCATCAAATTAAGTCATGAGGAACAATGATACCGAAAATATTTCAACCTTAGGTTGGTCAAGGACAACCGATATCATTTTGACATCGCCAGAAGGAGGCAGGTAATCAAAAGTACCCATAAGAGGTTGGAACAAACCAACCCCCATGTTGGAAATGCCGATATGTGGATTATCAATCATCGGGACCATGGATTCCCCCAATGAAGGGTCAGGTCTGGAGAAGGAAAAATGATCAATGGTCACGATTTGGCCCTCGTGTGGAAACAACAAGACCCAAAAAATTGTAGCAACCACTGCATGCATGGAATATTTCCAACTCCTTCCTAACAGGAGGTTGTAGTTGAGAGGCGCATCGACCACTTCAACTTCAACGCACACGGTCTTCCCTCCTAACTACATGGGGAAAGAAGGAATGATTCCATGTGGTCTGAAAGAATGATCGTTGAAAGTTGTAAGAAGAGTAGGTGAAGGAGACATAATGAGTTGGCCAATGGCCTTCCAACATGCCAACAACATCACGCATGTTGAGGCACCCTCATCAACCACTGTACGAAAAATATTCTGGGTAAATGTTTTCATGGTGTAATCCACTACTATTTGAAATGCGACATGATATGGGAGACAAGGTTTCAATTCAGTTGTATCAAGCGAGATAGTTCCCGGATTACATGTCTCAGTAGATCCTAAGGCAGCTAGCAGAGCCTTTCTCTGCAAAGGGAAACTCCGGAGGACCTCCAAAGAAGATATCGCGTAAAGCGTTTGTGACAAATCCTCCACCACAGAGTATTTTTGTGAGGCCCTCGCATTTGGATTATGCGAATCCTTCTTGAATTCCCCTTTCAGGATGTGTGTCATTATTTATCTCATCGTTCTCTCGATTTGGAGAGGACCATATGAGTTTTCATCTTCTTTACCCTTTTTGGCAATACTTGGCGTTCCGTAATCATGTGCCCTAGTAGCTATGTGAGATTCACCTTTCAACATATAAACATTCGAGGTCAAGGGATTACTAGACGACGAAGGGGGTCCCTGACTACCCCCATCCACGTTTGTAGAGTCTTGGGTTAAATTTTTCCCATGTGCAAATGGGTTCATTAACAGATCAAGTTGTTGTTGCACTAGTAACTTCTGGGCCTTCGTGAGTCGAGGACATGGGTGAGTTGGGTGGTATTTCGTGAAAAGGTTACACATATACTTCAACTTATTTATCTATGTGTTTCCCCCACCATCATTATTGGTGGTTTTGTTATCCCCCTTACCCTTATTTCGCTGTTTTTTCTTTCTGTTGGCCTGCTGGTTGGACTTCAGGTTTGTCGATTGCACATTGTGTACATCCGACATCTAAGTAGGGGGAGAAACTAAACTATAGGTTTGGCTGGCCACTAACTGTTGTATTGACAATTGTGGAAATTGACTTGGAAAATGATCAGCAGGCTTCACTTGTGTTGAACCGACAATGCCATCGGCATGTGGTTCAGACTTCTATCTGGTCGTGTCAAGTATAGACCTCGGTGCATCTGTCGAAATTTCATAAAGTAAACCAGACTGAGAGTAAATCAACTCTAGCTATTGATCTCTCATTATCTCTTCTTATTCTTAAAAGACCCCTGACATTGCTACATCTTTGGATAACTGAGGGACCAAAAAATTGATGAACCACTCCAACAAAAAATCCGGTAGGATTGGTACCTTTATAAAACTATTTCAGTGTCTCCATTCTCGGATATGATCAGAGATATGGTCTTCCTTTGTCTGCTCAAAGTTGGCCAGTAATTTGGTGCCGAGATCATATCTCACATGTAATTTAAAATGGTTGAAGAAAAACATTACCAATTCACTAGAAGTACAGTATCTTAAGCGATTGAGCTCAATGTACCATTTCACGACACTCCTGATGATAATGTGTTGAAAAAAATGCAATTATACGGAGTTGTATTTCAATGAGTTGGATGAGCACCATAGGTGAAAGGTAGTCATATGATCACCTGGATCTTCATTATGTTTTCCCTCAAACTTTGGAATGTCCGAGGGTAACTTGGTCGACATAGGAGGCCAATGCGGATCGTGACAGATTGGGTCATTTAATAATCTTGACAAGTCCGAAAAATGCAAAGTTGTCAGAAACGGTAGCTTAGGTTGTTGAATATGTACAAGAGGATAGTGGCCTGGGTTTTGGCTGGCACCAAGTTGCGAGGAAAATTTAGGTTGTTGGCCTGGGTTTTGGTAAAAACCATGGCCTATCTATAATTCAGATACTATGCTTGTTGAGACGTCATCGACTGACTCCCATAGTAGGACGTTGAGGGTTGAGAAGGCATTTCTCCCTATGTTTTCTTCTAAATGTTCTGGAAAGGGTTTCCCCTTGTCGATCCAATGAGAATGGATGTTAAGCCCTGTTCAGGGTTCCATTGACTATGGAAAGGGTTTCCCCCAATCGACATCCCTGACGAGGGAACTGATCCTTGCCACAGATTCCAAAGTCCTTGAGAAGTGTGTGCCCCCTGTGCAGGAATAGTACCCTGTGCAGGATGTTGTGATCCAAAACCAGGGTTTCCCCCGGTCGAGAAGGCAGCTAATGAGAATGCCTTATTACCAAACATGCCAAAAAAAGAGAACGACAAAGAACCCACTGGTGTGGTACTAGAAGAAGGTCCTTGACTACCGGCTCCGAACGTGTTGTAGTTCAATTTTTTCCAGGTGGGTTGCTAAGAAGCATCATTGAGAGAGGGGGATGACGGAGGTATGTGACCCCTGCCGTAAGGGAAATAATTATAGGGGGATGAGGTGCCCCCCATGGACCCTTGCAGAGGAGAATTTGAGATTTTTTCCCCCAGACGCATGGTTTGTAGGGTGGAGTAGGTGAGGACTGATTTCATGTCAAAGTTGGGAAACCCATATGAAAACGGATGACCCATCGCACTCTGTGTAAAAGGTGCAGTGATCGTCGCCGTGGATGGAATCAGATCACTTCCTGAGGTAGAGTTGGTCGAGACCATAGTGGCCCAAACCTGCGAAGGTGTGTTAGGAGGCGGAATGCCCCCAGTTGTGGCATATATAGAGGGAGTATGAGGACTCCCTCATGAAGTAGAAGCATTTGTTTCCATCACTGCTTGCAGGACTATCTGATGCTCGTGATGCGTTACCCTTGGAGGAGCAAGATGTATCAAAAGTGGTGCCAAAAATTCAGTTATCGGAGGGTTATACAGACCGATAGATTCCGCTCCAAGGTCAGAAATAGTTGGTTCCTCTGGAAATGAATGTTCGCCTCTCAAAAATGGTGCGGGTACAGCTTCTTATGGCCCGATAGCCTCGAATGACCCTTCCTGGTCAAGTCTTCACTTTCACGATGACGGTGGTGGCTCCAAACTAACCGATGACAAGCCTAAAGGTCTTCACGACTGACATAGCTCTTGATCTTCCACTGTGGGAGAATATCAACGAGACGCTAGGTATTTCTAATGTTGAAGACCAAAACATGCACTAGAAAAAGGTTCCTATGAGATACAACAAGCAAACCACTATTACAATTTGGAAGAACAGTTACGACAACCAACAGTAGAGTAACTTATGGTGCAAGTGAAACTCGAACACGGAAGTACCCTCTGGGTATACTCTCCAAAGTGTGGCTCGATGTCTACCCTAGGTACCGTAGTATACCCCTGCAGTCACCTGTATAAGTCCCTAAAATGGATGGCAACTAGGTTTCCATCTCGTGAACAACTACCAGGAGGGTACAATCGACAATCGGGTGGACTGCAATGAAAAGGGTATCAATCCTGAAACCTATCGAGGGTATCGAAAGAAAGTGTTCCAGAAGACGAATGAGGACCTCAAGCACATTCAAAACCCATGAAGCTCCATGGGAAATGAAATCAACGTAATCCCAAGATAAGTCCTCTATATGCGTTCCTCCACTACAATTGGTCCGACTTCAGAAGGGTTATCTCCACTCCCTTTCAGCATGCGACCTCTTGTTTAACCCCTGTGTTAGAGGGGGGTCCCAGATAATTTCCATGTTACTGGACTTTTTCACTCCCTAGCACAGACTCCTATGTTTGTTTTATAGCCTTGATGAGTTTCCTCTCCAAACTAAATCAAGGCTCTAGCCTAATCTAGTTGATCGACCCTACAAACATGAAAGTCTCATTAATTTTAATTAAGCATTAATTTTAAGTGGTTTATCTTAAGTCAAAGGAACATAAATGAAACTGATGGTGTTTGTAAAGAGACGAAAGAGAAGAACAAATGATGGAAACAAAATTACTTCTTTTTCAAAATATTTGAAAATTAAAAACTCTTTAACTAACTTTCTTTCCAAGATCTTTTGAAAGAAAAACTCTTTAACCCCAAACCATCTATATACCTGGAAAAAATTTCATCGTCTTTCTCTCTTTGTCTAGTTCTGATGTTCAATCTGTAAGCATTCTCTGTGTACTCTTTCACTCTCATTCCTTTCTGTCTCATGTTCTGAAACCTCCTGAACATATTTATCTAATAGTCCTTGGGTATGAACATATCCTTCATCTTGGCTACCATTCTATCCCAAATCTTAATATTTTTCTTACCTTTTCTTCATCTCTCAGCCTGCAATTCATCCCACCATAGCACTGCATGTCCGTTTAATTTTTTGACAGCATGTATCACCTTCTTCTCCTCATCGACGTCTTCATAGTCAAAATATTTATCCATTTCTCATATCCAATCAACCAATTCTTCAATGTATAAGTTTCCTCCATACATCGAGATGTCTATCTTTTCTCTAGATCCCAATTTGACAACCGCTTTCAGCAAGCATTCCTCGTAAACATCTTCTCCTGTAGCTTCTTCAACCTATGTTTCTTCACTTTTTTCATCACTGATGTCTCCAGCATCATGTGCTCTTCTTTGCACTATCTCCATCGCATCCACCCTTGCGCGAAGTTCTCTCATTTCTCTTTCTACAACTCAATTTTCTATAGGTGGCTCTACACATCTTCTAGGAGGCATTGTGTTGATGTATCTGATACCACTTGATGATATCAACCTACTTCTTTGTCTCCTCTTCCTACATAAATTAATTATGTGGCTATGATACCGCTTGATGAAGACCCCCCTTTCTCTCCTCTGGGTTGGGAGACCTCCCAGTCAAGGATCTTCGACTCTTCTGAGTTGGATTAGATCCTCTAGGCATTTCTAGCCTAAAACTAAATTAAACATAGTCCCTTTTATCACCCTACGCACAGGTTATATGGAACCCGCAGGCCCCTTTCCTTAGTGCTTTAAAATCTTTAAATTTTGGGCGTTATCTCCTTTATACTAGCCCTTTTTCACATGCGACCTCGGATATGACCCAAGGATTAATAGCTTGAGCACTTCATAACTCCATGTTTCAACGATCTTAGCAATAATTGCACCCTCTTTTCTCAAACCTCGAATCGCGAACTCGCCTGTGCAGATCTACTGTTCTCGTCTCTCCCACAAAAAACGATTGTGATCCATTCAAACTCCAGTCTTCGGGAGTTCCAAACGTCTCAACAATCCTCTTCTCCAAAGTATTCCATACCCAGAATATTAGATCAAGCACCACGTGCCTCTCTTGATCGACGACTGAGATTCACCCCTTACTCCACTTTGGATGACCTCTCTTTCCCCTCATCTATTCTTTGAATCTCCTGAACTAGTGACACATGTCCTTCCATCTCGATGGTTGAGATCTCTTCACAGCTTTGGAATTCAATGTTTTTCACCCTTCGACACCCCAAACCTTCTAGTTTATGAATTCCCGAAAGAAGTTATGTCTAATCACCACACAAATTCTCCCAGATCAGATGGTCTGGAATGATTCCTCTTCTCCTGGGTGTATTTTGATCGTTGCTTTGAAGAAAAAAATTTAAAGGCTCCTTCCTTTTGAAGGTTTATCCCGTTAACTCTTTGGAGTTTGTCTTCCTCCGAACCTTTAAATATTTAAAGGGTTTTGTTCGACACTTGGTCGGATTTTGGATGTGTGCATGCCTTGCAACAAACCTTTCCTCACACTTATATGATCAACCTCTTGAGCTACTCGTCCTGAGATTCTAGTTCAAAAACTTTGTCGACGCACCCCTTGTGGACAATATGCACACTTTGCATACAAATTCCGCGTTATCTCTCCTGATCTCTAAGTCAAATCAGGCTCTGTCAATGCACTCCTTGTGTAAACTCATGGGAGAGAAACAAGTGAAAATTATCTAATGTTTCACAGATTCATACATTCAACAAGATAAGGCATACATTCATGAGACACAAAATAACAAAAAATATTCAAGCAACAACAACACCATGCATTTGGATCAATATCCCTCAGTTAAATTCATTCAAATGTAAAATGACTACAGCTATGATCAAACAACAATAACTAAAATTCAGCAACAACTAAATCACAACAATATCCTACTAAATTGAAGCTACCATCATATCCAGTAGCTTAATATCCAACAACCTCATTTGGGCATACAATACCTCTATTTATACTAGAGGGTTCCTAGGGTTCCCTTCGACTACTTATCTTCTTGAGGTAAAACTAAATACTCATTAAGCACCGTTACATTAAAGTCTAAGAGTGAAATTCCCATATCTCTCGTGATCGTTCAGCTTCCATCATTTAGATATTATTTATTTTTCAATATGTTCAAAACATATTAGCGGGAAACACCAACGTTTAATATTCCAAAATGATTCAAAAGGCATGCTAGGGTGCCTAATTGTATCTCCACGTGTGCTCTACTGACGATGCTCCTACATCATAGAGTGAGATATGGGGAGAGGGAGAGGTTTGGAGGCAGAGAGAGAAAGGGATATGGAGGAGGATAGAGAGTGAAGAGGAGAGAGGGGTAGATGAAGGAGAGAGAGAGAGAGAGAGAGAGAGAAAGAGAGTATGGGAGAGATAGGTAAGATAGAGAAAGGGGAGAGTAGAGAAAAGAGAGAGGGGAAAATGGGGCGATATATTGAGCAAGAAATAGGGAGAGAGAGAGGTAGGCTATATAGAGAGAGATATAGTAGGAAGGAGGGTTAGGGATAAAGTAAGAGAGATGGATCAGGGGAGAGAGGGAGTTAAATAGAGAGTGGTAGAGTGACATAAAAAGGGAGAGGGGGAAAGAGAGGGGAAGGGATAGAGAGAGAGAGAGGGAAAGAGGAAGGGAAAGAGAAAGTGGGACAAAAAGAGAGAGATTTGGGTGTTAGGGTCCTATAATATAGGCCATCTATTTTACAGTTATCTAGTTTGGAATTTTTCTGATCAGATTGAAGGTTCTTTCATGATGAGGTGCTCAGGGGTAATGGTGCATTGGTATACTAAATGCTTCAAACAAATATCCAGGTATTTCCAATGTTTTCACATGGTAAGTTTGAATTATGATGTATCCACATGAGTTTTTGAAGGTTAGAGTGGCCTAATTAGTGGATTTCATGAATCTGGTTATATTTTAATTGTGGCAGAAAGTTTGATTTTCGGTAGCTAAAGGTCGAAATCTTATAGTCATTATCTACCGAAAGTTAAAACTTTCAATATCTAAATGGCTTATTCACGCATGTCATAAGCTACCAAAAGTAATGAATGTCGCTCGGGTTTAAAAAGGGTCTTATCACTCCCATATCGTTTATTGTACACAAGTCATGATTTGTTGTTATGCTGCCAAAACCACTTTCAGTAATCATTCATCCGATTTCAGAAAGGATTATGATTCATTCATCCCTCATCCAATCAAGTGATCATAACCCTATATCATTCCCATAGAATTCAATCGATCCTGAAAAATGGTCATGTGCCTTCCCATACATTGAATCGGTAGATTGTCGGTTTCGGGTTGTGTTAAATTTGCCTGCAGTTTCCCAAACCCTTTCATCCTTTGACTCTATCCTTGAATCTCACTTTTCTATCTCACCTCCATGTTCATCTGAGTCCATCTCTCACCTTTACATTCCCTCGATAATGTGTAATCAATATATTTTTTAAGTGTTTTCAAAAATTCTTGTGAGGAAGATCTCAATAGGAGGCTCTCTCCTTCCAAAGGAATTGCAAGGTGCTTCATACTTGGAGGCACACCCTGAGGCCTACGAATTGTTCAAATAGGTTGGATGCTACAGGTTCTTCCATAAGCTCTAGGGGCACCATCAAGGTGTCATAGAGGCATTTGCCAAAATCTTTGATGGATTCAAAGTTCAACTTGGACCTATTGTGATGCAGATAGATGAAGGTAGTGTAGAAGCATCCACAAAGATGCCTAGTGATGGAGAAAGGTGGTTTAATACCACCTCAATCAAGGAAATTTACTTTAGATCATTTCTCAAGGAAGAGAATCAAAATCTGAAATTGAAAAAGCATATTCCCACAAGCTACTTGGAGGAGAAATGGAAAGCATTGTTAAAAATGATTCAGGTTTACATGACTTGTGAGGGGAGATATGGAAGGACCATGCTTTACCACTTCAGACTGCTCCTTCATTTCACTGGTAAGAAACCTCTGAATATGCCCGTTTACCTTCATAAGAGTCTTACCAAGATGGCTTCCAAAGTTCATGCCAAAACACAAAGGGATAGAAATAGTTTATTTCATCATGGTCTGATCAAACTCATAGTTTTAGAGGAGCTCATTAGAAGGAATAAAACTTTGGATTATATTTTTTGGGGGGGAGAATGTGGACAAGAAGTTCAGACAGAGAAAGGAGGAACTCCCTCATGGGAATTAACTTCCCCAAAAACCAGTAAAAGAAAGAGAATATCATTGTCACCTATAAAAACTGCCACAAAGGCTTCACCATCAAAATCATAGAAAACAAAGAGGAAGTTAGAGTTTGGGAAGAATGCAGAAGATCAAGGAAAAGCTACAACAACAAATTTCCTAAATCTTCCATATTCGGATTCAAACTTAGAACCATTAGTTTTAGAAATGGATTCTCAGTCATTAGCTGTAGAAATGGAAACTCTAGAAGAAGCTGGAACATCATCAAAGAAAAAGGTTAGCAAAAAACCTAAAGTCAAGAAACTGAAAGAAGAACTTGTTGAGATAAAGGTGCTAGAAATACATCTGAAAAGAGAGAATGAGACCCTTAGAAAGTCATATCTCAAAATTGGTTCTGCATTGGATTAGTTGGCCATCAAATATGAAAATGTAAAGAACAAGAATCAAAAACTCGTCAAGAAGAATAACAGACTGCAAGACATGAATAAAGTGTTGAAATTTAAGCTTGCTCACAAAAAGCAAAAACATAAAGCTCACCTTAGGCTTGATACTCTAGCTAAAGATGTCGTTGATTTCAAATGAAGTGATTATAATAGATGAAGCAAGGTCAGTGGGAAACTCAACCATCTTTTACTAAGTTCACGAGCCGTTACAGGTTTCACCAGCTAAGAGCAGTTTCAAAATCCACAATTAGCTACCGAAAATCATTCCCAGAAAATCGACAGCTAAATACACTATGTTTTGACCTCGTTAGCTGTCGAAAGTTTGTTTATGAACAAAAAGCACAAAGATATCCTCATATCAAGGAAAATTGTTTCTTCAATGATCTCTAAGGCTTTTAGAACGATTTTCCAGTTATGACTCGTCCTCAATATGCTACTGTCAAGTTTAGATCAAATTATATTTGGTTATTAAGGAAAATCAAAGATAACCTATTCCTTGGGATTTTGTTGTATTTTCCCAGTTTTAGGATAGTATTCATCAAACAGTTATTTCTATTTTTACCCTTTCAGTGGTAAAAATCTAATATATTGTAATGAAATCAAGATATATGGTATGATTATGAAAGGAGATTAAACTCTCTATTTTGGCTAATATCATTAATTAGGTAGTTTCCGAAATATCTAGAAACAATCAAGGAAGGAATCTGATCCCCTACTCTGTAGGATCTCAATGTAAGGGGATATTATAAAATATAGAACACATTATAGCATAAGGGTGGGACAATTAAGGGAAGGATGGTATTGAAATATCACCATCTATTTTAATTATGTTCAGGAGGTTGTAAGTGACCCTTTTTTATGAACATAAAGACATTATGTTTCAAGATTCTTGTGTCATAGTTATGTGGTGAAGTTCTTCTTGATGTAACTTGTTTTTCTCTATTTTCACATGTTGTTTACTTTCTTTATTGTTTATAAGAAGATTATGTTCAGGATTTCTCTCAGACACCCTGTTCTGGATTAAAACAATATTCATGCTTTCTTCTGAAGTTTGAATGTTGAATTCAGATATGCACTACTCTACGTTTGAAGTGAACCCTAATTCTTTCCTCTTTTCCCATCTCACAAACTACAAGGATCCACTGACATGACTACACTTACTTGTTACATATGATCTCAGTTATTCCTTCATTTGATCACCTTCAACCTTTTGACTCCATTTTTCCCAATGGCCCTCTTTTGTTGTCCCAATGAAAAACTCAAAAACAAACCTTTTATCCTCATAACTAGCCTAATATGCAATCCAAACAAAGTTAAATCATACAGATAAATCCCTCTCTGACTCTTCTAGGGATAGATTCTTGACTCCAAGTGATTTTGTGGTTACCTTTGTCGATTTCTCCCTCAGCCTAAGAAATTATGGAGTGCTAACAAAGTGGCGACCATATTGGGGAGTTGTTCCTCATAAATCATACCAAGTTCCAGATCTGGTTACTGATGGTGGATAGTGACTAGACACAAGAAGGATGAATAATCTAGTTGGAGACTCCAATCAACTCCATATCAGTTCCGATTCAAAGACTCCACTGAAGGAAGAACCTGAAACATGACCAAGCAATCTGGAAAGATCTGGTATTCAACCTCCAACTGTATTCAAGACATTTTTGGTTTTATCTGTAGTTATTTTATCTCTTATTATGACCATGGTCAAGAGTATATTGTTGAAATTCATAATGATCATTTTCAACCTAAAGAGCCTCAAAGGATTCAAATCGTCCCTACAACTCTTATACAGACTCCAGTACATATAGAAAACCCAGTTCGACATAATCCTCAGGTGTTATCTCTTGTTCTTGTTAAAATTCTAGATATTTATAAGCCCCCTACTTTACCTCCTATACCTGTAAAAGTCCTAGATAGATATAATCCTTAGTTTTTGCCTCCTATTCTCCATGACCTCCCTGCAAATTACAACAATATTCTCCCCAGGTTTGATGGATAAAATGCAAAGATCACTGTTGAAAAGAACATTCAAATTCTTGAGTATTTTATTGATCTATTTGATGTGGAAGAAGATGATATCTGTAGCAAGATGTTTTCCCTATCATTGCAAGGTAAAGTTAAAAATTGGTTTAAGAATCTTCCAGCTGCAAGAATTAACAATTTTCATCAATTCATGCAAGTTTTCCTAGATAGATGGGTGATCATGGGAAATTTATTTCTCATCCTAGAAGAGTATGACCATTTGAAAAGACAACTAGGAGAGACAATACAACATTTTTCAGCTACGTTCAATAAGGTGTATCATTCAATGCTTGTTGATAGCATTGAATGCTTACGTCGATTGCATTACCCAGATGCTTTCGATCCAGAGATGGCATTCCAATTAAGAGAAAGGAACACTGCAACCCTTTAAGAAATTCAAAAGGTTGCAGTTCATGTGGAAGCTAACCTATTGAATAGAAAAGAAAAATTAAAATCATTGATGAAAGACAAAATAGAAAAACAACATTTGATATCTTCAGAAGTAAAACTAGATACTCTGACAAACACAGTCAACGAAGTGATGCATAATATTAGCAAGAAAGAGGAACTTGATGTTCAAAGACCTCATGTTCCATTATCTCCAAAGAAGACATAGATCAATGTCCCCAAGAATTTTGCAGCTCAACCTCGGTATTTTGAACCTCCAAATGATTATTTCATGTACTCAATTCACAACACAACTAAAGATGAAGTTCAAAATCATATGGTGGTGGAAAAATCTACTGAGATGATGTGCATGTTTGATGACCTTGCATATATAGATGATATTCCTATATATGATCATTAGGATGATGATTATACTGTCGATATTGAGGATGATTGTTCAAACCAACCAACATTATCTTCATGGGAAGAAGAATCCCAGTCATCACAATGCAAAGATGACAATCAAACTTTGCATACTAAGAAATATTGCAAGGAGGAAAATGCAGAAATTTTTCAAGTGAGTGCAAAATGCCTGCCTCTATGTTTTTTCTCGCTTATGAGAAAATATTATAAGAAATTCGTGGACAATAAGAATGAGGAGTGTTCTAATGAACCAGTTGAGGAAAACAAAGAAAACAAAAAACCTATTTTAGATCCAGAAGTTTGGTCCCTGAGTCATCTTGAATGTCAAATATCAGATTAAATCACTGAGTTTGAAACATATGTTGAATTGATTCAGTTGGATTCTCTACCCTTATGCTTTAATTCATTTCTTATTGTGAAAGGGAATCTTGGTCACATTTTGGTTGACAATCATGGGAGAAATAATGAGGTGTCAGTAGAACCAATGTTCCAGCCATCTAAAACACTACATGGCCCAATAGCTTATATGTTATATGGTTTGTTTTTTCAAAGTCGGGTTTCGTTCACCTGTAATGATTTTAAAAGATGTTATGATATGGATATGATCATACAGTCTTCTCCATTGTCATGTTCAACAGAAGTATCATTACAAATCTCATCAGATAAAGCGTAAACTTGTCCCTAGTTGTTTGAAGACATGGAGAGCACATGTGCAGTTCCAGGTCATGAAGTTTATTTGAATGACTTAGAATACCCAGGAATAGGTCATGTCTATCTTGATCAAGTGGCTATCTATATAGAGAAATTGTTCATCACAAAGCCATAATTCATTTTTAGCATTTATTTTTCTTTTTAGGTTTGTCAAGCTCCCTGTAATGAAGATCAGGCTAGAAATATCTATCGGGAACCATTAACAAATTTGTCTCTGAGTTTGGTGAAAACCAGTGAAAGGTCCAAGGTACAAGATCCAATATTTGATTGGTTATATTGGATATTCCATATTGGTTAAGGTCAATCATTCTAATGGTTAAAGTATGATTATATGTGCATAAATAAGTTTATCAGATAAACATCCTTTCAATTATCGGATTTACAGTATGAAAATAATCTTGTAGGCAAAGCATGTGGTATATTTGATTTATGTTTCACTTCAAAAAGTACGTCAAATTCAGAATGGAGGATCAACTGGTTTTCAGTGACAAAGTTCCAGGACAGATCAAGATACAGGTTGCGGGATCATCCCAATGGATGAGGTACTGATCTACGAATCAAGGGATCTAAGATTCTTGACACCTCCTCAGGAGCTTCCATCCCCAATTGTATCCTATGTCAGGGTCCTATAATATAGGCCATCTATTTTCTAGTCATCTAGTTTGGAATTTTTCTGATCAAGTTGAAGGTTCTTTCATGATGACGTGCTCAGGGGTAATGGTCCATTGGTATATCCAATTCTTCAAAAATATATATAGGTATATCCAATGTTTTCACATGGTAATTTTGAATTATTGTGCATCCAAATGATTTTTTGAAGGTTTAGAGTGGCCCAATCAGTGGATTTTATGAATTTGGTTATATTTTAATTGTGTAAGAAAGTGTGATTTTTGGTAGCTAAAGGTCGAAATATTATATTCGTTAGCTACTGAAAGTTAAAACTTTTGGTAGCTAAATGGATTATTGACGCATGTCATAAGCTTCCAACATAAATGAATGTCACTAGGGTTTAAAAAGGGTCTTATCACTCCCATATCGACTATTGTACACAAGTCATGATTTGTTTTCATGCTGCCAAAACTGCTTTTGGTAATCATTCGTCCGATTTCAGAGAGGATTATGATTCATTCATCCCTCATCCAATCAAGTAATCATAACCCTATATCATTCCCATACAATTCAATCGATCCTGAAAAACGGTCATGAGCCTTCCCATACATTGAATTAGTAGATTGTCAGTTTGTGGTTGTGTTAAATCTTCTCCCAGTTTCCCAAACCCTTTTATCCTTTGACTCTATCCTTGAATATTATTGTTCTATCCCACCTCCATGTTCAACTGAGTCCATCTCTCTCCTTTTGATTCCCTGGATACTGTGTAATCAACATAGTTTTTAAGCGTTTTCATAAATTCGTATGATGAAGATCTAAACAAGAGGTGCTCTACTTCAAAACGAATTACAGGATGCTTCATCCATGGAGGAACACCCTGAGGCCTACAAATTGTTCAAAGAGGTTGGCTACTACAGGTTTCACCAGAAGCTCTAGGCATACCATCAGGGTGTCACAAAGGCATTTTCCAAATACTTTGATGGATTGAAAGTTCAACTTGGGCCAGTTGTGATGAAGATAGATGAAGCCAGTGTCGCAGCAACCACTAATATGGCTGGTAAAGGAGAATGGTTGTTTAATACCACATCAATCAAGAAAATTGACTTTAGATCATCTCTCAAGGAAGAGCATCAAAATATGAAATGGAGAAAGGATATTCCCAGGAGATACTTGGAGGAGAAATGGCAAGCATTCTTAAAAATGATTCAAGTTTACATGACTTGTGAGGGGAGATATGGAAGGACCATGATTTTCCACTTCAAACTGATCCTTCATTTCATTGGTAAGAAACCTATGAATATGCCCTTTTACCTTCTTAAGAGTCTTACCAAGATGGCTTCCAAATTTCAGGCCAAACCTCAAAGGGATAGTAGTAGTTTATTTCATTATGGTCTGATCAAACTCATAGTTTTAAAGGAGCTCAGCATAAGGAATAAAATTGGTATTATATTTTTTTTTGGAGAAAATTTGGACAAGACATTCATCCAAAGAAAGGAGGAACTCCCTCACAGGAATTAAATTCCCCAAAAACCAGTAAAATAAAGAGAAGAGCAATGTCACCTGTAGAAACTGCCACAAAGGCTTCTCCATCAAAATCACAGAAAACAAAGAGGAATTTAGAGTTTGGGAAGAAAGTAGAAGATCAAGGAAAAGCTACAGCAACAAATGTCCTAAATTTTCCATATTCAGATTCAGACTCAGATCCATTAGTTGTAGAAATGGATTCTCAGTCATTAGCTATAGAAATGGAAACTCCAGAAGAAATTGGAACATCATCAAAGAAAAAGGTTAGCAAAAAACCTAAAGTCTAGAAACTGAAAGAAGAACTTGTTGAGTTAAAGGTGCTAGAAAGACATCTGAAAATAGAGAATGAGACCCTTAGAAATTCATCTCTCAAAATTGGTTTTGCATTAGATCAGTTGGCCATCAAATATGAAACTGTAAATAACAAGAATCAGAAACTCCTCAAGAAGAATAACAGACTGCAAGACATGAATAAAGTGTTGAAGTTAAAGCTTTCTTAGAAAAATCTAAAACCTAAAGTTCACCTTAGGCTTGATACTATAGCTGAAGCTTCCCTTCATTTCAAATGAAGTGATTATAGTATATGAATCAGGGTCAATGAGAAACTCAACCATTTTTTACTAAGTACTAGAGAAGTTACAGGTTTCACCAGCTAAGAGAAGTTTCAAAATCCACAATTAGCTACCGAAAATCATTCCCAAAAAATCGACAGCTAAATACACTATGTTTTGACCTCGTTAGTTGTCAAAAGATGTGTTATGAACAGAAAGAAAAATGATCTCCTTAGATTAAGGAAAATGGATTCTTCAATGATATCGAAAGATTCCAAAATGATTTTCTAGTTATGACTCGTCCTCAATATACTGTTGTCAAGTTCAGATCGAATTATATTTGGTTATTAAGGAAAATCAAAGCTAACCTATTCCTTGGGATTTTGTTGTATTTTTCCCAGTTTTAGGATAGTAGTCAACATGTAGTTATTGCTATTTTTATCCTTTCAGTGGTAAGAATTGAATATATTGTAATGAATTCAAGATATATGGTATGATTATTAAAAGAGATAAAACTCTCTATTTTGGGTAATATCATTAATTAGGTAGTTTCAAAAATATCTAGAAATAGTCCAGGAAGGAATTTGATGCCCTACTCTATAGGATCTGAATGTAATGGGATATTATAAAATATAGAACACAATATAGCATAGGTGTGGGACCATGAAGGGAAGGATGGTATTAAAATATCACCATCTATTGTAAATATATTCAAGAGGTTGTAAGTGACCCTTTTTTATGAACATAAAGACATTATGTTTCAAGATTCTTGTGTCATAGTTATGTGGTGAAGTGCTTCTTGATATAACTTTTTTTTATCTGTTTTCACATGTTGTTTACTTTCTTTATTGTTTATAAGAAGATTATGTTCAGGATTTGTCTCATACACCTTGTTCTGTCTTAAAACAATATTCATGTTTTCTCCTGAAGTTTGAATGTAGAATTAAGATATGCACTGCTCTGGATTTGAAGTGAACCCTAATATGTTCCTCTTTTCTTATCTCACAAACTAAAAGCATACACTGACATGAATACCTTGCCTTGTTACATATGATCTCAATTATTCCTTCATTTTATCACCTTTAACATTTTGAATCCATTTTTACCAATGGCCCTCTTTTGTTGTCCCAACCAAAAACTCAAAAACAAACCTTCTATCCTCATAACAAGCCTAATATCCAATCCAAACAAAGTTAAATCATACAGAGAGATCCCTCTATGATTCTTGGAGGGCTATATTCTTGACTCCAAGTGGTTTTTTGGTTACCTTTGTTGATTTATCCCTTATCCTGAGAAATTACAGAGTGCTAACATAGTGGAGACGATACTGGGGAACTGTTCCTCAAAAAGCATACCAAGTTCCAGATCTGATTATTGATGGTGGATAGTGACCAGACACAAGAAGGCTGAATCATCTACATGGCAACTCCAATCAATTCCATATCATTTCTGATTCAAAGAATCCACTGGAGGAAGAACCTGAGACATGACCAAGAAATCTTAAAAGATCAGGTATTCAAGCTCCAACTGTATTCAAGACATTTTGGCTTTATATCTAGTTATTTTCTCTATTATTATGATCCTGGTAAAGAGTATATTTCTTAAATTCATAATGATCAATTTCAACCTGAAGAGCCTCAAAGGATTCAGCACATCCCTATAGCTCTGGTACACACTCCAGTACATATAGAAAACCTAGTTAGACATAAGCCTCAGGTGTTATATGATGCAGGAGCATCTCTCCATGCCATCCAGTCAGCCACGTCAGCGCACACTCATGCAGGGCTGAAAGGGAGGCGCAACCTCATTTTAAATTTGAATTGAATGTAAATAAATGTCTTAGGCTGGTGAGCCATGAATTCCATGTCTTTGCACAGGCTGTAGATAAGATAGGCATTTATTATAGATCGGCTGAGATCTAGTTCTGGATAGCAGACTAGACAGTCCATTGATTGTAAATCAATAGGGTAGCTAAATCCTGGAGGGAAGTGCTCGATTGAGCTGCCTCATGTAAAAGAGATTTGGAGATCTCATTTGAGGGAGTTGGGTAGTAGAATCTGCATGTAGAGCAGAGGAGCCAAGAGAGAGCTCGGGGAACACCTTGTAAAATATACAGGCATTCGCCATTATTAATACAGAGAAATTTTTCCTGCACTAGTCTGTCATTATATGCATGTCTGTATGTGTATGTTCTTTATATGCTGCAATTGTGTATTGTTATCATGTAATTGTAGGGAGTGTGTTTGATTTCAGGTTTGAGAGGTATTTGAGGTTTCATGCCATGAGGGCGTGACAGAGTGTTGAGACTCTAAATACCAGTGCACAGAGGGGGAACTTCTGAACTCGTGAGGAGTCAAACAGAGACGTGCGGAAGTACAAGACTGGAATCATCAACTCAGAAAGAAGGAGGACTTTGGGGTCACTGAACACCTCAATAGTCAGAGCAGTGTTACTGAGTCACTATTGTGGACAGAACCTCTACTGGGAGTTTTGTAAGAGCTCTACCAAGAGGGTATTGAGCGTATATGAGGAAAGAACTCTGCTGTGAGTTCAGAAATACCAGAATCCTGTGATGATTCTGAGGGGCTCCGTCTGGAGGACGTTGAGGAAGGTTGTAGACAGACACGAGGAGGAAGGAACTCTTTGAGTTCTATCATCCGAAGGAAGCATCCACTGAGGGAGATTTTACTGGGTTACTGAATACCCAGAGTACTCAGCAATAGGTGGCTTGAGTTGGAAGACTACCAGGGATATCTTATTCTCCATCTGAGGGAGAGAGAGGAAGATAAGTTTCAATTGTTTCTCAGTCTGAGCGAGGAGATTCCTGCATAGAGTGCAGTTGAATTCCTCCGCATAGAGTGCGTTGAGGAGGCTCACAGTTAAAATCTTATTCTCATCGACCCAGAAGTCGAATTGGGTTGCTCGTGTCATGCAGGTGGAGTGCAGACCGAGGTTGAAATGTCAGCAATAAATCTGAGAAAAGAAAGGCGTGGGTTACTGTCACAGTGAGTGCACATAGTCCGGAAGAACTCAACACTTTGATAATTGTTGAAGTCCGAGCGTGAGCAGGAGGCGAGCGCAAAGGTATCTGAAGGAGTTGGAGAAAATTAAGCTCAGGAGGGATAGTTCCGTGGTGAATACTTTGGGAACAGACCCAGGAGGAGCGCGAATTGAGAGAAGCTTTGGAGCGGGAGATCTCCAAGAGGAAGAATCAACGGACAGGATTCGCGGAGGAGAATCGCGAAATCCCGGGGATCGTTGGATCATGGAGAAGCTGCAAGGAGTTTAACCCTTGGGCGCAGGAGAGAACCGGCCATCGAATTTCGGCACATTGAGGTTCGGGCTTCGACGATTGCAAAGGCAAGAGGTTCATTTCCTTTTGAAATCGTGAATAGCGATTTCCCAATTTAACGGGAGCCGTCGATTGTGATGAGGAGAGGTGGCACGCGATCCCATCATATCGGGGTTCGATGTTCGGAGTTTCCGACATCACAAAACTCTTGCATCGTGGATCCATGATCTGTGAAGCCCCAAAGAGGACGTGGCAGCGTGGGACCCCAGGTACTAGTGGAAGACAGGCGGCGCGATCTCGGAGAATCGGCACCTCGGCACTTGGGGTTTTGAAATACGGAGTGTTGACAACGCAAAGGGCGATTTCCCGATAGTGCAAGTGGAGGACAGGCGTCAGGGCGTTAAGCCATATGAGGAGGCATTGACAAGTGGCGTTAGCTCGAAGATAGGGAAACCCCCGATATCCGAGGATGTTGACCCTTTGACCATCGGGATTCGGGGAAGTGAAAGACCCGATATCGTGAGCGTTGAACTCGCGAACTCGCGAGTCCCGAGTTCCGAAGATAGGGACATCTGTGGGTCAGGAACTCTCGAGAGGAGTTGGAAGAGTCTTGGACTCTTCGGGCCTGTGAGAGAATGAGAAGGTCCTGGTGAGAGCAGAGTGGAACCGTGAGGGTTTAGAGCATTCGCTCTGCGTCAAGTGGTATCAGAGCCAGAAATTCTTGCTTGTATATTTCAGGCAGGAAGAGACAGAGGAGCGGAAGAAGACAGAGTTACTGAAGACTCTGTAGGCGATTACTTGCAGGTAAGTAGCAGTCCATAGACAGTCAGCAGGACTGTAGGAGGATGAAGCTGAGCACTCAGGATTGCTGGAGTGACAACAACAGATCTGTCGAGGGGATAGATAGACACAACAAAATGGCTACTGGAGGCCATAGGAATGAAATCAAGGCAGAAAAGCTTGCAGAGGAAGAAAAAATGACTAGAGACCTCTATGAATTAAAAGCAGACATAGAGAAGATGGAACTGCGGATGCGGCAGGATAGGAGGCGGAGACGACTGCGCGAATTGCAAATGGAGAAGGCAAAAGCGAAATGGCCAGTCAAGCAACTGATGGTCATAAGACAGCGTAGGCTGTTGAAAAGATGGCGGAGGTATGCTGAGAACCTCAGTGCCACAGAAGAAGACATGATTTGCTACTGTTGGCCAGAGACAGGACAAAGTCTCGATGGCGATAATGATGATGATTGGAATAAATTGGAATCAGCTGATGGTTTCAAATACTGCCGGTTGGGTAGAAAAGAAGAAATTCTAGTTTGACAGGAGGGCAACGAATTGGGATCAGTTGAGGATCTCAAAGACTGTCGTGAGGACAACCAAGGAATTTCAAATGGCCAGTTGGGCGTTGATCAGAGATCTCTGCGAGGTCTCGAACACTGCCATGAGGGCAGTGAAAGCATTGAAGACTGCCAAGAGGGCAGCGGAAGCGTACTAAGCTGCCTCGAGGGCAGGGATGAAAAACTGAGACTGTCTAAGAGTCTCTTGGACTCAAGGGAGAGTTCAATTCAGCAAAGGTTGCTGATGAAGATGGGATCGGTTGATCTCATAATCTGCCAGGGAAGCGGTGGAAGCATCCCATATTGCCAGGTGGGAAGGGATGAGCAGATAAGACCATCTGTGGGTCGTAGTAACTCAGAAGTGAGTTGGAATCAGCTAAGAGAGCTGACAGAGCAAGTGGGCTCAAAGATGAATGTGGATCAGCAGATGCAGCTGACAGAGGAGGAAGGTCAGAACGATATTCTGATGGTTGGGGGAATACAAGTATTCCTACCGTTTGCCCAGGAGGAGGCAGAAAATTCAGTTGCAGATATAGCAGTAGCAGCAGAGCAGTCACCACAGGAGATGACTAT
>ML783027.1:717063-728337 GCA_009831015.1 Picea engelmannii
TACAGAAGGTGGAGTAGAGTCATCAAATACAATATGAAAGTGGTTGTCATCCCAGAAATGACAACTATCCATATACCAATCATCACAATCTGCCTCAAAATCATACCAAACATATATTTCTTGATTATATTCATCCCTGAGGCCCTCCATATGAAATCTCTCCTGCATGTTATTCAATGAATCTTGAATACTACGAAAACTATCATTGAGGCCGTCTGTGAGGCTGTCTGTGAGGCCATGTACAAATGCATCCAATCTATCATCCAATGTGTGAAACAATTGGGCTTTGAATGATTCAAGAATTTCTTTCAGGTTTTGAGAAGAAATAGCCATTTGAGCATCATATGAACTCACCCAATAAGTTACAGTAGAAAATCGCGTCTTTTTCTGGAAAAACCCTAAAAAACTGTTGAAGTTAAAATGCTCATAACTTCACTTCCCGGACTCCGTTTTGGCTGATTTTTTTTTTTTGAAATTGGGTGAAATTGTGAGAGGAAATCAGATTTGTAATTTATTTGGGAAAATTTGGCCTCCAGATGCTACAGAAATAAAAACAATTCTCGCCGCCGTCTGCGGAAAAAATCCTGAAAATTTGCAGATTTTAAAACTTCAATATCTTGACTTCCCGGACTCCGTTTCGGACGATTTTGTTTTTTAAATTGGGTGTTTTTATAAGAGGAACTCGGATATACAACCCTTTTCTACAATTTTTTCACAAAAATATACCGAAAACTTTGAGAATGTCGCGGGCCTCTTTTTTCTTCTCTGAAAAAAAAATCTGCAAAAATAAAAAATATTTGCCCACAATGTCTGCCCAAGGAAAGTGCTCTGATACCAATTGTTAAGAACCCAATACTAAATACAAAAGAACCACAATTGATATACAAGAACAATATGCAAAATATTCTTTATTACCATCAAACCCTTAGGGTAGGGTAACACCATACAATTGATCCTATTATGGAAGGGATCCTCTCCTGTTCACTTTCCTCTTCGAGGGGGAATCCTCCTATTGAGCTACCTCTCCAAATACAATACTTCTCTTCATCCTCATTACATTGCTTGAATCCCTTTATATAGTGCTACCATCACCTAAGAACATTCTAGAGGAGGAATCTTCTAGAAGTAGAACCTTCTAAGAAGTCCTCTTAACCCATTTATTATATCTAACTACCATAGTGGGCCTTATTTAATAATATAGTGGATGTAGTCCACCTTACATTGAATGACCTCCACTATTATCACTATGGGCCCTCTAGCCCCCCCCCCACTACCTCTCTAGCTACCTTACAAGTAATATGTAGCTGTCAGAATCCATATATGTTGGTCACTAGATAGAGGATGAATTTGACCTATGAAATCCAAAGCCCATTGTTGGAAAAGGCGTAGACACTTTAACAGGATTGAGAGGTAAGGACTTAAGATTTTTTTTACCAACAAACCTTTGGCATTTTTCACATGCTCTAACATTTTCACAGAAATCAAAAAATAGACTAGGCCAATAATACCTTCCCTAAGTATCTTATATGCAATGGAATTCTAGAAGTGATTTCCTCCACACACTCCTTGATGAAACTCTGTCATGACTTTTTGTGCTTATTCTTCATCAAGTCATCTCAATAAAAATCCATAGGGGTCCGTCCAAAACAAATTTTTGTTATTCACGCAATATTTTACAACTTTGAGTTTTAGGGATCTTACTTTTGACTTATCCATTCCCAGAGGAGCTTGAAAATTCTGCAGAAAATAAAGAATATATTTGTACCATTCATATTAGCAATCTTTTCATTGACTTGTGAAATGTTGTTTTGAGGATGTAAATTTCTTGAATTGTTACAAATGTAATCAACTCCCATGGCTCTGCAATTAGAATCAACTAGCATCTCAGCTAACCGCTACCCTTTGAATAGCTTTGTAGGCTTGATTCCCATGTCATATTCAAGAAGATTAGCTATCCATTTAATTCTCTTTCCATCATTGTCTCGCAGAGTCAAGATATATTTGTTAGCATTAGATGGTACATATGCAGTGATTTTGGAATGTATCACATAAACTCTAAAATATTTTGATGTTTTAACTGAAGAAAAATCCCGCTTCTCCATGATATCATATTTTAATTCAACATCTTGAAGTTCCCTGCTAAAAAAGGAAATGGGTTGCTCAAAACCCTCAGAATTTCTCTGTAAAAGGGAATCTTCTAAAGTATCTTGAGATGCAAAATAAAAAATCAGGAAGTCTTTTTCAAAATTTGGACTAATTAAAATAGGTGCATCTGAAATAGCATGCCTAATAGATTGAAAATAATCTTTAGCTTATGTTCTCCATTTGATCTCACTTCCTTTCTTCAACATTCCAGTTATGTGTTTGACCAGTTCAACAAATTTGGGAATAAACCTTCTAAGAAAGTTTATATTAACAAGGAAATAATGGATTTCTTTCTTAGCTCTAGGTATAAAAATATTTTGAATGGATATCACTCTAGAAGGATCAATTTTAACTCCATCAACACAAACAATATGACCTATCAATTTCCCTTGTTCTAAATCAAAATGAGACTTTTTTGGATTTAAAGAAAGACCATACCATATGTACTTCAGAAATATCTGTCTCAAATGATGTAGATGCTCCTCATTAGATTTAGAGAATACATTAATGTCATCTAAATAGATGACCACAAACTTATCATTCTTTCCTAAAAAGGCAATATCCATGGATCATTGAAAAGTGTCCCCAACATTCATTAAACCAAAAGGCAGTCGAAAATACATAAAAGTACCCCAAGCTATTGTGAAAGCAGTCTTCTCCATATCATATGGATGAAAAACTACCGAGTTGTATCTAGAAAAAACCATCAATCATATACATCCTTATAGATCCTACTACCCTCTGCAATATATGTTCCATTTTGGGAAATGGATAGTTGTATTTTCGAGAACACCTGTTCAAATTTGTGAAATCGACATAAAGTCTGATTTCACCATCCTTTTTTCTCACTAGCATGAACCAAATTTTGTATCCAGTCAAAATACATCAAGGGTACAGTGATCTTAGCATATAGAAGTTTCTTGACTTCCTTCTCCATAATAGGTAACAAAAGAGGATTAATCTTCCCTAACTTCTTCTTGAAAGGTTTTACATTATCCTCTAAAGGTATCTTGTGTTGAATGATAGTTTCATCAAAGGTACTAAGATATTCATATTTCCATGCAAAAACATCAATGAACTCTTTCAATAGTTCCTCATATTTAGCTTGGTATTTTGCTGACAAATTTTTTGATAATTTGACATACTTGGGATTGGCAGTAGTCCCAATATTGGAATCAGTCACATCTGCTTCTTTTTCTGGATCAGGGAGCTTCACAGGAACGTCATTATGATAAAAAATTCTTTCAATAGGTACCAGACCTTTTGGGATATGATTAGTAGGAAATTTCAAGATTTTATGCCCAACAATCATATTATGAAAATTTAAGTTCTGGGTAACCTCATCTAAATCTTCATCTTGATCGATATGAATTGAAGAAAAATCATCTATAGCTTCAATGAACCTTTTGATTTCAAAATCTTCCTCAAACGCTCTCCAATACTTGACATTATCTGGAATAGAATGCATGTACCTAACCTCTACTTCATATTTCATCTTTGAGGGTAAAGGAGGTTTAAAAGTACTTGTTGCCACAACCAATGAATCAACCTGCTCATTCTGATTTCTTGGAATATATACAATGTTAAAATATAGAAAGAATACTTAAATGATGTCCCATACCTCATTTATGTAGTCTTTCAACCGAATATTCTTTGTATGATATACATCTCTAACCTACTTTACAATGAGTTCAGAATCCCCATGCACCTTTAAATGTTGAATTTCCATTTCTTGACCTAACAACAATGCTTGATACTCTGTAACGTTATTTTTTGTCTTGAATTCTAACTTATAAGATAGGGTAATGACTTCATTTTCAAGAGAAATCAACATTACACCTTCCCCTGTGCCTTCTCTGGATGAGGCTCCATCAAAATATATTTTTCACAACAAATTTTGATTTTCATAAGAATGTGGAACAACAACTGGTTGAGTCAAAGGAAAATATTGTTGGATAGCATCATCAATATGAAATATAGAGGATCCCAAATCCACATCAACTACATAGATAGGATGATTTATAGAATGATCACTATCACTGATAATATATGTCAAATGAGCTTCATGATAAAGTCTTCTAAATTCCCCTCCAAAAACATGTATAGTGGGATAAGAGAGATCCATTTGAAGAGACCCCCCAATATTCTTACAAGAAGATTTGGACAACAACATACCAAATCTAGGAGGGATATCAACTACAACAATATCCATGACTAAACTCTTGGCTCAGATTTGAGATAATGAAAAAACAAGGTCTTTAATAGCCCCCAAGCATTTGAATTTTTTGGAATCAAAGGAAAAGAGATCATGGTATGATTTGGTGATCTATAAACCTAATTCTTCCATGAGAACCTTTGGCATAATATTATGGGAGGATCTAGAATCTAACAAGAAGTTATGAAGGATTTTGTCATGAACGTTTAATGAGACATAAAAGGGGGGAGTGGAGTCATCCCTCTCTTCTACAATTGGCCCTAAGAAAATAGTTGGTTTTTCTTCTTGGAGATTAATCACATCAGTAACAGGGTCTATGACAAAAGAAGGCTATAACCATTTCAAAATCTAACTCCTAAAAGAATTAATTTTAACCAATTTAGTCAAAGGAATGGGAATTCTGATCTTACTTATATCGTGTTCTAAACTAAAATGGGATGAGAACTTGTCTTCTTCCATAGTTGTTACATTCATAGTTGGATGTAATTTCTTCCTTTCAAGATTTTTTCTACCTGTCTGTACTACTCGGGAAGAAAAATTATCTTTTTGAGGAGTAGATTTAGTAGGAGATTGTTTGGATATAATATTGTACCCATGTTGATATGTGTTAGAAAGCATGTTATCTGGAATTTCCCCAGCGTATGCATTCAATGAATATTCATATTCATTCTGCGTTAGGTGATTGAGAGAAATCTCATCTCCGAACAAATGAATATCCAAATCTTCATCTACCTCTTCAGTTTCTTGGAATTACTCAATATAATTGTTCTATAGGGTTGTCTGGATTTTCTGATCATCATTGTTCTTATTATACCTTTGCAAGACCTGAGGGTTATAAGGTCTTCTATATTTATTTTTATTTTGATTTCCTTCCTGAGGTTTATTCCATCTTTTCTTTTCCAATCTGAGTTTAGACAACACAGATGACATTTCATCCATCTTTCTTGCCATCTCCTTGACGCAGACCCCCCCCAGACCCATAGGTTTGGATCCGCATAGGATATTTTCTTTTCGGCCCCTGAGAACTCAATTCGCTCTTTTATTTCCCTTTCGGGAAATCAACACCCACAACAAACCTTGAGGAAACTCCTCTTTTATTTAAGGATACCGGATTTCGCGATTTCGTGAACCCCATGGTCGAGCACCTTACCTCGATGACCTCTGGAACCAGAAATACTAACACTTGGCCTTTACTAATGTCAATTTCATCTTTTCGGCTTTCGCGAACTCGGGAGTGGTGAGGCCGTGCAACTCTGCTGTCGACCCCTGGAGTCCCAAACTTCCGACTTCCAATTTACCGAAATGAAAATGTTCTAGTCCTCCCTTCCTCTTTGTGTTTTTGGGATTTCAACCACTGAAAAGTGGTTCCACTATGTCCTCGGGCTCTTGAACCTACGAACCCCGAAATGCTGAAATTACATCTCCTAAAATCCTTTCAGACTTTCGCATACCGGAAGTTCGATCTGCTAAGGATCGAATGCTCTGTCACTTTGGTCTTCTGGTCTCCGAAGTCTTGAAATGCCGAAATGGTATTTCTCCTCCTCTTCTTTCATGACCCTCAATATAAAGTCTCATGTCCTTCCATGTGTCACCTTCTTCTTTTTCGAGTTTCCGGGTATCGAGAGTTTGGAACTCTCGAACCACCTTATTTCCTCGTAATCCCCAATTTTTTGAATTCTAATGTTCCGAAACACTTATACTCTTCCCCGACTCTTTCCACACACGAATACTTCTATTCGCGTTTCGGGGGTTTGATTAGCCAAGGATTTGGCTTACACTTCGGACTCTCGAACCCTGAAATGCTAAAATGATCTGACGTCCCAATAAGTCAAGATCAACGGCCCCTTATTCGCCTTGCAACTCCTATAGATCCTACATTTCTCGCTATTTCAGGAATCCCCATAGGATAATTTTGACCGTTCAATCTCTCCCCAAAGAAACTTCTGGCTCAATCAGACATGTGATCCTTTTCCTAAATCTGGCCTCTACACAGTGACCAAAACTCCTCTTCTGCTCTTCAACACTTTGAAAGTGCTGACCCTCTTGAGCTTCCTTTCACAAACTCAAGTCTCCTAAAAGAATTTTGCATGCACTCCTTGCGTCACTTCTTCAAATATTCCTAAATATTTGAATCTCTTGACTCTATGCAACTCTGCAATAGTAGTCCTTAAATCTCTCAACCTTAATCTATGTGTTCTAAGGTCTCGACTGGCCTGCGCACACCTTGCACGACTTCTGTGCTTGTCTTTCACTTTAGTTGGAATGAGAACAAAGGTATCCCTCCTGAGATTTCATAGATGAACTCTGAACCCGTCAACGCACTCCTTGCAAATGCTTCACTGCACTCCTTGCAGGAACTCTGACTCAAGAAGAGAAATAATTGAAACTCATTCCTTACTCTTTTCTCCTAGTCTTCTTGTTGACTCTCTTGTCAAGTATACTTTCCATCTGTGTATTTTCAGCTATAGGCATTTGTTTAGTCCACTGAACCTCTGTTCATCCACTTTCTTCTTCAGCATTGTAAGGGTACAAATCTGAGATGTTGAATATCGGTGAAATTCTGACCCCATCAGGTAATTCAATCTCGTATGCATTTGCCCCAAATTTCCTTATGATCTTACATGGTCCAATCTTTTTCATTTTCAGTTTGTTATACGTTCCCCTTGGGAACCTTTCCTTTCTCAAGTGTGCAATAATCAAATCACCAACTTCAAACTGAAGTTGTCTCTTGTGTTGATCTTCTCTGTGCTTATACTCCTGGCTTGAATTCTGCAATCACTCCTTCATTTGGTTGTGAAATTCCTTCATTGCCTCTGCAAAATTCTCTGCACTAGCACTTCTAGTTTCATCCTATTCTAAATCCTTCAGTTCAGAAACTTCCCTAGGTTGCATTCCATAAAAAATCTGAAACGGACCTTGCCCTGTGCTTCTATTGACTGAATCATTATAAGAAAATTCCACCTATGGCTGAATGTGATCCCACTGATTGTGGTGTTCAGTCACTAGGCTCCTTAGTAAATCTCCCAAGCTTTTGTTTACAACTTTTGTTTGCCCATCCGTCTGAGGATGATATGCTGAGCTAAATGAAAATTTTGTTCCCTTCTTCCATAAAGTCCTCCAGAAATGTCCCACAAACTTAGTTTCTCGATCTGAAACTATGCTCCTTGGTAAGCCATGAAGTTTGATGACTTGTTTGAAAAACATGTTCACGATATGAGTTGCGTCACTAGTTTTCTGACATGGTATAAAGTGTGCCATTTTAGAAAATCTTTCTACCACCACAAAGATTGAATCAAACCCTATTTGCGTTCTCGACAGCCACAACATAAAATCCATGCTTACTGCATCCCACGGCCTCTCAGGTATGGGTAATGGCTGATACAACCCTGTATTCTGTCTTTTTCCCTTTGAGTGCTGACAAATTCTTCATTTGTCCACAAATATTTTGACATAGGATCCTCATCCCCGGCCAAAAATATGAGCTATTTAATTTCAAGAACGTTTTATCATGATTGAAATGTCTGGCCAATCCTCCACTGTGTTTTTCCTTCAACAGATTCTCCCTCATGGAGCATTTTGGAATACATAGTTGATTGCCTCTGAATAGTAATCCATCCTGGATCATATATTCAGTCCATTGACTTATGTCGCTAAGAATTGGATTCTTGGATGCTTCATATGCCTCTTTGAAATCTGGATCATCCTTGTACATGTCCTTGAGATTATCAAAACCCAATGTTTTGACTCTAAATTCCTGCATCAGTAAACATTTCCTGCTCAAAGCATCAACAACTTTGTTAGCAGTTCCAGAAATATGTTTAATTACAAAAGTAAAATTATGCATGTATTCAACCCATTTTTGCATGTTTTTGGTTCAACTTATCCTGTTGAGTCATGATTTGTAAGGCATGATTATCACTGTACATAACGAACTCTTTAGGAACCAAATAGTGCCTCCACTTCTTCAGTGCTTGTATGACTACATAAAAATATTTGTCATATGTGGAGTACTTAACCTTTGCCTCATTCAGTTTCTCACTGAAGTATGTGACTGGCCTATCATCTTGGCTCAAGACCGCTCCAATAGCAAATCCACTAGCGTCACATTTGACCTGAAATGTCTTGTTGAAATATGGAAACACCAAAATTGGTTGTTCAGTAATCTTCCTTTTCAACAAATTGAAACTTTTCTCTGCTTCTTCTGTCCAGTGAAAATATTTATGCCTTTTCTTCACCGTGTTCATCATCGGTGCGCTAATTCCACTGAAATTTCTGATAAATTTTCTGTAGAAACTAGCCAATCCATGAAAACTTCGAACTTCAAATATACTCTTCAGTGATGGCCAATTCTTAATCACCTCCACTTTAGCTGGATCCATTTTCAACTTTTCTGCCGAAATAACAAACCCTAAATAAATGAGCTCTCTCCTCATGAATGATGATTTCTTCATATTTATCAACAACTTCTCTTGCTGCAATTTCTTCATCACTGTAGCCAAATGCTTCAAGTGCTCTATTTCTATCCTACTGAAAATCAGTATATCGTCAAGATATACAATGACAAATTTTCCAATGAACTCCTTCAGGACTTCATTCATCAATATCATGAAAGTACTCGGTGCATTTGTTAAGACAAATGGCATAACAAGCCATTCATATAGTCCCTCTTTGGTCTTGAAGGCTGTCTTCCACTCATCACCTTCTCTCATATGAATTTGATGATAACCACTTTTCAAATGAATCTTTGAAAACAAATTTTCTCCACTCAATCAATCCATCAAATCATCCATCCTTGGCAATGGAAATCTATACTTGATGGTAATCTTGTTAATTGCCCTTGAGTTTGTACACATCCTGCAGCCTCCATCTTTCTTTGGACTGAACATTGTTGGAACAACGCATGGACTCAAGTTTTCTCTAACCAATCCTTTGTGCATTAAATCCTGGACCTGTCTCTTGACCTCTTCATTCTCCTGTGGCGTAAATATGTACGCTTCTTTGTTTGGTAAACTAGCTCCAGGTATAAGATCAATGTGATGACTTATACTCATGATAGGTGGCAACGAATGAGGTAGTTCGTCCACTACTATATCAACAAATTCTTCCTATAGCTACTGGATTTTCTGTGGTAAATCATCCACTCTTGTGTTGGTTAAAACAATTATAGGCTTCCTAACCACAATGAATTGTTTATCTTCTTTCTTCTTAACCTCCTTAAGAAGTTCCTTCCCACTCATGAGAAGTACAATGTTTCTTACCTTTGTTGTCACTTCTTTATCCTTAATTGGCAACAACATGTGAGTTCTTCCATTCTTCTCTAGGGTGTATGTGTTATTTCTCCCATCATGAATCACATTCCTTTCATATTGCCACAGTCTACCCAACAATAGATGACAAACATCCATGGGAATGACATCACATAGTATTTCATCCTTATATCCTCCTATTTTAAATTCAACTAAACATTGTTTAGTGACATTTACCTAGTGTCCTTTTTGTAGCCATGAAACTCTGTATGGGCTTGGATGTTCAATAGTCTCTAGCTCTAGCTTTTCTACCATCTCTATAGAAACGAGATTTTCTTTGCTACCACTATCCATGATGACCTTACATACCCTATCTTTGGTCTTGCAAGCAGTCCGAAAAAGTTTTTTCCTTTCGACTGGATTTTCTACCTCCTTCTCTGACGTTAAGAGAACTTTCCTCATCATCAGTGATCTTCAACCTTCAACATCTTCTGCCTCAACATTCCTTCCCTGTGCTTCGGCAATGTGAGTGTCACCTCCTTCTTTCTTCTTATTTGGACATTCATAAGACTTATGCCCATTCTTCCCGCAGGTAAAGCATTTTATTTCGCCACCTTTGCCTCTTCCTCTTCCTCTGGTTCGAGGAAAAGTATTTATGTCTGCATACTATCCTCTGTGTGAGATTCCACCTCTCTCAGTTTGAGTTTGAGGTTTCTTCCACTCTTCCTTAGGTTTCTGATTTTTATCTTGGGCAATTTTTTTTCCTGGCTTGACTTCTGCCTCGACTTCTTTGACCTTGCTTTTGATTAATCTTCTCTTCATCTTTCAGAGCCATATGATAATAATCTTCCAGCGTTCGGATGATCATCATGCTCATCTCATACTGAATGTCATATCTCATACCATTCATATATCTGGCAACCTTTGCATCATCACTTTCGTGATGACCTGCCCTGATGTTTAGTTTGTAGAACTCTTCAGTGTACTCTTTCACTCACATCAACTTCCGTCTCAAATTTTGCATCCTCCAAAATAGGGTGATTTAATAATCCTCAGGTATGAATTTTGCCTTCGTCTTCGCAACCATTCTCTCTCAACTCTTGATTTTCTACTTGCCTTTGCAGCATCTATCAGCCTGCAGTTCATCCCACCATAATGTTGCATGCCCTTTAAGTCTTGTGACAACATGTTTGATCTTCTTATCTTCCTCAACATCCTCGTAATCAAAGTATTTATCCAGAGCTCTAATCCAGTCTATAATCTCTTCAACATATAGGTTTCCCTCATATACTGGAATGTCCATTTTTGCCCTAGCACCTATCCTTGCAACAACCCTAAATAGGTGTTCTTCTGTTGCATCTTCTGTTGAAACTTCTTCTCCTCCATGTGTAGCTTCATTTTCACTTTCAGACTCATTGATATCTCCATCACCGACTGTGCACCTCTATGCTATTTCCATGGCATCAATCCTAGCACGCATTTCATGCATCTCTCTTGCCCCTAACGGATTAGGTGATTTCCTACCCCTTCTTCTTGGTATTTCCCTTTCCTCTGGTGGATCGGGTGTTTTCCTGTCTCTTCTTCTTGGCGGCATGGTTGTAAATATTTATCGCACCCTCTATTTGCAATATACAAACAGAGAATGGATCTGATACCACAACTGAAGAA
>ML783027.1:728410-770796 GCA_009831015.1 Picea engelmannii
TTTCGGCCCCTAAGAGCTCGATTGGCTCTTTTATTTCCCTTTCGGGAAATCAACAGCCACAACAAACCTTGAGGAAACTCCTCTTTTATTTCGAGATGCCAGATTTCACGATTTCGCGAACCCCGTGGTCGAGTGCCTTACCTCTTCGAAATTCAGAACCCAAAATACTAACACTTGGCCTTTTCTGATGTCAATTTCAGCTTTTCGACTTTCGAGAACTTGGGAATGGCGAGGACATGCAACTCTGCTCTCGACCCCTGGAGTCTCGAACTTTCGACTTCCGATTTACTGAAATGAAAATGTTATGGTCCTCCCTTCCTCTTCACGGTTTCGGGATTTCAACCACCGAAAAGTGCTTCCACTATGTCCTCAGGCTCTCGAACCTCCGAACCCCGAAATGCCGAAATTACGTCTCCTAAAATCCTTTCGGACTTTCGCATACTGGAATTTTGATATGCTAAGGATCGAATGCTCTGTCACTTCTGTCTTCCAGTCTCCGAAGTCCCGAAATGCTGAAATGGTATTTCTCCTCCTCTGCTTTCACGACCCTCAATAGAAAGTCTCCTATCCTTCCATGTGTCGCCTTCTTCTTGTTCGAGTTTCTGGGTATTGGGAGTTTGGAACTCTCGAACCACCTTATGTCCTCGTAATCCCCGATTTTCTGAATCCTGATGTTCCAAAACATTTATACTCTTCCCTCACTCTTTTCACACACGAATACTTCTATTTGCATTTCAGGGGTTTGATTAGCCAAGGATTTGTCTTACACTTCGGACTCTCGAACCCCAAAATTCCGAAATGATCTGATGTCCCAATAAGTCAAGATCAGTGGTCCCTTATTTTCCTTGCATCTCCTGCATATCCTACGGTTCTCGCCATTTTGGAATCCCCCTCGGAGAATGCTGATCTTTCAATCTCTCCCCAAAGAACCTTCTGGCTCAATCAGACCTGCGATCCTTTTCCTGAATTTGGCCTCTACACGGTGACCAAAACTCCTCTTCTGCTCTTCAACACTTTGAAAGTGCTGACCCTCCTGAGGTTCCCTTCACAAAATCAAGTCCCGTAAAAGACCTCTGTAGGCACTCCTTGCGGCACTTCTTCAAATATTCCTAAATATTTGAATCTCTTGACTCTGTGCAGCTCTGCAACAACAGTCCTTAAATCTCTCAACCTTAGTCTACGTGTTCTAAGGTCTCGACCAGCTTGCTCACACCTTGCACGTCTTTTGTGCTTGTCTTGCACTTTAGTTGGAATGAGAACAACAATATCCCTCCTGAGCTTTCAGAAATGAACTTTGAACCCGTCAATGCACTCCTTGCGGAAGCTTCACTGCACTCCTTGCAGGAACTCTGATTCAAGAAGAGAAACAATTGAAACTCATTTCTTACTCTCTTAGACTTCAAACACTTAGCATAAAATCATACATACATATCATAAAATAAAATGCACAACATAAAGAGTAAAACAACTGTAAGCATAGCACTCAGCATGTATACACAGAAAACATTTGAACCCCATGAGTCTGAATCAAAGCTTCACGTATTAATTTCAGAACTTCTATACATGGATTCTTCTCTACCACTCTCTGTTTCTCCTCTATGCTCATGTACTTAATCATACAATCTCTCTCGATTGATACCATGATACAAAGATGAGGGTGTCTATATTTTTTTTCCCTCCAGCTCCTAAAACTGTCTAATCTAGAATTTAAATCTACCTACTTTCATTAACTATGCATAAATGCCTCTACACTTTACATATGAGAGCGAATCGCTTAAGATATCTTTACAATATGGAAGTATGACTTCTTAACTATTTTATTAGTTTCTGCGCGTCCAAACTTTCAAAAAAATTTCAAACATTTTCAACATGTGCCAAAAATGTGATGGCGCTCATCCCTGCTGCCTTCTGCCTCCATGCTTGCTTGTTGCTGACAATGCTCCTGCATCACTCCTCCAATGAAATCTTTTGGTTTTTGGTATTTGATGAAGATGACTTATATTATTCCTTTTTCTTTCACATATTTTACCTCTTCCTGAGTTGTTATGATGCTAGAATATTGGATGCAACTTCTAGAGCTAAATATTGCATATCAGCCATAGTGGTTGATATTCTTTCCCTTAATAGAATATAAAAATCAACATCAAAGGCATTAGCATAAGTAGTCATTTCTAAACTTTCATCTGACATAATATCATTTGGTATCTTTTGGTACATCCGATTAAATCTCTGAGAGAATTCAGAGATGGAATCACCATTCTTTCTTCGAAGATTGTTGAATTTTGTCATGTAATACAAGTCATCTTTCTTGTATCCCCGATTTCTCAAGAAGGTATCATCAATATATGTAATAGTAGTAATGGAATTATCCCTTAAGTTCCTAAACCACTTCCTCACTTCTCCATCTAAACTTTGGAAAAAAATCCTCATCCATACATCATCATAATCCACTTGAAAATTGCCATCAAAGGAGTAAAAAGTTGCCAAATGTTACTCTGTAGTTGTTTCCCATTCATTGCCAAACCTTGGAAGGTACTTCATGTAATCATTACTTGGGAGAGGATGGAGATTATTTGGAAAAACTAAAGGTGCATATCTTGTAGCCATGATGGCATCCATTGGATTGGATGGTACTGTAGCTACCATGATTTGACCACCTAAAGGTTGATTTAAATGTGGTGATCGTGGTGATGAGGGTTAGGGATATTAACCATTTGGATCTTAGGATAGGACTGGAGAATTTCTTCAGAAAGTTTTTTAGCATCAAGGATATTAACTTGGAAGCTAAGATTGGGTTTCTCTTCTTGTGTTTCTTCAAGGATCAAATTTTTTTCTAAGGGAATGTACTTTATTCCTTCAATAAATTCAAGGTTTTCTTTAAATTCTTATCTACTCTTAGGATAAGGTGTGTAAAACGATTATGGTTCAAAAAAAATATATTTCCCCAAGGTTGATTCTTCAGAAGAAGGTAAAATTAACAACTTCTCAGACACTAATTTGTGAAGGATTTTAGATTGTTTTAATATTTTCTTAGGGTGTGAAACAACATGCACATTTCGAGATTCTATATGGGCTCTAGTCCCCTTTCTCTTTGGACCTAGAATGTCCTATGTGGAGTCACTAGGTGAAAATATATTCCAGGCAACATGTGCCTAATGATAGTTTCACCATATAAAACTAAATCTATAAACTCTTGTCGTTCTACCCAGGGAAAATCTCATCATTTTTCCCTGACAACGACACCAAAAGATGTTAGCACTAGAAGTCAACTCAAGACTGCTATTGAGTCAAGCCTAGCACACCTTGTTTCAAAATGTTCAATAGGGGTTTTAAATATGGATAAATCCTTTCCTGGTTTGAAAGGGAATACTGACCTGATCTATTAACATCACTTAGCTAGGTGCAACAAGTAAGGTAAATAAAACTAATGCCTAGATACTTAAGATTTTAGGTGATGTGATTGAGAGAAAGGAAAGACAAAACTGATAAATCCACCAATAAACAAATCTTGTCTTTAATGTTATTGTACAGTAGAATAATAAACCTTTATCTAGAAATCATTCCAAATAAGATTTAAGAAGAAGAAACACCAATGTGGAAAACATTACTGAAAACCATTTAAAGAAACCTTCTCAGCACATCAGAGTTTTTCATAAGCTCATATAACAACAACAAAGTGTTTCAAAAGAAAACAAGAAGATGATATATAGAGAAGGAACACAAAACTAACCATTAACTTTACTAGCAACTGAAGTCTTTATATAGGAAACATGAATAAAAACAGTCTTTAGATATACAATATCAAGCCAAAAATAGGGGTCCAACCTATTATTCCTATACTTCATCAAATATATAGAGTTTTACATCAGTTTCATGCATTTATGATCAATATGATATCTATGAATATCTCAAAACTAACTCCTACACACCCTAAGGGTGAATTTTGCCTATATCTATTGATACATAGAAATAGAAAACACTTACAACTTAGATCCTATAATCTAGGCAACATTTTTTCATAGATATAGATATTTTGTTGACTTTATTACACCTGCCTAGTAGGCATCAACCTTCACTTAATATTCTAAGATCCACATGATCCTCAATCATCCATTTGTTCCAACACTTTGACAACTCGAAAATAGATGACTTATATGTATTGTCATCCACCCAAAAGAGGCTATAAATCAACTTTAAAAGGGATATGATATTCTCTCTTCAGATTCCATAAAATATGGACCTCATCATATTCTTTTCCAATCACAAAAAATGCAATTTTGTTCCTTCTTCTACAAAATCAGCTACTATAGGTGTTCATGTAGCGCCAATATTTTTTGTGTGAAGAGTGTTGTGGGAACCTCCTCTAACGCTCTTTTAAAACCAGATTTTAATATCCTTCATGCCTTTTTCTTGACAAGGTTACATCCAATCATTACTCAAAGGGAGATAATACCTCAAGTTCATGAAAATAAAAAAGGCTTTCTTCAAGCATCCATCATCATTAGTCAAAAATTAGGTTTTTCATAAACACTTAAGTTCTCAAATTGAAAATTCTCCCTGGAAGATAGATTTAGCTACCTCAGCTAACATATCCACATTGTTACCTCTTGTTTTATTCGTTTAGAACGAGTTGTCATTTTCTTTGTCTTTCCATATTCATATCTGGTCAGAGGTTTTGGGCCATTCTTTCTCTGTTTACTTTGTTTTCTTGCAGAAAATCAGTATTTTCCTATAGGATCCTTTTTGTTCATTGTTAGATGCTCTTTTTTCAGTTTCGTCTTCTCAGTTATGATTTTAGAAACCTTATTTCTTGTTGATGGATTCACATTAGGGTTTATAGGTTCTTCATCGATTACTATAACCTTATCTTTTATTGCAAGGTTATACATGGCTTTGGATTTTAATCTGATTTTTTTGTGTGCCCTAGTACTACTTTTCCTTATCAAAATTTTATATCTATTAACATCATCTTCAGAAGAACTAGAACTAGGAGGAACAATCTTAGGAATGGGTTCTTTAGATTATACATGATTTGAATGTGCCTCTACTATCTCAGGTTCTTGAATCTCATTCAACACCATAGGTTATGATGACCTTTTACTCTTTCTGATATAAACCTATTGTGCATGTGGGAAAGGATTCCTACCTTCACCCAACACATGAGAAGATCCTACACCTGTTTGCAAACTGGTTGGGGTAGCCTCGAATTTTTCGCCTATAACCTTCAAACTAGATTTTATTTTATTCTTCCTTGAATCAACAGGTGGAATTGTGGTTGATGATGCTCCTTGCATTGGCTCAACAACGTTATTAGTTGAATTTTGGGCAGGAGGATGAACTTCTATTTTAAACCCTGACTCGATCAAGAATTGATCCCATGTCCTCTGTATTTTCTACGGGTCTGATTTAATGAGTACCTTGGTTAACCCTTGATGATATATACCATGCGGGGGAGTCTTGGGATTTGCTTGAATTTTCATGGCCATTTTATTCAGGTCCCTTATGAAATAATATGGAAGGCTCATCCTTTTAATTCCTGACAAATGAAGGAGGAATCGAAGATGAAACATGAACATAGTAGAGTAATGTCCTTCACATGTGATATCGTGTTTGATCATTATCAAGGCCTCCAACCATTCATTAATTATTGAGTCCCTAGGAATACCCTTGGCCCAATTGGGATATTTGTGCTCTAGTTTTAGGAATTGATTGACATCCCCACCTCTGATTAGTTTTTTCTTGAACCAGTTTTCACCATCGGCAGGGATATTACAAGTTGTTTCTATTGACTCCTCTCTAACATGCATTATCATATTAGCAATACAAACCCTCTATCCATCAAATCCTTCAGCAAATGCTCGAGCAACACCATAGTGATAACCTTATAATTTGGCACAATACATACACCAACTAGCCTGGTTGAAGATATGTCTGTTGTTTTTGTATGCCTCCATAATCTCAAGTCCTTGAAGTTCCTTTATTTTTACGTGTCGACTTTTACCCATATCTATTGTCACGACCAGAAGACTGGATTCCTTATTGTAGGAGTGGGATATGCCTTATATGTGGAGATAGATACAAGATTTTATATCTATATGGAGGAAATTTAATTTGAACAACTATAATGTGAAACTAGAGTAACAAATAATATGCCAGGTTAAAAGATTTGTTTTTAAAAACCCCATCTGCATGATGTCTTGGATAACAGATAAAAATAGGTGAAAGTACCACCACCTTTGCATCCTATGAAGTTGATTGGGTACTTGATAATTTCCTTGAATCTTTCTTTCTTCCAAGTGGGACAATCCACGTCTTCTAACTCCTCCAACAATACTCATGATGATGAAAAATAGAGATGAGTGGAAGTTCATGTAGCGCCCTACAAAAACTGCCCTTTGTCATATTTTGAATGGAATGGACTTGAAAGTCTTTATCGAACTTTGATAATCATGAGACATAAGTTATGACATGACATATGACTATGATGGAAAGATTTAAAACCAATGATGTAATGAGATAGTCATACAAACATGTGCATAAATCCTCCTATCCCCTTTTACAAGACTAAGTATATCTCATTCCTCTCAATATAACATTATTATGACCCCCATGATAATGATTTTCAACCTTTAACAACCTAATGATGAGAGTTTATAACTTATACAAAAACAAAATGGAGAAAATAAGAGATGAGAGATAAAACTTTGTAGAACATAATAGGTGATAACAATATATTTGCAAGAAATGTAATAGAGAAGGTGAGGGAAGCAGTCATGAAAATGAAAACAAGAAAAGAGAGAGAGGATAATAGAAATAGAGTTGACATCAAGGAGTGAAGTGTATTAGCACAGTGAATGAAACAACCATTGGGAATGGGGCATAGGAGGAAGCATAGGGAGGTAGTAAGCACCATTGAGTGGAAGAAATGTAAGGAAACAATTCCCATTATGTTAAAGACAAAGGGAGTAGTGTAACATTGTGTACTAGAGTTGCAAAGAATGGAAGAAATGATAACTAATGGGGTATATTTAGAGAAGTCCGGAGTCATGAAATTGAATGAATTATTGTGAACGCTAAAAATGGGGATTGGTAGAGGAGATGGCTAATCCACAAATTTTGTTCACTTAGCGTTGGTGCAAGATACTCAAAATTTCCCAACCAAGGAATTGTGATGTAGGAGAATCCCGAGGTCTTTGGCAATCATACATGCCCAAAAACATTTTTTTTTAGTTATATGTATTGTTTCTTTCATATATTCAGTAGCGATGTAGTGGTCCAATTTTTTCATTGACACACTCTCATATCTTGAATTAGATGTTGAATTTTTGGTATGTTGTAGGGGATATCATATCCTACTTTCACAACAATTTTCAAAACCATATATGTAGGTTAGATCTCACATCCAATTCCAAAACTACCATCCTATAATTTCTAGATTTTATTTCTACAATGAAAAAGGCCTAGTATTTTTATCAACAAGTTCTGATACTTTGGAGTTAGCATTTGAAATTTAGTTGTAGAGAAAACATTAATCTATTTGCTCACCAAATTTCAAAAACAGTTAGTGAGTTTAATTGATGTTCCCAAGTCACTCCTAGCTTAGAAATTGGACTTCCACAAACAACAATTCACTATTTTGACTTGCATGCAGTGAATAATTTGAACACAAAATTCAAGCTTTTACAGGATGTAAAGGACATCTTCTTCTATCTACCCTCCAAATTTTATTAAAAAAAATGTTTAATTTAAGATGTGACACTTGGGTTGTATTTGGAAGATAAATATCAATTATTATGCATTTATTAATTATAAAAATGTTTGAGTTACCAAAGGGAATGAAAATTCTTTGGAATAGAATAATTATGGCCTCAAGCATAAATATGAGATTTGTAATTGAGCAAAGAAACCTTGACTTCTCTCTCCATTGTTTGTCGACTTTATCTCTCCATTGTTTGGTCTTATGTAGTTATTGGTCGTGTTGCGTGGTCTAACAACCTTTGCATATGCTATGTGATTGTAATAAACCCTAACAACATTGACCATTGATTTCAATAAAATTAACAAAAGCTATTGTAGAAAGTCTTTTTCATATTTTTTTTAAGTTTTTGTATATGATTTTTCTAGATAACTTTAATTGTATACCTGTAAGCCCCAATAAGACTTCATGAATAACCATTTTCACCATAATTGCAAAAGATTAACTCCAATTTAGAAGTTTAACCATAAAGGTGGAAACAAGCTTAAAATAAAGAAAGAGATAACCTTTATAAGACCAAGACCATATGAGATTGATCGACAACCAAAAATGTTTGTTATAAGATTAAATATCAGATATGTCAATACAAATTATTTTATTTATATTTTAGGATTATATCAATACAAATTATTTTATTTTTATTTTAAGATTATATCAATACAAATTATTTTATTATTATATTAATAAAATTATACATATTAGATATTTTAAACTAGTTTTATGTTGAAATAAAACCGTAAATAAAATAATGGAAAAATGTTAATTAAATTAACATTAAATATGAAAAATACAATATTAATTTAAAAAAAAAACATTATAATAAAATTAAAAAAATGAAAGCCACTAACAACCCATTATTAAACAGAAACAGATAAGCATAATCTTAAATATAATCACGTTGACTCTACTATGTAGCTAAAGGAGACACTACTATGTAGTTAAAGGAGGAGAAAACAGGGCACATAAATTACTAAATTAATTGAATAATGTAAAAAATATTATTAAATAATGTAAATATGAAAAGTATCTTTATGGTTAGAGTTTTTTGAGTTTTGCTAGGATTGTTTTTAAATAATTATGTTATATTATATTTGTTTTAGATTTAGGATAACTAGTATTTATTAGGATTATTTAAGTGAGATTAGGGTTTAAATGTTGTTATTATAAATCCTAAGTTAATGTTAAGATAATGCATAGCAATAAACTTATAATTTAACAATAAACTTATAATTAAATAAGAATTAAGAAATTTGGAAACACTTTCTTTTAACCTTGTCACAAAAAGCCAAAGCCAGAATATCATAAAAAAATTTGAACAAGCTTGATAAAGTGCCAACTACCTCCAACCATCCAATCAAACCACCTCAACTACAATCAAACTATATGTTAACTCATAAGTCTATCAAAAAAATTGCATCGTGATGAAAAAAAAGTGAGACGCACCTCCTAACCATCCAATCAGAACACATCAACTGTAATCCAACTAGATATGAACGGAATTGAATGTATCAAACTATATATGAATGGAATTTAATGTATGTGGAAGATTGCCAACTTATATCAAATTTTTCGTACAAACGAACAAAAAAATTCATCTTGATGACATGTTCATAAAGTAGCTAATACATAACGCGAGAAAACGCTACATATATCAAGACATATGCATAATCACTGTTCATTTCAGCTCTAAAAGTAGAGAGAATCCTGATCATACGCTGTCCGGGAAACCATGTCAAGTCTGCGAATTCATGGGCCATTCTAAAGTCAACTATATTCTCCTATAAATCCATGTCGTTCTTCTTTATGTTTGTAATGAACCTCTTAAACATGGGTTGCAGCTTCAGGGTCACCTGCACTTAGAAGCCAACTAGTTATAAATATGCATCTTTATACAAGTGACTCAGTTCTTTATACAAAGATATTTGCTAGAAACAAATATAACTCCGATGCCGTTCATTTCCACCTTTGGTGAATTAAAGAATTATAACTTTTATTTTGGACGATTGCATAAAAGTTGATAAAAGAAAAATAGATGCAAACATGGCTCTCAATACTATAAATCATTGAAATTATTCAGTTTGACGCATCACATGTTCGGTAGAATGGCATAGACAGGATCAGAGACAAGCATGGTAATTTAGGTTATACACCATTTTATTTTTCTTTCCACGTAGCCTTCGTGACATTTTGTTCATTAATTTTTGTAAACATAGAACCGAGAAATTAGGGTTGAGAAATTAGAGTCGAATGATGTGGCGTTTTACTGTTTGGTGTTTTGTAAACATAGAACCGAGAAATTAGGGTTGAGAAATTAGGGTAGAATGATGTGGCGTTATACTGTTTGGTGTTTGATAAGTCAATGTTAAATTGAAGTTGTTAAATGAAATTAAAAAGAAAATGTAATTTTGTGATGCCAACCTGCACTCCTCGGAGCACGAGTGCAATTCCACGACCTTCCTCTCTCCTCGGCCCGAAGAACTCAATGGTTCTTCTAATTCCCTATTGGGAATCTTCCTACCCACAGATTCTCTCCTTCGCGCGATCCCCTTCCTTAACCTCTCGGGGGATCGGAATTCGTGCCTCCACAAGTCCAAAGATTATACCCTGGATTCTCGGATCCCCGAGACCCGAGGGTAGTCAACTCGCTGACTCTTCCTTTGAGGGATTTCGCTACTCGCGCCCTCGCTACTCGCAATACCAACCTTGTGGTTCCCCAACCTCCGATGTCCGAGGTGCCGAAACTCCGCAGCACACATGTGACTTGACTCGTCCACACCTGTTACTTCTCTCGGGAATTTTCGCGCTATCACTCCCTTGTCCCCTCGCGACTTGGCTACTCGCGAGCTTGAATGACTTTCCCGTCAACTCCCGGGGTCCGAGGTGCCGAGACTCGCGACCTCGCTCCCTCGTGACTCTGAGTACCCAATGGTTGGGTTCTCACCCCGCGAGCTTCCGAGTTTTCGAGATCCTCAGATCTCCTCCACCTGTCCTTCAGATGGACGACTCCTGGCCTCTCTCCTTTTTCGCTGTCTCGTGGCCTCGCGTCCTTTGGCCCCAATTCCTCGACCCTTACTGTTACGAGCTCCCGAGGTGCGAGGTGCCACCTGTCCACTCGTCAATCCCTGTGGACCCATGCTACCCTCAGAGTAGTCGAGATCTCATCTCCTCGCAATCTCGCGACTTCCCTTATCAAATTTAGGGTGCTTTCCTCACGAGGTCGTGATAGGCGATCTCGTGAATAACTCAACGACCCCGACCGAGTTGGATCAATGGCGCTGCCCTTCATGAGATTTGAATCCTCTTCACACTTGCGCAGTAACTATCTTGCAGCTCTAGGAGATCCAACGGTTCCCGGAACCTCGTGAAATCTCCTCTGAAGATCTCGTCCGTCCGTTCTCCCCTCAAGGATTTTGGGAAATACATAAGTGTCTTCCCCGCGAGATGTGTTTATTCGCTCGCCAACCTACGACACTTCTTCCGAATCTTCAACAGCATCTTTCCCTGCACTTTATCCTTCCATGAATTCGAAGGCCTACTCCTCCTGAGCTTCCTTACGATTCTCAAATCCTTAGAAGGAACTTTTGCACGCACTCCTTGCGGCAAGTCTTCAACCTCGTCTAAGTGTTGAAGTCTTTCGACCCTGCGCACTTCTGCAGCAGCAGTCCTTCGATACTTTGCTCAGAATCGCAACTCTGAGACTTAGCTTGGCCTGCGCACTCCTTGCACGACACTGTGCTTAACTTGCACCTTCGAAGAGATGAGAACAAAAGCTTCATCTAAGTGAACCCTTCCGTCAACGCACTCCTTGCGGACAATTCGACTGCACTCCTTGCAAGAATCCTCTGGCTCACTTAGAGAAACAATTGAAACTCATTCACTCTTCCTCTTAGACTTCAATTCAACCATGAAATCACATACACAACATATAAAAGCAAATGCATGACAGGAAGCAAACATTCATGAGCATAATATCAACACACAGAGAATAGACACATAACCATGAAATTGAATCAAAGCTTTCTTCTATTAATTCAATATTTATACATGGATGTTCTCTACACAGCTCTTTGTTTGCTCTTGCTCTCCTACTTCTGTTTTCCACACTAATGTTACAATGATACAATGAGGGTGTCTATATCCGTTTTCCCTCTCGAATTCTAAAGATATCAAATCTAGACTTAAATTCTTATCTACCAGCGTTAACTATCTTAAATGCCTCATCTATCTAAGGACGAGAGCTATCTGCTCAAGGTCCACTACAATATACAAAGTGCACCTTCATAAATGGCTTCATTTAGGATTTGCGCAATAATCCCAAAGTGTTTCAAAATGTGTGCTGGCTTATCCAGCTGTCTTCCGCTTCACGCTGGCTCGCTTGATGTGTTGGCGATGCTCCTGCATCATACTCCCTGGCTTGAAAATTTTTATGGGCTCTTCTCCATGAGCTCCTGCATGGTCTATCCATGCTTTTGTATCTCTGCTTCGTTTTCCCAGCTGGCATCTTCCACTGTGTGGTTCTTCCATTTGACCAGATACTCAAAGTATTCTTTCCTCCTGGTCTTCTTACCCACTCTCTTATCTAGTATGCACTCCATCTGTGGCTTTTCTGCAACTGGTAATTGTTTCATCCACTAGATCATTGGTTCCTCAGTTCCAGCCTCTGCTTCTCTAGCCCTGTATGGGTATAAATCCGAAACATTAAATATCGTAGATATCCTGATGCCATCCGACAACTCAATCTCATAAGCGTTCTCTCCAAATTTCTTCAGGACCTGGCATGGCCCGATTTTCTTCATTTTCAGCTTATTATATGTTCCCCTTGGGAACCTTTCCTTCCTCAGATGTGCCAGAACTAGATCACCAACTTTGAACTGAAGTTGTCTCCGATGCTGATTTGCTCTGCATTTGTACTCTTGATTTGAGTCTATCAGTCGTTGCTTCACCTTACTGTGAATTTCTTTCATCGCCTCAGCGAACTCTTCTGCACTAGTGCTGCTAGTCGCAATCTGTTCTGAATCCCTCAGTTCAGAAACTCCCCTCGGTTGTATCCCATACACAATCTGAAATGGGCTTTTCCCTGTACTCCGGTTCACTGAATCGTTGTATGCGAACTCTGCCTGTGGCAATATGTTGTCCCAGCTGCTATGGTGCTCGGTCACCAGGCTTCTCAACAAGTCTCCCAGACTCCTATTGACCACTTCCGTCTGTCCATCTGTCTGAGGATGGTAAGCAGAACTAAACGCTAAGTTAGTTCCTAGCTTCTTCCATAGTGTCCTCCAAAAATGTCCAATGAATTTTGTATCCATGTCCGATACTATGCTTTTCGGCAATCCATGGAGTCGAATAACCTCCCTGAAAAACAAGTTCGCGATATGCGTCGCATCCTTGGTCTTCTGGCATGGAATGAAATGTGACATCTTTGAAAACCTGTCCACCACCACAAATATGGAATCAACACCTCTTTGTGTCCTCGGCAATCCCAATACAAAGTCCATGCTTATTGCCTCCCATGGTCTCTCCGGTATGGGCAATGGCTGATAAAGACCTGCATTTTGTTTCCTCCCCTTCGAATGCTGACAAATTCGACACCTGTCAACAAACTTCTTGACATCTGCTCGCATGCCTGGCCAAAAATATGATTCGCTCAGCTTTGCCAATGTCTTGTCGTGGCCAAAATGTCCTGCCAATCCACCACTGTGCTTCTCTTTCAACAAGTTCTCCCTCATGGAGAAATTCAAAATACACAGTCGATTGCCTCTGAACAACAATCCCTCCTAGATCATATAATCTGTCCAAGGACTTCTGTCTCTGAGAACTGGATTCTCAGCTGCTTCATACGCTTCTCCGAAATCTGTATCTCCTGCATACATGTCCCTCAGGTTTTCAAAACCCAATGTTTTGACTCGGAACTCCTGCAACAACAAACATTTCCTTCTCAAAGCATCAGCCACTTTGTTAGCAGTACCTGAAATGTGTTTAATTACAAACGTGAAATTCTGCATATATTCTACCCATTTTGCATGTTTCTGATTCAACTTCTCCTGTTGACTCACAAACTGTAATGCATGATTATCACTGTACAATACAAATTCTTTTGGGATCAACTAATGCCTCCACTTCTTCAATGCCTGTATGATAGCATAAAATTCTTTGTCATACATGGAGTATTTCAGCTTTGCTTCATCCATCTTCTCGCTGAAATATGCAACTGGTCTGTCTTCCTGACTTAAGACCGCTCCTATGGCAAATCCACTCGCATCACATTTCACCTGAAATGTCTTCTTGAAGTCTGGAAACACCAACACTGGTCGTTCCGTTATCTTCCACTTCAATAGATTGAATCTCTTCTCAGCCTCTGCTGTCCAATGAAAAAAATTATGTCGCTTCTTCACTGTGTCCATCATTGCTGCGCTAATTCCACTGAAATTCCTGATGAAATTTCGGTAGAAACTAGCCAAACCATGGAAACTTCTCACCTCGAAAACATTTCTCGATGATGGCCAATTCTTGATCACTTCCACTTTACTCGGATCCATCTTCAATTCATTTGTCGATATGACAAAACCCAAATAAATGAGCTCTGTCTTCATGAATGAGGACTTCTTCATGTTTATCAACAACTTCTCCCGTTGTAGCTTCCTCATCACAATAGTCAAATGCTTCATGTGTTCAGCCTTTGTCTTGCTGAAAATCAGTATGTCATCTAGATATACGACGACAAATTTCCCGATGAATTCCCTCAGGACTTCATTCATCAACCTCATGAATGTACTCGGCGCATTCGTCAAGCCAAACGGCATGACCAACCATTCGTACAAACCCTCATTTGTATTGAATGATGTCTTCCATTCATCACCTTCCCTCATGCGAATCTGGTGATATCCGCTCTTCAAATCAATCTTTGAAAAATAATTTTCTCCACTCAGGCAATCCATCAGATCATCCATTCTCGGCAGTGGAAACCTGTACCTGATGGTTATCTTATTTATCGCTCTTGAGTCGGTACACATTCTCCAACCTCCATCTTTCTTCGGACTAAGCACTGTTGGAACAACACATGGACTCAAGATTTCTCTGGCCAATCCTTTGTCCAACAAATCCTGTACCTGATTCTTGACCTCCTCATTTTCTTGCGATGTTAATCTGTACGTAGCTTTGTTTGGCAAACTCGCTCCTGGTATGAGGTCTATGTGGTGACTCACACTCCTCATCAGTGGTAACGAATGAGGTAATTCGTCCACGATGATGTCATCGAACTCTTCCAGCAGTTCCTGAATCTCATCTGGTAAGTCATCCACTCTTGTGCTAGTCAGAACAATATTCGGCTTTTTGACCAAAAAGAATTGTGGATCTTCCTTCTTCTCCATCTCTGTAAGAAGTTCCTTCCCACTCATGAGAAGTATTGTGTTGCTTACTTCCAGTTTCACCTCTTTATCTTTTATCGGAAGCAACCTGTGTGTCCTCCCATCCTTCTCCAAAGTATATGTGTTCATCCTTCCATCATGAACCACATTTCGGTCATATTTCCATGGTCTACCTAGCAATAAATGGCATACATCCATGGGAATAACATCACAGAGTATCTTATCACTATATCCCCCTATCTTGAACTCAACTAAACACTATTTAGTGACACTCACCTGATGCCCCTTCTGTAGCCATGAAACTTTATATGGACTCAGGTGATCAGTTGTTTCTAGCTCCATCTTTTCCACCATCTCGGTCGAAACGAGATTGTCTGTGCTACCACTATCCACAATAACCTTGCACTTTCTAGTCTTGCATGTGGTTCTAAAAAGTCTGGTCCTCTGAGATGAGTCCTTCACTTCCTTCCCACGTGTTAAGAGAACTTTATGCATCATCAACGACCTTCCACTGTCTGTGTCTTCATTCTCAACATCACGCCTCTGCGCTTCAGCGATGTGAGCTTCTCCACTATCCTTCTTTTTCTCTGGACACTCAAATGACTTATGCCCATTCTTTCCACATGTGAAGCATGTGATTACTCCACCTCGGCCTCTTCCCCTACCTCTGGTACGAGAAAAAGTGTTTGCGTCAGCATAATCTCCCTTCTGCTCTGTATGCTGCCCTCTTTGTTCAACATGTGGCTGTCCTCACTGTGAGGTTCCACCTCTCTCAATCTTACCCTGAGGTTTCTTCCATTCCTCCCTGGGCTTCTGATATTTTTCTTGGGCAACTGCCTTGCCTCTGGGATGACTTCTGCCTCGCCCTCGCTGACCTTGCTTACGGCTCAACTTCTCTTTGGCTTTCAGAGCCATCTGATAAGCATCCTCCACCGTCCTGATGGTAACCATGCTTAATTCATCCTGAATGCCATATCTCAAGCCATTCAGATATCTGGAAACCTTCTCATCATCGCTCTCCCGATGACCTGCTCTGATGTTCAGTCGATAGAATTCTTCAGTGTATTCTTTCACTGTCATCAGCTTCTGTCTCAGGTACTACATTCTCCTAAACAGAGTAATTTGATAATCTCTTAGGATGAATTTTGCCTTCATCTTTGCAATCATTTGATCCCAGCTTTTAATCTTTTGCTTTCCTTTGCAGCGTCTGTCTTCTTGGAGCTCGTCCCACCATAATGTTGCATGTCCTTTCAAGCACATGACAACATGCCTGACTTTCTTATCCTCTTCGATATCTTCATAATCGAAGTAGGTGTCAAGAGCTCGGATCCAATCCAGTAGCTCCTCTGCATCCAGATTTCCCTCATAGACTGGAATGTCCATCTTTGCCTTCGCACCCATCCTAGCAATGGCTTTAATCAGTCGCTCATTGACTGCATCTTCGGTTGCAACTTCTCCTTGTTGTTCATCTTCGACTTCGCCTTCGGAGTTGATCAGATCTCCAGCACTGGCTGTGCGTCTCTGCACTGCCTCCATATCTTCTAGTCTCGCTAGAAGATCTCTCATCTGCCTTTCCATTTCTGGATTTCCTACTGGCCTGCCTCTTCTTCTCACCTCTCTATCCTCTGGGTCTGGTGATTGTCTTTCTCTTCTGGGCAGCATGGTGAATCCTCTTCTCTGCTACAAAAAGAAAAGAACACCCTGGCTCTGATACCACTCTGACGCCAACCCGCACTCCTCGGAGTATGAGCACTCTTCCAGGACCTTCCTCTCTCCTCGGCCCGAAGAACTCAATAGTTCTTCTAATTCCCTATCGGGAATCTTCCTACCCACAGATTCTCTCCTTCGCACGATCCCCTTCCTTAACCTCTCGGGGGATCGAAATTCGCGCCTCCACGAGTCCAAGGATTATACCCTGGATTCTCGGATCCCCGAGACCCGAGGGTAGTCAACTCGCTGACTCTTCCTTTGAGGGATTTCGCTACTCGCGCCCTCGCTACTCGCAATACCAACCTCGTGGTTCTCCAACCTCTGATGTCCGAGGTGTCGAAACTCCGCGACGCACGTGTGACTTGACTCGTCCACACCCGTTACTTCTCTCGGGACTTTTCGCGCTATCACTCCCTCGTCCCCTCGTGACTTTGCTACTCGCGAGCTTGAATGAATTTCCCGTCAACTCCCGGGGTCCGAGGTGTCGAGACTCGCAACCTCGCTCCCTCGTGACTCTGAGTAACGAATGGTTGGGTTCTCACCCCGTGAGCTTTCGAGTTTCCGAGATCCTCAGATCTCCTCAACCTTTCCTTCAGATGGACGGCTCCTGGCCTCTCTCCTTTTTTGCTGTCTCGTGGCCTCGCGTCCTTTGGACCCAATTCCTCGACCCTTACTCTTACGAGCTCCCGAGGTGCGAGGTGCCACTGGTCCACTCGTCAATCCCTGTGGACCCACGCTACCCTCGGAGTAGTCAAGATCTCGCCTCCTCGCAATATCGCGACTTCCCTTATCAAATTTAGGGTGCTTTCCTCACGAGGTCCCGATAGGCGATCTCGTGAATAACTCAACAGCCCTGACCGACTTGGATCAACGACGCTGCCCTTCCTGAGCTGTGAATCCTCTTCACACCTGCACAGTAACTATCTTGCGGCTCTGGGAGATCCAATGGTTCCCGGAACCTCGTGAAATCTCCTCTGAAGATCTCATCCGTCCGTTCTCCCCTCGAGGATTCTGGGAAATACAAAAGTGTCTTCCCAGCGAGACGTGTTTGTTCGCTTTCCAACCTACGACACTTCTTTCGAACCTTCAACAACAGCTTTCCCTGCACTTTATCCTTCCATGAAGTCGAAGGCCTACTCCTCCTGAGCTTCCTTACGATTCTCAAATCCTTAGAAGGGAATTTTGCATGCACTTCTTGCGGCAAGTCTTCAACCTCGTCTAAGTGTTGAAGTCTTTCGACCCTGCGCACTTCTGCAGCAGTAGTCCTTCGATACTTTGCTCAGAATCGCAACTCTGAGACTTATCTTGGCCTGCGCACTCCTTGCACGACACTATGGTTAACTTTCACCTTCGAAGAGATGAGAACAAAAGCTTCCTCTAAGTGAACCCTTCCGTCAACGCACTCCTTACGGACAATTCGACTGCACTCCTTGCAGGAATCCTCTGGCTCACTTAGAGAAACAATTGAAACTCATTCACTCTTCCTCTTAGACTTCAATTCAACCATGAAATCACATACACAACATATAAAAGAAAATGCATAACAGGAAGCAAACATTCATGAGCATAATATCAACACACAGAGAATAGACACATAACCATGAAATTGAATCAAAGGTTTCTTCTATTAATTCAATATTTATACATGGATGTTCTCTACACAGCTCTCTTCTTTCTCTTGCTCTCCTGCTTCTGTTTTCCACACTAATGTTACAATGATACAATGAGGGTGTCTATATCTGTTTTCCCTCTCGAATTCTAAAGCTATCAAATCTAAACTTAAATTCTTATCTACCAACATTAACTATCTTAAATGCCTCATCTACCTAAGGACGAGAGCTATCTTCTCAAGGTCCACTACAATATACAAAGTGTGCCTTCATAAATGGCTTCATTTAGGATTAATCCCAAAGTGTTTCAAAATGTGTGCTCGCTTATCCAGCTGTCTTCTGCTTCACGCTGGCTCGCTTGATGTGCTGGCGAGGCTCCTGCATCATTTTGTTTCCTAAACAATAAATGATCTTATAAATAAATTTAGTGTTCATTTTAAAATTGAATTATTATTATTATTATTATAATTATTATAATATTTATATTAATGATAATGATTAAAGTTATAAATTTGGTGTGCATTTTAAAATTAAATTATTATTATTATTATTATTATTATTATATTTATATTGATCATTATTAAAGTTTAATGAGATCGAATTTGTCTATAAAATTTGTTTCTCAAACTTATTTCTGTACTCCAAAAATATTAAAATAAACTTTCCAATATCACCATAATTACAAGGAGTTAAAAAATTAAAAAAATTAATAATATGGAAAAATATTTTAATTTTTTTTTAAATTATATATTAAATTAACTATAATGAAAAACAAAAAAAAATACAAATCCTAACTAACTAACTAACTATAAAACTGCCATAGTTTCAAAGTTCTAATTAACTGAACAATTTGTCGTGCAATTTTTTATATTCTTTACCAATTAAGTGTACCATATAACCATCCCAAATTGTAATAATTACGGCTTTAAACATAACAACAATAGTTGTCGGTTAGCTACCTTAGTAGTGTATAAAAAACTTTTCCTAATTAGTTAATTAGATATAGATACAAATGCAAAGTATCAATGAAATCTTTTCAAATTTGAAATGGTGTTTAAAAGAAAAGGAAATGGAAATAGTTTATTTTTTCATATAATTAAAAAATTATTAGAGATTTAATATTTATTTACATGAGAATATAGATTTATATTTAGAGATGAGAAGAGTAAATCGCGCAAGGAGAAATGTAAATGTATAAGTTTTGGGTTTTATATGTTGTGGAAAAGTATTGTAAATATAGGTTTTTTTTAAAATATTATAAAGTGGTATTAATGTATAAAGTTATTTTGATGGTAGAGTTTTTAACTTACAAAGAGAATTGAAGTGTTTCATAATAATGTTGTATAATGTAAGTTAGCTATGTGTTTGACATATTGAAAATACATTTTGTGTATTTTGTATTATGTATAGTGAAGATTTTATTTTGAATATAAATTTGTTATTTTTTTATCATCTTATTATTATTTCTATATAATATCATATTTAATCTAGTAAGGTAATATATTTAGTCTTTTCATTTAAATTTATAATATTTTTTTTTATATTATTTAGGTTATTTTATTATTTACTAAATATATATTATATTTTTGGGTTTAAGTTGACTACATTAATCATTTAGGAGAATGGGTTAAAAGCTTTGCATATGGAGTACATATGAGGAATTATGAAAAGGTATAAAGTTTGAAATTTATGTAATTTCATAGCAATTGAGTTATTTTAATATTTATAATATTGTATTTATTAAATATTTAAAGTGATCAAATATTTAGTGTAGTGAATTTTTTATTATTTAAAATAAATCTAAAAATAACTTATGGAGATATAGATTTATAAAATCATAGTTTTGATTAATTTAAAATATTTAAATTTACATTTTAACAATGTTTTTATATAGCCCAAAGGGGTTGGATCCAATGGTGGAAAGCGAGGAGTTTTTCACCGTTGGGCAAGGTTCAATTCTCGTGAGGGCTTTACCTGGAGCCATGGGGACACCTTGAGGTAGTGGTCGAACGTGTGGTTCCACCCAGAGATACTATAATAAATGGTATCGTGACCCGTGCACACATAAGTGGATCAAGGCCCACCCCCATGTCCTTCAACTTTAAAGTCCCCGAGGTGTAGGACAGTCGGTGACGGAGTGTGTTGTTAAGCCACTCCGTGATGTTAAAGTCACCGGTTCGAAACCTGCGGGGACAAAAAATCCAACCATGTTAAGGGTTGGTGTGGCTCAGGCCGGGTGCGATCCCCGGGTGATTTTGACGGCTTAGATGCCCCTGAGTCATGGTTTCTCAAGCCACAGGTGAATCGCAGGTCTTGCACAAATTAACAAACAAAAAAAAACAATGTTTTTATATAAATATCCTATCCATATTATTTTTATTTATGTGTAACTCTTATATTTTTCTTATTTTTTTTATAAAACAATTTTTTCTTACATACTAAATATATCCTTTTAAAATATTTTAAAATATGTATATAGCATATTTAAACAAAATTAAACAATGACTTTTATTATTCAATTATTATGTTATACAATTTCATTTAGAGTGGATTTTTGGTTTTACATTGGTATATGGTCATCATTTTTTTATTTTTCAATATACTATTAACGCTATGAAAATAAACTTAAAAGAACAAATAATTATATCAAAAGTCATCACATTTGATACATTGTTGAAAGGAATTGCGAGCACTGGAAGTTTTTTGGGTCAACACCTTAATGTTGGAAATAGTTTTTCATAGGAGAAGACACCACATCGAATTGTTCAAGTGAGAATGAGAAAAAAAAGAGAAAGAAGAAACTTTTTGAAATATTCCTCATTAACTCTATGATATTTTTCTCATGTATAAGAATATAACTATTCTCTATGCCATTGGGGGTGTTAGGATATTAGTTAATATCAACTTGGTCTAATGTGTCATTAGGTAAAAGTTGGTTTTTTAGTTTGTTTCTTTAGTATGGATTAATATGCATTTGTATCTAGGAAATCTAATGGTCAGGACATGTTATCGACATAGAGTGATCTGACGGTTCATACTCTCCTCGATCTTAATGACTACAATGATTTATGTCTTAACACTCTATTGGTCCATGGTCTCTATTTAGAGAGCATAGAGGGTAATTTTCAGATGATCAATCGTGATAAAATCTCTTGTAAATTTCTTTGTAATATTTTTATTTTTCACTAATAGACTGGTCCAAGTGGCCATGTTGGCTAGGGTCATGGGCATTTTCCCATAGGGGTTTTACCATGTGAAAACATCGATGTTTTGATATTTGATCCAATTGTGTGAGTTTTTATTGAAGGTGTTCGTCCTCTATTGGAATAATTGGGTTGTCGAACATGGGGAAGGTTTCTTTGTATCCAAAATTTATGGTCCTTATGAGGATAGGGTGACCTATTGGGAGGAGATACTGGTAGATTCCTTTTGGAGGAGTGGGAAAGTCATCTTAGGAGGGGATTTAAATTTCACTATCCAAAGAGAAGAGATCCTAGGGAGTGTAGTCAAAGAAGATCCATAGCATTTTTTTCTCTAAACAAGATTAAGGGTAGATTGATTGATGTCAAACCAATCAAATTAGTCCTAACATGGAGGAACATGAGAATAGGGGATGCAAGAGTGGAAAAAGTATTAGATAGATTTTTAGTGTTATGATGTATATTGAATGGGCCAAAGAGAATTAATATATCATGGGTGGAAGTAGGAGGAGAATCAAACCATCTTCCAATGCTATTCTAGATTGGAAAAGAGGATTATAAACCCCTAAGTCCTTTCAAATTCAACTATCCCTAGTTAGGTGATGAAGAAATCATAAAATTAGTCAAAACAAAATGGAAAAGTTATGATGCTTTGTCAAGGGATTCAATGAGTTTCTTTTTTTTTCAACTTGCCAAACGTCAAAGGTTCAATGTCAACTTGGGATTTCAACAAGCATAGGAATGATTATGAGGCCCTAATGAAAATTGAGAATTAGATTGCTAAAGCATATGCATAGTATTTTGAGGGAGTAGGCCATGAGGATATAATAGCAATACTAAGGGATTTGGAATAATAAAAAAGGAAATTACTAGCATACGAGGAGGATAAAGAGTAGGGATATATAATTATTGAACGAATGTGAAAATACTAAGTACTTCCACTAATATAGGAGGATATGGAATGTTCATAGAGGTCCATGTAGATCTAGAGCACTCATAGAGGTCCAAGAGGATTCATAAATGCTCAAAATTTGATCATCGCAAATGCTCTCTAAACAAACATTATTTTGTATAGCTCAATGATAGCTTTCCAACAATGAAACGATATTTTAAAATGAAGTTTGTATGTTAAAGTTATGGCCGAGTAAAGTTTTGGTCAAACTAGGTAAAAATTCAAAGTCCAGGTGACACGTTTCACCACTACAAGGGTGGCACATGGCATGACCATATAGTCAATATGGTGCTTATGTGGAAAAACAATGGAGTGTCATGTGGCATATTGTACGAATGACTGGGAAGGTGATATGGCGATCATATAGCACAAGTGGACCGATTATGTAATGGCATGTGGCTTGATCATACACTTGGTTGGTACAGGCAGACCAATGAGAAAATACCACGTAAAAGTATCCCATTTTCCCTTTATGACTAAGCTTTATGAAAAATCTTATGGGATCAATTGGATTAGAGCCCTCTACCTCATCCACACAATGAAAAGTTTTTACCATCATGCCATTGTATTTTCACTTGACTATATATGGAGTCGTATTTATTTAAAGTTGTCATATTGTATATTGATAGAAAAGTTTTTACCATCATGCCATTGGATTTTCACTTGACTATATATGGAGTCGTATTTATTTAAAGTTGTAATATTGTATATTGATAGAAAGGGATAGAGGGATAGCCCCCGGTCCCATGGTATCCAATGTAACCAATGCATATATTTCAGGTTTGCTAACTTTGAATGCCATACACTATATTTAATATGTATAGTCGTAACCAAAATGACAAAGGATGAGAGGTCTTCAAGATTGAACCCATGACCTCCTCCTACCTATATTAATGCCTCCACCATTACACCAAAGGTGACACTTGTTACAACATGTGAACTATATTATAATTAAGTCGATTCCATGGGTTAGCGTGAAGTTCAAGCGGGTAGTTAAGCTCGTGCCCTATTTAACTAGCACGTGGACCAAGACACATCACATAATATCACATGACACATTGCAGAGTACAGATTGGTCTCAAAGTTCATGCCAAAGGGTATCAAGACTTAGGGATTTCACTCTAATGCGTGGAAAAAGGTTTCTTAACATAATTATATGAAGTTTATACTCATTTTTCTCATAATTTTGCAAGAAATTTGATGCCATACTATGTTTCTGAGTTTGAGCAATGTGTAAAAAGGTCTTTGTAAAAAAAAAGAATTTAAAAATTATTAAAGAGGTCTCAATTGGAAGAGGACCCATAGACGTAGCCCAAATTGGGTGAAATCCATTAACAAACCTGTGTATGTGATTTTGGTAAAAACAAATTCTATTTTCACTCAGTTATATTGCAAGTTGTTTGTGATTAAAGGGGATATGGATAGATAAGTAAATTCACATGTATTATGCAATCATTGAAATGATCATTATAATTTCAAAATAAAGTTATATGATTATGTGTATTGAATAATAATTAGCATCTAAGGAGTTTTTAGACCATCCACAAATATACCAACCGTAGAAAAAACCTTAATACTATTTGGGAAATGTAGAGAGAGGATAGATCCAAAGATAGGAATTTAGAGGATATTGTTGCTTTAGGGGTGGCTCATTTTGAGAGGATCTACAAGGAACAAGATAGACCCAACATAACTAAAAATTGCATGATGACCACATATTTTCAAAGCATTATTGATAAGGAATCAAATCAAATTTTTATGGAGGAAGTTTCTAAGGAAGAACTAAAAATGTGGTCCTAGACACTTTTCAAAATGATAAAGGTCTAGGAATTGATGGTTGGACTATACATTTTTTTGGGGCTTTTGTTATTTCATAGAAGAAGACTTGAGCCAAAGGGTAGTGGAGAATTCAAGACATACATGAAAGGACAACCCGAGAAGGAAAACCAAGCTACATTTGATGAATTCATGCCTATCTCATTATGTCACCGTATTTATAAGATAATAGGAAATATTATTTCTTCAAGGGTAAAGAAGATCTTCTCTGACACTATTTTCAAAGAAAAAATTGGTTTTCTTCATGGAAGAGAGATCCATGATGCCATTGGGGTAGCACAAGAAGTACTACACTCTATTAAAACCAATAAATGATCAACAATGGTATTTAATTTGGACCTCTCAAAGGCTCATCATAGAGGAAATTGGTTGCATTCAAGATTAATGTTTATTCACATTGTGTTCTTCATTCTTATGGTGAATTGGATTGTGGAGAACCTATATTCAATATCACGTGCCATATTAATAAATGGCTTTGTGTCTTATATATTTATACCTATTAAGGAACTAAGACAAGGTTGTCCATTATCCTCTTTGTTTTTTTATTATAGTTGGGTACCTTGGTAGGGAAATAGTGGAGGCTAAAAGGATTGGGATTCTTCAAGGAATCAAACTTCGAATATCTTTATTTCTAACTCATTTGTTATTTTTGATGACACACTATTTTTTTTATGATGCGTCTTGGAGAGATGAAAAAAAGAAAAAAAAAAACTGAAGGAAATTTTAGAGTTATACAACACAACATTTGGTATGGAGGTTAACATTCAAATTTATTTTATTTATTTTAACAGGGTGGGAGAGAATCAAGGTAAATTACTTATTCAATTATTTTCTTACAACCATATTGATATTCAAGTAAGGCTTCAAGTATTTATGTTTTCTTTTAAATCCTCATTGTTTTATGGAAAATTACTAGAATGTTACCTCAAAAGGTAGAAAAGGGAATTAACATATGGTGAAATAAATGGTCTTCCTTGGGAGGGATATTAACTATATAGTGAAATAAATGGTCTTCCTTGGGAGGGATATTAACTATATAGTGAAATATATACTAAAAGAAATGAATTTTAATTTATTAGATCTCATTGTCATATATCCCTAAGGATATTTAAAAAAGAAGAAAAGAAGAAAGGTTTCATATTTATTTGGATAGGGGAAAGATAAAAAGATGGAATTCCTTTTAGTCAAGTAGTGACTTATAAAAAAACCAAAATATTTGAGGGGATGGGTACTACAAAACTTATATCACTTTGGAAAAGCTATATATGCCAATACTATATAAAGAATATTTTCCAATTAAATCAGAGAATCACTAAGAGCATTGAAACATATATTAGGGAATCACTAAGAACATTGAAACATATATTGTTGAAGAGTGTATTATAAAACATGTCAAGGACATCCACAATGTGTTCATAGTCTAGAGATATATTATGTTATTTTTTTAAAATGGTAGGGTATTGGTTGGATAGAAGTCTAAGAAATGAAGAAAAGTTTGGAATAGTGGTTGATACATGGGTGGGTTGTGGATATGTATACAAACTATTTGAATATATGAGAGGAATTTTGAATCGGGCACAAAAAGCTTACCCATAACTCACCAACATTTTGTACCAAGAATGGAAAAGTGAAGGATTCCTGGGTATAGAAGGGATGGAAGGTGAGAAAGGGGATACCTATGTAGGGAATATAAAATTAAGTCATCTGAAAATGAGAGATACAAGAGGATGAAATTGTGTGTTCAAAGAACCTAGCATTAGGCGACTACACTAGAATATTGCTATATAAAGAAATGTTTCTAAATAAAGTCCTACGAGATACCACATGGTGGTGGAAGCCTTTGTTGAAGAAAATGGCTCCATCTAAATTGATTATTTTTGTGTGGTTGGTCATTATAAATAAAGTATTAACATGGACATATTTATGGAAAATGAATCATCAAGATCTAGGTCCTACTAGATACACCTTATAAAGAGTGGATGGGTAAACAATTATTCACCATTTAATATATCTCACATATACTTGTAAGGTTTGCGAAGAGATGGATTCTATGATAAGGTTTAAACATCGTTGACATAGAGAGACTGTTGCAAAAAGATAAAAAAAAATAGTAGTAGAAACAAGAATTAAAGGAATACAAGGCATTGCCTGTAGTTGTGTCGTAGGGAATTTTTTTGGCCATGAACGTTGATATTTTTTAGGATAGATTTATTCTTCTCTTTAAGTGTTCGTCACAAATAAGAACAATATTTGAATGTTTTAAGTCAACTCGATGTTTAAGGTACCAAAATTGTTGATACATGATCCCATTGATAACATTGGAGAATGGGGGGTACTTTGATGGTGTCAATGAAGGAACACCTTCTATCTATGGGGAAGGGGCATCATTTATCCTAATGAAGAACATTTTGTAACCTCAAACAATTATGCTAATATCTTAGAGTTGAATTTGTTACTAAAATTCGCCACAGAAAGGGGGTGGCCACGCTCTAGGTTTTGGTAACTCCTTGGTAATTAACTAGATGACTCATAAATTGAAGATGGGGATTATAGTGCTAAGTCCTATAATCAAACTAGTGAAAAGAATCTTGATGGGTTTTAATAATATTTATTTCTCTCGTGTGTAGAGAGAGCTCAATAATGATGTTCTTTCATGGCTCTTTCAAAGGAGGGCATCTAGCTAGCTACACACACTTGGGTTATTAAGGAAAGTGAGGATGAATCAATACATCATGAAAATATCCTTTCAATGAATGGAATTTAAACCCGCATTTGCACAAGTCAAAGTTTTATGGAATCTTCATCCTCTTTTGATTAATACATTTGATGAAGGAGACTCTCTTTTTGGTTTGGTAGTCCTTTTTTTAAGCCCTCATCTTTTAAAAATATATTCAAAACTATTAAATATTATAAAAATATTTTATTCCCTTTAAAACATAGTGGTTCTAGGCTTTGGCTCTTTTTCGGGGACATTTTAGTTTAGTTTTGGATGAAATCAAGAAAAAAATTGTCTCATCTACCAATACTAATGGTTAAATCTGTATAATTTGAGTGCCATATGTGATTTTCAACATGCTAAATCCATTTACGCATTCAAAAATACAATTTAAATAACAACAAATTGTGATTTAGTCTAAATTTATATCACCTAATTTAGATGAAAAATACCAAAACTTAAAACATTTAAACAACCCGTGAAGTTTTATTTATTTTTAAAAAATAACAAAACCATCTTATTGTAATTAAGTTAATTAGGTTGATGGAAAATGAGACCTATAAAAGAGCTTCGGGATCTAGGTTTTTTTTAAGAAAAATGAACGGATAATCGGTATGAAAATGTTTGCATATCCTATTTTCAAAAACCTGAATATAATTTAGCAATATTAGTTTCACGAGAAGTTTTAAAACGTTTAGACTTTTTAAAAAGTTCGAAGTTTTAAAACGTGATTACTTTTCTAAAAGTTTAGACTTTTTAAAAGTGAGAAGTTTTAAAACGTGAATACTTTTCGAAAAGTTTAGACTTTTAAAAAAATTATAAGTTTTAAAACGTGAATACTTTTTGAAATGTTTAGATTTTTTAAAAAGTTTTAAGTTTTAAAATATTAGTATTTTTTGAAATGTACATTCTGATAAAATATTTTAAATGTTTAGACTTTTTAATAATAATAATAATAATAATCTATTTTTAAGGTTACAGTCCGCCCACTGAAAGGTATACATACCCTTACCCCCTCTGGATTTGAACCTGTGACCTCTTAAGAGGAAATACATGTTCTTAACCATTAGGCCCACTCAGACTATACTTTTGAAGTTTTAAAACATGAATACTTTTTGAAATGTACATTCTAATAAAAAAAAATTTAAAAATTTAAATAAATTTTTAATTATATAGATATTAATAGATTTTCAAAATCAAATATATTAAAATTGATTAATTAATGATATAAGATTTAAACTGTTTTAAGATTTTATAAAAATGTTATTAAATTTAAATTTACAAAATATAGATTATAAAGGATTTTTTAATTTTTAAAATAAAATAAAAAATATTAATTTATAATGAAAAAATATTAATTTTAATAAAGGAATAAAAATAACATACATTAATTAATCTATATTTTTTAATAAAAATTCTACACTTTTTTATTTTCATTCATAATTTATTATTATTATATAAATATGAATATTTTTTAATGATGTAAATATTAGAGTTAATGCCTAATTAATGCCACTATTAGAGTTTAGGGATTGGATTGAGTTTGTTGGAGGATGGTGAGAGATTTTCTCAACTTTTCCCTCCAAGAGTGGAATAAGTTGGATTTCACAACACTTGTTTAAATGTGATCTATCTCTGTGTAATTGTGTGCAATACAAAACTATTATCAGCTGTGTGTGTGAATCATTTGTGTAATGGATTCTCTCCATTTCTGTTGTTTGGTATCGGAGCAAGATTTTCCTGCACATTTAAGAGAGAGCTATTGAAATGTTGTTTACTGTGAGATGAGACAGAAACTCACTGTTTGAAGAAGACGTCAAGAAAAGTCAATTGTCGAGGAGAGGTCGTTGTCGTGAAGGAAGTCGTTGTTGTTCCACATGGTAATTACATGTTGTTGTTTTGCGTGATAATTGTTTGTTGTTGTTCCGAGTGGTAGTTGCACACTGCTAGAGGAGAGGTTGTAGTTGTCAATTACCAAACAGAGCCATCAATGCTGACATTTATAGGAACAAGCAACAAATGAACGTTGATCCTGAGTAAGCCTGAAGAACTCGACCACTGGAAGTGGCATCCGTCCATGTCTTGGACAACACAATAATATTTAAATTTCACGTATCATCGAGAACTGTCCTCCATTTTCTTTTTTCTCTGTTTCCTCTTCATCGAGTGCGCAAGAAAAGCACAAGATGGCTCATTTGTAAGATGTCTTAACAATGAAAATCATAGCATCCTCGTATTCATCAGTTGATGTACACAACATTCTACACCTGTCAACTTGAGGATCTTGAGGCTTAGAGGATTGAAATCGCAACAGATCTGAGAAAGAAATAGAACCTGAAGACATTGACATCTAAAAGAGATCGTTGGAAAGAAAAAACTTTTGTGATGTAAAATGGATTCTATACCTATAGAGAAGTTTAATGGTTTCAATTTCCATATATGGAAAGTTAAAATTCAAATGCATCTAATGAATAGAGGTCTGTGGAGCATAGTAAAATGCATTGAAAAAGCTCCTAGTGATCCCATACTTCTGGTTGAATGGGAAAAGAAGGAAGAAAAGGCTAAATCTATTATTGGTTTGGCTCTTTCAGACACACAATTGCATTTGATTGATTTGGAAAAATCATCTAAAGTAATTTGGGAGAAATTAAGTAAATTATTTGGGCAAAAGGAAATGAATGAAATTTTTTCTTTAAAGCTGCAACTTTTTAGCCTCAAAATGCATGATGAGACCCTTCTCTCTACTCATATAAATGAGTTAATGGATCTCTTTAAGAGATTAGCTGACACAGGTACCGATGTAGATCCATAAGATGCTAAAACAATTCTATTGAATAACTTATCATCTAAATATAGCAATGTTTATTCACATTAAGTCAATTACCCTCACAATCATTGGAAGGAATGGTAACATCATTATTATCTGAAAAAAGAAAGGACATATTCTAAAGACTGAGATATAGGTGGTCAACAAGAAATTTCACTATTTTGAAAAGGTAAGATGACAAGAACCAAGGGTTCAACATAATGTTTCTATTGTCACAAGATTGGACATATAGCCTGGAATTGTATAACTCGTGCTAGGGATATTTTGAATGGAAAAGAAATTGCAAACATTGCCAACTTGGATGACTTATCAGAATCAGAGAGTGATGAAGAACCGCGAGAGTCATCTCTCAAACTGTTTTAGAAAAAGGAAAGGGATGTTGTGCTTAAAGTTTTTTTTTAATTGTTTGTTAATGTTTAAAGTTTTTTATGTAAATGTTTATTTAAAATAGGAACTCTTGTATCTTGATATAAGATGGCAGCCTCGGTTTCAAGAACAATTGTTCTTATTTGAAGTCACCTTGTATACTTGAATGTTGAGGACATTCTGTATACAAATTTCTCTTCTAGACACTGATGGATAACCGAAAGCATAAATCCGATAGATGGAGGCATGTTCATCGAATGCATCAATAATTGACATTTTTTCTCATGGAATCCCATTGTCAGAATTGTCAATCGTACAAGTGCATGAATGATGATCTGAAACATTTATACTTTAAATGAGTTGAAAGGAAAGCTCGAAGAATAGGAAGAGAAAGAGAGGAATCCAGCGGTGTCAGAGTGGGTGTATGCATTGATGAGGATCATGCCAAACAAAGTGTTGTAACATTTTCCGTTATGTAATTTGTGAAGTTTTGTAATGTAGGCATTAATAGGGGGTATTAGAGATAATGCCTAATTAATGCCACTACTATATTTTAGGGATTGGATTGGGTTTGTTGGAGGATGTTGAGATATTCAACCTCTCCCTCCAAGAGTGGAATAAGTTGGATCTCACAACACTTATTTAAGTCTGATGTATCTCTGTGTAATCGTGTGCAATAGAAAACTATTAGGAGTTGTGTGTGTGAATCATTTGTGTAATGAATGCTCTCTATTTCTCTTGTTGTAAATATGATAGAATTTTTAAATAATAGATTGAGATGAGAGAATTTAAAGAATATGTAATAAAGGTTTCATTCATAATTTATTATTATTTATATAAATATGAATATTTTTTTTAATGATGTAAAGATGATCGAATTTTTAAATAATAGATTGAGATAATTTATTATTATTTATATAAATATGAATATTTTTTTTTAATGATGTAAAGATGATCGAATTTTTAAATAATAGATTGAGATTGGAGAATTTGGAGAATATGGAATAAAGTTGAAAGAAAATTTCAAATGCAAGATTTGAAAGTTATTATCAACACAAAAACAATTCTCTTTAATTTGATATTTCATGTAGGCACTTGTTTATTTTTTCTTAGTAAAACTTACATTTGCAAAGGTTGAAAATAGCGTGATGTTAATTGGAAGATGGGATTACTCTTTAATTTAATATTTCAAGTGGGAAGTTGTATATTTTTTTCTTAGTAAAACCTACATTTCAACCTGATGTTAATGGAAGTTGGGATTACTCTTATGTTATGTTGAAAATAGCGTGATGTTAATTGGAAGATGGGATTACTCTTTAATTTAATATTTCAAGTGGGAAGTTGTATATTTTTTTCTTAGTAAAACCTACATTTGTAAAGGTTGAAAACAACCCGATGTTAATGGAAGTTGGGATTACTCTTATGTTATGTTGAGAAATACTTGATGTTAATGGAAGATTGGATCACTCTAATGTTATGTTGAGAAAAGTGAAGTGAGAAATAATCATTATTTTTTGAACATTTAAAAACATTCATATAAGAAATGATATTGATTATAAAATGTGCATATGTCAAATATAATTAAAATGTGTAAATTTAAACAATTGAATATAAAACATTAAAAGTTTTAAAATGTTAATGGTTAAATTGAAAAAATGAACTAGACTTTTTTAAAATTTATTATAAAATAAAAAATTAAAAATTAAAAAGTTTAGAAAATTTCAATAGCTATATTGAAAAGATAAAATAGTTTTTTTTAATCATTAATAAAATTGAAACTTAAATGATGAAATAGATTCTTTAAAAAATAATAATGATGAGATTGAAAAAATGACATATTTTGAAAAAGATAAAATAGTTTTTTTTAATTATTAATACAACTGAAACTTAAATGATGAAATAGATTCTTTAAAAAATAATAATTGATGATGAGATTGAAAAAATAACATATTTTCAAAATAAAATCAATGATGAAATTAAAATAATGAAATAAATTTAAAATAAAATCAATAATGATGAGATTAAAATAATACAATAAAATAAAATAAATTAATAAAACATGTTTTATAATCCTTTTAAAATAAATATATATATATAAATTTTATATATATTAAGTAAAAAATAAAGTATAATTAACATTATTATATATAATTATAATATTTAATAAATAATTATATATAAATTGATTGGTTGATAATTAAAACTTATAAATTATAATAGATATGATTGTAAGTAAATAAAAAATAATATTGAAATATAAGTAAAATTGAAATAAGTTTAAAATAAGTTCAATGATAACTTTAAAATTATAAAATTAAATAAATTAATTAATAAAATATGTTGTGTAATGAGAACCATAAAATTGAAATAATCATATAAATCTAAAATAAAATCAATGATAACCAATGATAACTTAAATTAATTAATAAAATATGTTTTGTAATCATTTTAACTTTAAAATTATTAAATTAAATAAATTAAGTAATAAGATATGTTTTGTAATCATTTAAAAAAAAAAAAAAGATAAAATAAAAAGAAAACCATAAAATTGAAATAATGAAACAAGTCTAAAATAAAATCAATGATAACGGATGATAACTTAAATTAATTAATCCCCGGATGGGGTGATAGTGGGAACCACGTGTCCAGAAGAGAAACCAGGAGAGTGTCACCATAGTGTCAACCATGTGACAGATGCGTGCCTCCCCCTCCCGCCACCTTAATGCTATTAACTTGACCTTGCATGAGACAGGGCACCATTAATCTCTGTGCGCCCTGCTCTACCTTGTCGTCCCCTTGATGGACCAACGCCATTGTTATGATTTTACTTTGCGCGTGTGTTGGTTTAATGGAGGGAACTAGCTCCTCGGTTATTATGAATTGCACCAGTTGTTCTGGATGCCTCATTCTCTTATGGTTGATTTTTCAAGAGCTTGGCCTCTTGCCCAACAACTCCTTTGCCTGCTTGCGTTCTCTCCTGATTGTTTCCTCCCTCATTGTGTCTCGGAGATTCCAAGGCAAAGAGGGAAGTCCAAACGAGCCTCACCATGGCATCCCAACTGACCGTGTTTGGCCTTCCTCCCCCCGCCTGCACCCTCCCACAGTTCCTCTTCCTTCTCGCCTACCTCGTCCTCCTCCTTGGCACAGTCAAGTCATAATCCCGATAACCTCCCACCCCTTTCGTTGTCGTTTTCTTATAGGTTGGAGTGGCTTGAATTCTTGGGGACCTCTCTGGGATTCAACCTAGCCCCCCTAGGAAATTCGGCCTCCGCTTCGTAGTCAGTACCAGTGGCTCCTCCCAACTCGTCGACCCGCTCACCCTCCCAATCACCTCAGGCCCTGCTACTCAATTCTCATTCTTAGGATGATGGTCTTGAAGCCAGCCAAGGTTCACTTTAGCAGGGTCACTCCCGCGCAGACTGTAGCGCCGAACCATAATTTGATTTGCAAACAGGCCTCGCACTGCTGCAAGTCCTGTCTTTGATCTACGTCGGGACTTGGATGATCTTCGGTTTCGCCTGGAGATTCTGGATGGAAAAACATCAAAATTCCTATAATTGCTCTTAGCATTGCATGGTCCCCACCACTCCCCAGCAGGAGAATCTCACGCAGCAGGGGCTGAGACACCAGTATTGGCACCATCTCCCCCACTGGGGACATTGGAGAACGTCGCACCAGTCCAAGAGGAGAACACCCCACCAGTCCAGCCGGAGGATGAAATGCAGATGGACATGACACTAGTCTAGGAGGAGCCACCTCCTCTCGAGGACTCGACACTCGATGCCTCCTTCATGGAAGCGTGGCCGCACTACAGCCCCACCACGTGATATGTACATGTGTTTATCTTACTATGTTAAGTGTTTAACTATGGTTTTTCCTCATAGATGCCATTTGTATCAGTTACTTCCTGTGCCAATTACTGTTAAGTTGGTCACCCTTAGGGGCCTTAATTTTTCTTTTGTTATATATCAATAGAACGATGAAGGTGTAATATTTTGTTGTCAAGACTTGCATAAATTTTGCTATGATTGACAGTTTAAGACTTAAACTTTGAAATTGTTCAACTGGATGAGTTGATTTCCCCTTGGGGCAGCTCAGTGTTTACAGCTTGGAACAAAGGATGATTTTGTAATCTTTGATTTTGGCGAGTTTTTTATACAATCTTGATTATATATATAAAAAAAAAAAACTTAAATTAATTAATAAAATATGTTTTGTAATCATTTTACACTAAAAAGAAAAAGATATATGAACTTAATACACCCTAGTTTTTAAAATAGGGTATTATTATTATAAAGGATAAGTAATAAGGATGAGTATCACATCAATTTCAAAAGGTGGGTGAGAAGATAATAACTTATCCATCCAACCATTTGAGCTACACCCACCTATATATATAAAAGTATTCACCACATACTCATCATATGTTTTTAATAAAAATCTGGTCATAACTTATATATTAAATATGAATAATAATAATCCAATAACCTAATAATTAATAATAATAATCTAATTTTAAGGTCATTGTCATGGGAGACACCAAATTGATAAAGACTCCTTGTTTGTATGACAACAGACTCCCTCCCCCAATGATTTGACTGCTACATTCTCAGAAGATGTACATACTCTACCCCTGGTAGATTTAAACCTATAATCTCTAAAGAAAAACACTTATAAATCAATAAACATCCCCAACTCTTATATAAAACTGAAAATATTGAAATAAGCTGTGAGATTATGATATCTTAGAAATTAGGCCAAGAAGCTGCTAAAAGATTAACAACATCCAGATCGCGATGGGATGCATTGAAGCTCAGAACACTGCCATACCCCGGAGGCGAAGGTACCGCCGATATGATGCCAACGGCCATAACAGAGCGGCCATGAGTCATGAACTGCTGAGCAGCCCTTCTACGGTAAGCCCCTGCCACTGTTGTGGCACAGTTATTTATTCTGTGCACTCTACTTTATCTAGGGAATTGGGTGCGAACCTGTCTCCAGCAACCTCACCCTGGAAGGTAGTCACTCGGGCGGAATTGACAGCGGGCTTCTCCTTCTCCTCCCAAACAGAATGACAGGGGGCGGAATAGAGTGAAATTTTTTGAAAAAGAAAATAAAGAGTTTTAATTATTTTTTTTAAATGTGATGAATTATATTTTTAATTATAAGACTTAGAAATTTATAAAACAGTTTGATTATAGAATATAAAATATTTATATTAATGTATATAAAGATATTTAATATTTATATAATATAAAAAAATATTAAATTTATAATTTAGAAAATATTTATATAAATGGATATAAATATAAAATATTGTGACATTAAGAATGTTGAAGATGAAAAACATTTTCTCTTAGATTGTTTAGCCTATATCCATATTAGATCTCATTTTCAAAATATTTATCACACTATCAACCTTCTTAACCTCTTAACTCAACAAAAGTATGGTGATCTTGGAAAGCTTCTCTTAATGCTTTTGAAGCACATAAACAAAATTATAAAGAATCAGAAGTAATCACTTACCCTTTTAAGGTGAGATAGACCAATTTGATCTTAGTGAACTTGGAAAGCTTCTCTTAATGCTTTTGAAGCACAGAAACAAAATTCTAAAGAATCACAAGTAATCACTTACTCTTTTAAAGTGACATAGACCAATTTGATCTTAGTGAACATTAATCATCATCATATATAAAAATATTTGTATAATATAAACCATTTTTAAATTTATAGAATATAAATATAAAATATTTATACAAATGTATATAAAAATATTTATAGAATATAAACCATTTTTAAATTTATAATTTTTTTTTTATTATAAACATTTTAATAATAATAAAAAAAAATTAATGATATATAAAAATATAAAAGGAAGAAGTCATATGAACACTAATAATTCATTATTATTTAAAAGAAAATGAAATAAATGTAAATTTTATAATTAAAAAAAACTAAAAATAAAATAGAATGTAAGAATCTCAAAAATGTATGATAAAGTGAAGAAAATATATAATGTAATTATGATGTGATTTGAAAATGTATAATAGAATCATGATGCCATTTGATGTTATTGCAATAAATAGAATTAAGATTAAATGCTATTAAAAAGTATATGAATTATTCAACATTAAAGAAAATAGTATCAAACCTATAATCATAACCATAAAGAAAATTGACATTTTTTAAGATATTATTTTGGTTGAAATCACTTTTAATTTTGGAGTTAAACCCAAAAGTGATTCTAATTGACTAAAACTTCATCTTTATTACAGATAAGAAACCAGATTAATAACTCAAAAATTTAAAATTAATGAAAATATGCAGTAACATAAACTAATAAAAGTTATTCTATGTCCTAAAACAATTGAAGCATTTCTTATATAATTTATTTAATCTAAAGCATTTTTATATGGAAAATAGTGTTTGATCATATGTTATATAAAATATAGTGTTGATTATCACCATCCTCATCATATAAAATATAAATTTAAGAGAATTTCAATATAAATTAAAAAAACTAAAATAATGCTTAAAAAAAAATTTAAATATAAAATTATAGTTTTATATAAACAATTAATATTTAAATATAAAATTATAGTTTTATATAAACAATTAATATTTAAATATAAAATTATAGTTTTATATAAACAATTAATGTTAAAACTAAGATAATGAAATTAAATGAATCAATCAAATCAAATATAATTTATATTTAATTACAATAAAATTATATATATGTGTGATAATGATGGTGAGACAAAAAAAAAATTACCTAATAAAACAAGACAGGACAATATTAGAGTAAATAATATTACATTAACTTCAAACTTATATTTTTAAATTAATTTATTAATTAATAAATCTTAAATATAAATAATTTCTTATTTATAAGAAAATTGCATAGAATTATTCGGAGTGAAATTATTCAGAACGCAACCAAAACAGTGAGTTCCAATGAAAGTTTGGCCATAACAAACCACAAAATCGGTGTCACCTATATAATTGAAATTGCCCATATAGCGATATAATTCAATTCAATATTCTGACTAACTATATATTGGTGTCACTGGCGAACTATATATACATTGTAATATATATATATATATATATATATATATATATATATATATATATATATATATTTTAAGTAAGAATTTTATAAAACTCTGTCAAAGTCCAAGAGTACACATAATTTGCATGGTTTCAATCTGTAAACACTGAGCTTCCTCTAAGGGAAATCAGCTCAGCCAGCCAACTCACCTCAAAATTGAAGTCATAAACCGCAACTATCACTAGTAATGTTCAGAGTTCTGGACCCTAACGGAGGCCTGTACAACTATACAGAGTGTAGACAAGAATAACCATAAACAAAACAAGGAAAAAGGGTGGCCATGGACAAAGCAAGATAGAACAAAGCTAAGAGGTGGCCAAGCACTAAAAAAACAAAGCCAAAAGGTGGCCATGCATAAGAAAGGGCAACATGCACTGCACCGATATGGGATGTAGTGTGGCCACGTGGCCACGAAGAAGGGGCCAATTTTCGGGTCCCCAGGGGGAGGCCATTCCTCCTCGACTGGTGTCCAATCCAGTTGCATGGCGTCCTCCCGCTATGGTGACACATTCCTCTCCTTCTGGCCTTCCTCCTCCTGGACTTCTTCCTTCTGTATGTCAATCGGCCAGGATGGAATCCCTTGGTCGTTGTGGTCTGGCTCGGTGTAGACCTATGCTCCCTGAGGTGCCAACATTGGTGTTGGATTTGTCGCTATGTGTGTTGTTGTCTCTTGGGCTATCTCTGTTGGGAAGTGGGGATCACCCTGCATTGCGAAGAGAAATCATAGGAGATGAGAGGCTTTTCCATCCAGGATCTCCAGTCGGAAGCCGAGGTCATCCATATCCCGTCGTAGGTCAAAAACCATGGCCTACAACAGAGCGAGACTTGATTTCCATTCGCAATCTGGGTCCGTGTTGGAGTCAGCTCGAGAGTGGGGTGGATGGCGTGAGTTTTGACTCACCTGTAGTGACTGTGAGATTGGGGAGTTTAGAGGAATGAAAGGGCCTAGGAGCGAGGCAAATGTCGAATTGCCTGGAGGTCTCGGGTTATAATCCAAAGAGGCCATAGAGAAGTCCAACCCCTCCATCCTGTTGGCTAGAGACGTAGAAAGGGATGGGAGACGAGCAGGGAATTGGGTCGATTGTGCCAGGGAGGATGACGAGGTGGTCGACGGGGAGGAGGATGAGAGGGATGGTGCAGGTGGGGGATGGGGGCCAAAGCGGGGTCAGTTTGGGTGCCAATTCGACCCTCGTTTAGACTTTCCTCGGAGCCGAGGGATCTCCGAGAAGCAGAGGGATCGAGAGTGAGCCAGGACTGGACCAGGAAAGCACAAAAGCATAGCAAGGAGAAGTTGGGAAGGAGGTCGAGTGCTGAGAAGAACCACCAGGAAGGAATGAGCCATTCAAAGATGCTGAAGTCGTTCAAATAAGCCAGGGAGTTGGTGAAGTGCCATAAATGATCGCACACGCAGGGTAGAGGTCGAGTGAAGGTGAAAGTCCTTTGAGAGGAATAGAAGACAGAGTAGGGCACACTAAGAGTAATGGCTCCCTACTTCAAATAAGATGAACTTAATGGCATGGAGCAGGTGGGAGGGAGTGGCACATAATCGTCACGTGGCCGGTGCCATATAGGAACTCTTTCAGCTACACCTCTTTACGCATATACTCGACTGACACCCCATCCAAAGATATATACATTGTAATATTACTTCTATAGAAATATCTATTTATATTTAAATCCAATAATAAATTATAAATTTAATTGTTTTTAATACAATACATCATATAACCTTTCAACTTTTTATATTGAAAAAATATAAATATAAATATAAAAAAACATAGATAAATATAAATTCATTAAAAATATATATAACTCGGTATGAAAATTGGCATCGAAACATAACATACACATTTAGTTATAAACACCATATAAACATTTAACTCTATATATTAAGAGTTAGAAGAATGTGAGGTGTCATTATTGTTCCATTTATAAAGGGATGGATATTTAATGAATGATTTTGATTTTGTCGTTGTAATAAACTAAGTATTTATTATTTATCAAAACATTGTTCAAATTAATAATGTTTTATTAATGAATAATTTTGATTTTGTCGTTTTAATAAACTAATTATTTATCAAAACATTGCTCAAATTAATAATAAATTAAAACATGGTCAAGTCCGTGGTAGCTATGATGTATTTTATTTCATTTTCATTCAATGTAAAAAGTGGCATTATTGTTCCATTTATAAAAGCCATGATCAGTGATGTGAGTTTTTTTATTAATTTACTCAATTTTGTTAAACAAATGGTGCATACATCATTTCATCCAAATTAATCTATTCATTATAGATTATCTACATTAAAATGTTACTAGTGTTGGTAGATATGTTATATTTCATTTCATTTTATATTTAATGTAATAGTTGGTATATAAATGGTGAGTATTTATATATATATATATATATATAATTTTATCTACATTAAAATGTTACTAGTGTTAGTGTTGGTAGATATGTTATATTTCATTTCATTTTATATTTAATGTAATAGTTGGTATATAAATGGTGAGTATTTATATATATATAATTTTATTAAATTTATTTGGTGGTTTTGATTAATATATTTATTAAATAAATAAATAAAAAATTACCAATAATTTAATAATTAAGGTTGAGTGCAAGCTATGATGTTCTCTCATGAAGAGTTAGTGACAATGTAAATCTAGAAAAGCAACAATTTGTTAACTTGAAGGGATTATTCAGAATGAATTTGAATATGGTGAGAATCTTGAACATAGGAAATTGAATTAGTTTTCTGAATATAGAACTTTTATGCATAAATATTGTGAATACCTATATCAAATTTGATTTTTTTTAGGAGTGGTATCTTATTTTTCCAGCAAAATATAAGGTATATGGTTTTTTGGACCAGGTGTTGAGTACCTTAACGATAGAATTTCATTTCTAAAACCTGTAGAGAACCCATTTTTCTTGTGAAGTGTATTTTTTGGAAATTTTTTTATATTAATCTTATATATATATATATTTTAATTATCAAAGTCAACATATGCATGAAATTAAAATATCTTTTGTTATTGTAGGCTAACAGGATATTAACGTGATAAAAACATTTTTTATCTTTTTAAGAGAGTTATGTATTCTAGGATTTTGATATATGTGAAGACAAAAATAGACTAAAAATAAACAATATTAAATTTAAATATATATATATATATATATATATATATATATTTGAAATCTGCATAGTCGACTCTATCTATGTTTATAGTTCCTTCAACTGGATTGTTTATCCTATAGAAAAATAACATCAAAGACATAATGGATTTTCTTATTAATTTATAGACCGAACCACTAGGTTTGTCATCTCGAATCTAAATCCGAGCCAAGCAAGTAAACATACACCTTGTCAATCGCACCCTAAAAAATTTAATTCAAAAGAACACGTGTACATTCTTAAGAGCATGCATGTGTTCTAGGAACATGCACATGTTCCTAATAACGTGAACATGCTCTTATAAGTCATTCCTTCATCCCTCCTCCCCCCTCTCTATCTCCTACATCTACCCTCCCTCTCTACCCCTCCTATGTATCCCACTCTCTCTCCCTCAAACTCCTATACATGGTAAGACCTCAACATGACAAGACTTAGAAATCACAAGGTTTGGAAAGATGTAGATGTAGACCTTACCTTGACATCCCTCAAACTCTCACACCCACTCCTTCTCTATCCCCCCACTCTTCCACTCTCTCTCTCTCTTTATCTCTTCTCCTTTGTCTCTCCCTCCCCTCTCTCTTTCACCTCTCTCCCACCCTTTCTCTCTCTCATCATTGTTAGTATCATTCTTACTCTATATACTACTATTTCTCTCTATATTAGTCCTCTTTGTCTCCCTCTATATCCCTCCCCCTTCCTCTCACTCTCTCTCTACCCACCCTTATATGTCTTCCTATATGCTTCCATTCCTCTCATTATCCCTCTCTCTAACCCCCCCTCTATCTCCCTCTCCCTCCCTCTCACACTTTGTCTCTACCCATCCTCTTTGTCCTTTTCTCTCCCTCTCCCAAACTCTAACACACTCACTCTCTACCTACCCTCTTTGTCTACCTCTCTCTCCCTCCCACACTCTAACACACTCACTCCCTACCTCCCCTCTTTTTCTTCCTCACTCTCCCTCCCACAGTTTTGCACACACTCTTTCTATCCCCCCTCTATGTCTTCCTCCCTTTCCCTACCACACTCTAACACACTCACTGTCTACCTCCCCTCTTTGTGTACCTCTCTCTCCCTACTACACTCTCTCACACAGACACTTTCTATATCCCCTCTATGTATCCCTCTCTCTCCCTCCCATGCTCTTTACCCCCCCTCTATGTGTCCATCTCTCTCCCTTCCACACTCTAACACACTCACTCTCTACCTCCTATCTTTGTTTGCCTCTCTTTCTCTCCCACACTCTAACACACTCACTCTCTACCTCCTCTCTTTTCCTTCCTTTCTCTCCCTCCCACACTCACACACACACACACATTTTCTACCCACCCTCTATGTCTTACCCTCTCTTCCTCCCATAAAAAACTAACTATCTACCTCCACTCTTTCTATTCCTCTCTCTCCCTCCCACACTCTCACACACTAGCAAGAGTGGTACATTGCAAGGAACGGAATGGTAAGGAAAGAAATTCCCTTGACTTAGACCTAGAAAGGCATGAAAAGACCTAGACCTAGACCTAGAACTAGAATTATACCATGAACTAGACCTATACCTAGACCTAGAATTATACTATGATCTAGACATAGACCTTTCCTCTCCATGACTCACACTCTCACATCCACTCCCTCTCTATATCCCCCCTCTTTGACTCTCTCCATATATCTATCTCGCTCCATCTATTTCTCTCCCTCCCTCATCCCTCTATTTCCCTTCCTCCCTCCCTACCTCGCCCCCCCTCTCTCTTTGTATCTGTCTCCC
>ML783027.1:772347-805118 GCA_009831015.1 Picea engelmannii
AACTACCTCTCTAGCTACCTAACATTTCATCCCCCTTATGAAATCGTTGTCCTCAACGCTTGATGTACAACCATATACTAGGGTCCCATGGATAATTGTGGACCATAATATTGAGTAAGTCTAAATAACTAAGGTCCCATGTAGAAAGGAAAACTATCGTGCTGAAGTAGTCCAACCTCCATTGTAAACTCGGGTCCCATGTCCAAGTGCTCATGGTAACTCTCCGTGGAAAATTTTGGAACCCAATAACCAACTCAAAATGATTCTCCAAATACTGACACATGTGATGTGCATCCAAATAAAAAGATCCATCCACATAGTGGAAAAGGGTCATAGTAGAATCTGGAAGGAATAATACCACTGCAGAGTATGCAAGATGGACACTGGTCATAATCATTGTCTCCCAATTTGTCACATTGATGTTCTCTAGAGAAGGTGGATTAGAGTCATCACATAAAATATGAAAGTGGTTGTCATCCCAGAAATGACAACTATCCATATACCAATCATCACAATCGGCCTCAAAATCATACCAAGCATATATTTCTTGATTATATTCATCCGTGATGTCTTCCATAGGAAATCTCTGATGCATGCTATCCAATGAATATTGAATACTATGAAAACTATCATTGAGTTCATTTTTGGGGCCATCTGTGAGTCCATCTACAAATTCATGCAATGTGTCATTCAATTGGGCTTTGAATTCTTTAGTCATATGTAGAATTTCTTTGAAGGTTTGAGAGGAAATAACCATTGGAAACACCACATAAAATATACCAAAATAAATCTCTTAAAATAATTATCCAATGGCACTGATCTAGTAGAAATCTCAGCATCCTATGAAAAGTTATGAGCTCTGCAGTCTTGTCGCCATCACGAAAAACCCCAGAAAATAGAACATGGGTTTAAAAATAAATTACTGCAGAAAATCACAACTTTTTCTGGAAAAACTGTGAAAATTTGTTGAATTTAAAATGCTCATAAATTTACTTCCCGAACTCTGTTTCGACTGATGTTTTTTTTGAAATTAGGTATTTTTCCGAGAGGAATTTAAATAAAAAAAATTCTTTTCCAAATTAATATAATAAAACTTTATATATGAACTTGAAGTGTGCTGCGCTCTTTTTCTTCCCTAGAAAAATTATGCAAAAAGACCAAAAACATTCTTCCCTTCTTTGGCCAAGAAAAGTGCTCTAATACCACTTGTTATGTTCCAAAGTTATGAATAGAAAATACCACAATAGTACCAAATATATATTAATACATTCACCACACAAGATATATGGAACAATATAGAAAACCACAACTTTATTATAGAAACCCTTGAGGTAGTAGGGTAACACCATACAATGGATTGTATTATGGAAGGGATCCTCTCCTGTTCACTTTCCTCTTCAAGGGGGATTCCTCCTATTGATATTTAGATCCAAATACAATACTCCTCTTCATATACCATTACATTTCTTGAACCCCTTTATATAGTTCTACCATCACCTAAGAATATTCTAGAGGAGGAACCTTCTAGAAGTAGAACCTTCTAAGAAGTCCTCTTACATTTGTTCTATCTAACTACCCATTTATTATATTTAATTACCATAGTGGGCCTTATTTAATAATATATTGAACCTATTCCACATTACATTGAATGGTCTCCACTTTTATCATTATGGTCCCTCTAGGCCCCCCCACTTCCTCTCTATCTACCTGACACATTATGCCTATACCTCTTGTTTAATCATGATATTTAATGGACACGACCGTTCACCTATGATTTAATAATGATTTCACATGGTTTAATGATGATTATGGTATGTTTAACTTTCTTTGTTAATTGATTATGGTTGCCTCTGTTGTGATGCTCTTCTTCCAGGCAACCAGAATTGCCATCTTAGAAAAGCGATCAACCACCACAAAAACACAGTCATTTCCCCACTTGGTGGATGGGAGGCCCGACATGTAGCCCATTGAGAAGGATTCCCATGGTCCATCAAGAGTAGGAATATGGGTGTAGAGGCCCTTATTCTTAGTGGTCGGTTTAGCAATAGCACAATCAATGCAGGACCTGATATACTTTCTGACCTCCTATCGAAGTTTCGGCCAGTAGAAATTTTTATGTAGTATCGCCACTGATTTTTCGATGCTGAAGTGTCCTTCCACCTGACTGTAGTGGGCTTCCCAAATCAGCTTCACTCTCTCTCTTGATGGAACACAAATATGGCCCAGACAACACAAAAACCCATCCTCAAGATGGAAATTATCAACAACTATGTTTTAACCGAACATTTGGTAGTTGGTGGTGAAGTCCAAGTCTGTCTCATAGAGTTGGGGCCATCCAGTACTGGTCTCATGGCCGCGAGAGTCTAGCACCGTGGTGAGTGTCGCGACTAGCGATCTACTGAGGAAATCAAAGACTGGATTGGTGCTTCCTATTTTTTACTTGATGTTGAGGTGGAATTGCTGCAAATATGTGGACAACTTTTGATGGCAATCATTCTTCAATTTTCTTTGTGTTTGCATGAACTACAATGGCTTATGATTAGTGTGGATGACTATCTCCTTCCAAAGAAATTTAATGTATCCACTGGAGGCGGGATTGGACAATGGAGTACATTTCTTTGTCATAAGTAGGGTAATTACATACAACATATGATAGTGTCTCATAATGATAAGACACGGGGTGGCCATGCTCAGTGAGAACAATGCCCATAGCATAGTCTGAAGCATCTATCTCGATCTCAAAGGGTTGTTGCAGGTCTAGTAGTGAAAGTACTGGGGTTGAGCACAAGCACTTCTTCAAATCATCAAACTCTTGTTGTTGGGACCGACCCCATGGAAATTTCTCCTTACCACCACCCCTGGTTATTTGGCTAAGGGCCCATGGAATATCGGAGAATCCCAACACAAACCTGTGGTAGAAATTGACAAGGCCCGAGAATCTTCAAAGCTCAGTGAGTGTGGTTGAGGCTGGCCAGTCATGGATGACTTAGATATTGGATGGATCCACATGTACGCCATGTTGATCAATGATGTAGCCTAGGGAATGGACGCTTTCCATGCCGAAGTAGAACTTTTTCAAGTTGGCATATAACTTGTGTTGTCAGAGGGTGTGCAGAACCTGTTGAATATGGTGCAAGTGTTCGGCCCAAGTCTTGTTGTAAATGAGAATGTCATCTAGATACACCACTACAAAAGTATTGGTGAATGGTTGTAGGACAGCGTTCATCATCCTCATGAAAGTGGTTGGAGAATTTTTCAAACCAATGGGCATGACCAACCATTCAAAAAGGCCTTCCTTTGACTTGAAGGCAGTTTTCCATACACTTGTCTACTCTATCAAGACCTGGTGGTAGCCAGACTTCAGATCAATCTTACTGAAGTATTTGGCCCCCATGAGTTGATAAAGGAGGTTGTCAATTTTGGGAATTAGGTATCGGTTTCTGACTGTGTTTTTATTCAGAGCCTAGTAATCAATGTAGAGTCGCCAAGTCCCATCTTTATTTTGTACCAACATTATTGGGCTCCCGCAAGGTGATGAGCTGGGACATATGTGCCCCTTGTGGAGAAGTTATTGGATCTATCAATTGATTTCCTCATTCTCTAACAGAGAATGGCAATAGACTAGACCAATGGGCAGCGGTGCGTCGAGGGTCAGATCGATGGGGTGCTTGACCTGACAGTGTAGTGGTATGCCAGTAGGTGAGGAGAAGATATCCGAGTATTCTTCCAAGACCTTATCTACTTGCTTCTATTGTGTGGAGAGCTCGGTCATAGAGACCCTGGATGTGGCTATGATCTTTCTCTTATTCTCAGAATGAATCACAAAGAAGACAAACTTCCTCGTCTGAGAGATGACCTTCCTTCATTTCTTAATAGAGATAAATAAAATAGTAGTAGGTGGGACTGCCTCAGGTATCCTGTACAATTTCTTGTTCAATGTAATAATAACACTACGAGGCCTAGACTCATATACAACATGACATTTCCATAAATAAGGTTGGCCTAAAGGAACATCAAAATCTTCAAGAGGAGCAACATCACACAATACCTCATCTTTGAAGGGCTTGATGTCATACGACAGTCAACACTGTTGGCTGACGCGGAGATCACTTCCTTAGCGGAGCCATCCAATGGTGTATGGTTGTGGGTGCGACATTGTCAACAGGTTCAACCACTTGATGACCTCTGTTGATATGAGGTTATTCTAGCTACTTCTATCAACAATGATGTGCAATGGGGTGCCTTTTACCCACATTTGAGAATGGAAGAGGCGCTCGCCTTTTTATGGCTCATCTGATTCACCAAGCTGGAGCTTGGTGGTAGCAACGATGGAATTGGGTTCCGCATCAATGATCTGTATTCCCCTTTCTAGTTCTGGCTGAGAGTCAAAATCCACATCTAATTTAGATACTTTCACTTCAGCCACCAGTGACTTCTTTGAGCGGAAGTCAACAGTGTTATGCCAAGGGCTCTTATGGATGTCGCACCACTTCCCGATATATTTTGTTGTCTTTTCGGTGTCCTTATTTGCTTGCAAATTGGACTGGTTGTCATGATACTATCCATCTTTTCTCTATCCTTTTTTCTGTGGGTTGGGGTCGCTCTTTCTTGCCTTTTGTTCTAAGGGGTTACTAGGCCCAAATTGTCATGTCTTTTGTTTGAGCTTATGCTAGATTTTGACGACATATTGGTAGGTTATGCCCAAGGATGAGATGTCCAGAAATTACATTTCAGTTTGGATGTATCTATGCAGAGTACTACGATACTTGAGAACCAAATGTCACTCTGAGTATTTGATACCCAGCTTGGTACACAAGGTATGGAAGATATTTGTGAAATATGGCACTTCTTGGTCTCTTTCTTACCGCAGTGTGGTCCATTTGGTATAAAATTCATCATAACTTCCGATAGGGTAGTATTGTTTCTTAATAGCATCCCCGAAGGATTCTTAGGTGGTTGTGACTGTAAATAATGAGGGATCCTCAGTTTTATTTTTCTCACAGAAAGTTTCCCACCAATCTTTGACATGGGGAACAACTTTGAGGAGCGTAAAAGTAATATTTTCTCTATTCGAAAAGTTATGGACAAAAAAGTACCCTTCTAGTAGATTCAACCACTTGTCTACAACATATGTGTCTATCCAACCTTCAAATATAGGAATATCGAATATTATTTTTACCTTTAAAGGGGCGATGCCTCCGCTCTAACAAGATGCATCGCCTATTGGTAGTCGCCGAACGATTTGCGCAAAACTATCCATCATCTCATTCCTCTGTTGCGTGAGGGATTACTCAATCAATAGTTTGAAAGGATCTCATGTCCCTTCATATTTATTTTCTACAACCATGAGAGGTCACTTGGGCATGCGAGAGATTTTCTCATCAAGAGAAACAAGCTCGGGACCCAACTCTTTGTACTCCGACCTCATTGGGGACATGCATTAGGAAGACAAGGAGCATACCGCTCTGATACCACTGAGCTAGATTTTATGAGTAGGATGAAATGAATACATATTATTAATAGGTTCTTAACACAAAATAACAGAGATATAGTAAAACTGGTTTTCTATTCAATAATGAAATAAGTTGAAACTGTAAAGTGAAAGGAAACAAGCTTGATGGAATGGTGGCGGCTTATCTCTGAGAAGATATGTGACGGCTGCGTTCATTCGGAAGAATATAATTACAATGGGGATCTAAAGGATTTTTTACAATAAGAAGGAATGCCAAAAACCCTAGACATCCAAAAACCTAACCCTAGGAGATGAAGCTCCAAAAGTCATGTGGGCCCTGTTTGGGTAAGTTAGTACATCAACTTCCCGAGGTTGTAAATTTTGCATATGATCTTTGTTTTAGGCATATGATATACCATTGGAAATGTATCATGGATAAGATTCATTTTAGGCACAATAACGAAGGAACATACATATTGAAAACTTTTTTTCCAAAAAAACATCGTTTAGCGCCTCAAAACGGCTCCGGAAGTGAAAACTTTTAAAAATAGTAAATTACCAAAATTGCCAAAAACCTGTTTTGAGCTAGTTGGAAAAGGTGGGTGGCCACTGATATCCACCTGCATCATTCTTGGTGGGACCTGAAGCGATCTAATAAATGTAAGAACAAATTCAAATGATAAGACAAAGGATTAAGGAAGCGCATGATTGACATAAGAGTTATGTCGATGTGCATCGCGTTGACCGTAGTTATGAAGTTGGTGATCAAGTTTTCTTGTGGGTGAAACCACACAAGAGTTCAATCAAGTTTGGAAAGGGTGATAATATATCTCCTAGGTTCATGGGACCTTTCGAGGTTGTGGAAAAGGAGGGGATCATGGCCTATTGACTAGCGTTTCCTGATTCTTTGAGGCATATGCGCGATTGTTTTCATGTATATGTTTTGAGACATTATGTTAGCAATCCTACACATGTGATTGACATGAGTTCCTTGAAGATATCAGACAAGGGTGAACTCATGATAGAGGTAATCCACATTCGGGACCATCACATTCGACAACTATGACATCGAACAATCATTCAGGTCAAGGTCAAGTGGGACAATTATAGTCCACACTCGACTACCTGGGAGGACAGATATGATATGAAAAAACAGTTTCCATTTTTGTTTGATAGTTAGACATTTAGATCTTTTCAGATACTTTATTTTTTTCACTTATATACTGTGAAAATCCGGGATGAAGTTTAAAACAAGAGGGGGTGTATGTAACATCCCGCTCTTTTGCGCACATGATTTGACTTATTCTTTGAGGACACTTGCATGAAAGTGATCCAGTTCAATATATGACTGTCTATTTCGCTTATGGATTCCGATGACGATGTTGTGGAAATGATGTTATGTTATTTGATATCTATGTATAAACAGGTTCTATTGACATGTTTTTCTTGAGTGTGCGAGACACTTGATAGATTGAGGATGTCGATGGCATCGATGGACCTCCTTGGACTCTGGATAAAGTCAGGGAGTGGAATGTATATGGTTGGGTATTTCTATTTTTTCATTTTGACATATGATCAGGTATATTATGATGATGTTTATGGATCGTTGACATGTTCTATTGATGGATGTAGGCCAACGATTTCTTGCTAATCAGACTCACATAAGGAGTAAAGGGTCCATGCACAACAACCATATATATTGAGGGATACGTGTGGCAACATCCCTTACACATCCTACCATAACTCCCAACATGGCTCGAATTGTAGGTTAACAATTACCATTTCGATAGATCCACAATGTCGTGAGGGAAGACTGAGACAGTCACTCATGAAGATTCTAAGGGGCACACAATAAAGCAGGTTCCTTATTCCTTAGAGCCCCTTAGTCTCCCACAAGGTCACATGATGGGGTATTGACTCCAAGGGTTGTATGTCTACGAAAATCAGTCAAAGGCGAGTGAAAACCTTGGAGAACGTAGTGCATCTTGAAGGGAACATCGCATAAATAAAACATGAATAAAAGTGAGTGGCACCCTTGGAGCACATAGTGCATCTTGCAGGGAACGTCATGATTTTTAGCACAAGTGAGTCAATGAACCTAGGTTCCTAAAAACAAATATTTTATTTTGATGTGGTCAACCTTAAAATAAATGTTGTATGAGTAAATTTTATTAATTATAAAATTCCCCCCCAAAATGCTAAGCCTAGTTGAAATTAAAGCCTAGGTTTAAATAGGGTAAGAAGACTAAAAAAACTAATTAATCAATTAATAAAAGGGATATGAAGAAAGATAAAGTTAAGAAATTAAAAGAGAAATAGTTTATCTAAGAATTGATTACGGTTTATGTGCAAGAAATGCTAAATTGGAACTTAGGCAAGAAGGGAAATGAATGTAAAAAGGAATGTGTAAACATAGAAAGGAATCTAGTATAGTCTAACTAAATAACTTTCCTAGTTAAAACACAACTAAGTTTTAGAAAGGTGTCGGTCATTAAAAGGAATTGGAGGGAATAGAGGGACAACAAGAAGTGTTTTTAGGAGCACTTTTAGGATGGGTGAGGGAAATTGACTTTTAGTTTAATTAAATAAATTAATTTCTGGTCCAACTAAGGGATCAGGTGACAAGTGTACGAGGGAGAATATTTCCTAAATAATTTTAATAAAAAGAATTTAGAGTGCAATTGGAAAGTGGTCACTAAGAACAAATCTATAAAATTAATGGTGGTGTTGGCCCTTGACCAAGTTTTGAAGATTACTTGGTCATACTTGACCACTTTTGGGACAGCGACAACTTTCCAAGGAAGGAACGCAACGCGAAGCAAAAAATAATGAAGAAAGACCTATTTTGGGGTCCATTTTAGGGTTTTGGGTTGATGTAATGGGAAAGGGATGTCGGCCCATGGGTTTACCCACGTTTAGGCCCATTTTGTAATCTATAAATAGGCAATGTAGATAGTAAGATAGGAAGGAGATAGTAATGTAGTACATCTATGTGATGTATGAATGAAATATTAGTGCTAGTAATTGGATCTGTGTGATCGAATGTATCTTAGAGTGCTCTATGCATGAGATCAGAGAGATAAGTGCAGGTTGTTATAGTTTGAAGAGCAAGGAAGAAGGATCTAGTGAGCTGCACAAATCTTTTGTCTTGTGCAAAGTAAGGGTCATTAGAGCTCTGTGCTGTAACTACTTGACCAATATAATATAAAGAATACTTTGTGGATGTAGCCCTGGGGTGGGGGTCAACCATGGTACCTATGTGTATAGTGTTTTATTCTTCTCTCTTATGTATTTATCTCTTTGTTGGATAAGTTATTGATGTGATTAAGTAGACCTAGTTATGCTCTATGTTGTTGATGAATGAATGAATATTAGATCTGATATATGAGATGATTAGTGCTTGATCTGTTGAATATAACCTATATTTATATGGATAAGTACTGAATCATTATTAGTATAAGTATTCACTGCGATTCTTTGTGCCTTTTGCGAAGTATATTAATGAATGTATGTTAAATATTAACTGATGCTAAGTGTGTTGTAAGAAAGATAATCACAGATCTATGTCACATCTAAGGTTGTAGAAACCTGAGTACTGCAACCACCCCTGCCTCTACCTCGAGTGAGACTTCATCTTCTTCGTAGGTGTTTCCAAAAGGGTCGATAGTTAGGGCTTTGTTAGTACACTCTTGAGCGTTGAACCCTGGGTCTGCCCCTCTTCCAACAAATGGTTTCGTTGCCGGGACCTGAAACTGTGATTGTTGGGAACTGAACAAGAAGAAACTTTGCGTGAAATAAGCTCTATGCGTAGATCTGTTTCCCTAGTGCGCAGTGTTCTGTTTGAACTGTGAAGCTTTGTGCTTAGAAAGGAGGTCAAATTTGAAGGGAAAAGGTCAGATATGCAGAAAAAGAGGTCATATCTAAAGGGAAAAGGTCATATCTGCAAGAAAGAGGTTGATACCGAAGAAAAGAAGTTATATCTGAACGCTCTATGCTTTAAGAAAAGTAAAAGTGGAAATTTCTGAAGGAAAAAGGTTAGATCTACAGAAAAAAGGTAAGATCTGTAAGCTTTATGCCTTGATAAAGGTAAGAATAGTTAAAAGTCTTAGATCTGGAAGCTTTGTGCTCTGTAGAAGTAAGATAAGTGAAATGTTTTGTTTCTAAAGCATGGATCTAGGTATGTTTGATAGATTTTTTCCTAGATTCAAAACTAGGGAATTAATAGATGAAAAAAAGTTTGATATGAATAGATTTGACAAATATAGTGATAGATATGTTATACCTATGCATCGAAAGATTGTTTGGACTAACAAGTGGATGCAGGATCCTAGTAAAAATTTTTGCAGGCTAGCCACCATGATCCTAGTGCACAGTACAAAAGGAGTTGGGGAACATCCAAATAGATGAGAGGATTAACCCTATGTTATAGTTGCAGACGACCGTGACATCTTGCTAAAGAATGCTCTGGGAGAAGACCTAGTTGCCTCTATTGTAAGGCTATGGACCATGAATTATTGGATTGCTTTAGAATGATTGCTAGGCTTGAGAAGTTGAATATGGAACAAGAAAACACTGAGGGAGATCAAGAGACCAAGATTATAGCAGAAACTTGGAAAGAATCAGACAAGATATTGCTACAAATGAAAGATACCTTGAATGACCACCGACATGTTAGGCTATCAGATATCTTCAAAGAAAAGGAGCAAATCGAAGTAAGAATAGGGGACTTTGACATTGACTGTACTCTTGATGAAGAAGCGCAAGTGAACATTATGCCAGAAAGAACTTGGGAAGCTATAGGAAAGCCTGCCATGATCCCTTCCCTAGGAGGAACAAGTTTCTTCAGAGGAAAGCTAGTAAACCTATGTGGAAGGCTTGCCCAGATACCTATGAATATCAATGAAACTTTGACAGAGGAAGACTCTGAAATTTTTAAATTTGTTGAAGACAGCACCCCATTTACCATGCTCATAGGAAAAACCTGGATTGATAGAGAACAGACTAGACAAAGAGAAGAAGAGAAATTTTTGGAACAGAAGAAGCAAGAGTTAAAAGACTTTATGACTAGAAGGATCATGCACTTGATTGAAGAAGAGAAGAGAAGATAAAATATATTTAATATTAGTACCTCCAATGTCGAAGCTAAGAGAACACTTCAGGATACATAGAAGATCGAGTTACCTATTTTTGATACAAAAGAAGTATTATCAAGGAACCCTAAGAAAGTTTTTCCACAATGTGAGGTAACTAAGACCACACAAGATAAACATCAGAATGGTAAAATCATTACCGAGATGAAACTCACTGGGAAGAAGGCTAGGAAGTTAAGAAAGAAAAGGGCTAATACTGTAAGGTTACAAGAGGTTCTAGAGGACACTTCGTAGCAAGAAGAATTGAAAAATTGGAGCTTCGTCGAGATATCAGAACAACAACATAGAGTACTTCACCATGATGAAGCAATATAGCCATTGGAACCAATATACCAGTTCGACCGTCGCTCTGAATGGATCAAAAAGTAGTTATGAGTTACCACTGGACCATTTGATAGCACCAGAACGAATAGAATAGAGTTAATGAAGGCCACATGTCTGTTGCAGGCATACCGTTGTTGATATTGCCTACTTAACCTGTCATGCCACGCACCGGGAATATTTTTTGCTAACTGAGAATCTGAGCATGAATCCTCATATTTACTTACCTTGAGATCATTTCCTTACTATTCACTGTCATCTTTGAATTCCCTTTTCACCCGAGCTAGCTGACCCAAGTTTGTATGTCGAACGAGCTCAACGCTACTGAGAAAATTGTTGAAGAAGTTCTAATTGATTTAATGGCTGAGAGAGTCATGTCAGAATGTGGAATTTCTACAGGTGTATAGGCATTGTCCTAGGACGTACTGCCAGCTTCCCCCTCCGCTTCTCGAGCAAGACCATCCCGACCGTCTTCGGAAAGACGATCTAAGCTAGGAAATGACTTCGCCACTATGAAGATGATCCCAAGCATCTTTCCTAAATATATCCTACCACTAAGCAGAACAGTGAATCGAGACTCTGTACCCAAAGAATTTGACTATGCTGTAGTCATTGCATACCTCCCAAAAGGGGTGTGCGCAGTTCATGATGACGAAGAGAAGATCACCACGCTAAAATTTAGTGATTTTAACCTTGGAGATCGCAAGGTATACAATATTCTAGCCCCACACAAGTATTTGTCTATTACAAAAGGAAAGAAACCCAATATTATACCACAACAATGGACCCATAACCTTGCACAGTCAACCCTCCTCAACGTAATGAAGATTCCACATTTCGGGAGGCATCAGGAAGTAAATTTCTATGTTTGAATATTGTTGTCTTGCTACCATGGAAGATACCTATGGTTGGACTGACGCATCACCATGGATCCAATTCTGAGCAATCGTATCATTGGGCTAAGCATGAAGGGCCCTAACCCACAAGACTTTTACCCTGGAAAGACCGCAGATTGTGCTCTCGCTCAACAAATAAAAGACACATATGGTGATCTATAGAAAGGAACACGAGGTTAAAAGGTAGCCTCCATTGAGAATGTAGTAGTACACTTTGGTTTCCAGTTGATCACAAGCAAGTTATTCTGAAAAAGAAGACCTACATAGGTGACCAGAATTGTAGTTGACCTCACAGGTAAGTGCGCGGAGGGACTACAAATGAACTGGGAGAAATACCTTATAAATCAGCTAGAGCTTGATTGTAGACAAGCGCAGGACCAAGGGTATGAGTTCCACTTTAGCTGGTTTCTCATAGTCATCACCTTCATCGCGTGGGAACTGCCCAAGGGAGCTACATTTCTGGAGATCGAACCCTTCGAACCCCTGGCCGCGAAGTTCTGTAAGTCGTGGTTCTTCAGTGACATGAACAAACAGTGGCAGTCCAATGTCGTCTTCCATACATACTACAATCAGTTGAGGAATGCCATTCAGTCTACATCGTGCATTACACCTAACACTCTTCATAGGTTTTGACCTCTGATGAAATTTAGGGCAGATCGTCACTTCACCTACATCACAGTGCGCGCAGACGAGCACAAACAACAACTCCAGTCATATTACAAGATGAAAGAAGATGACCTGGAGGAGATTACCAAGGAATGGTTGGCATACCTCCTTATTGTAGCAGACCCCGCAGAGATGTCCCACATAGATATCCATGAAGCTATGATGGATACACTAAGACCGCGCAAGACTAAGAAGGATGTGGAAGTTCAACATATCCACAGCACATCCACGAAGACTACTTCGCTCTCACCTGTGAAGGGAGGTGATGATGAAGAACTAGGGGGCACAGAAGTTGAATAGAGAAAAGGCGAGGTTACCTCGCCTAGGGACGAGGCATATCCCTTAAAGAAAAGGAAGATTACCCCAGCGAGGCCCTCATCCATAAATAAAACTAAGGCCACTCGAACCATGATTAAGACTGTGCTTACCCCAGATGATTTTGACTTCTTAATTGTCGCGCTGAATGATATTTCATTAGAGCTCACGGAAAAGAAAGAAGAAAAGAAGAAGGAGTTATTCCATTGGATCACTGGTGAATTCAAAGAAGCGCAACAGGCACTTTAGTCCAACCAAGCAGTTTCTACAGCACCATTAACAATGGAAATATCAGGATCAGGCGATGATCCCACACAGTTACGCCAGATCATCGAGAAAGTCGAATCTCACCTTCGACGAGATTAAGAAGACATAGAGAAATCCACCCAGGCTTTGGCGCAAGCCCAGAGCGTACATGAAGAGTAAAGGAGAAAGGAAGAATAGGAGAAACTTGACCTACAAATTAAATGGTAGGAGGAAAAAGACCAGTTACAGTAGAGCAAGGACTAGTTGCTAGCAAAGAAACTTGAAACACAAGAAAGAGTTCACAAGGAACTATGCTCTGTGAAGATCATAGAAGTGAATATGAAAGATCGTCTTCCACAATAGGTGACCCAACTGGAAGAAGTAATCCAACAACTTCAATAGTGCATCATGGATCCGGAGCTCCGCACCATGCCTGAGACACCCCAAGAGATAAGAGATATAAGAGAGGCCATTGCTCGAAGCACAGTCGACCAATTAAAAACTTTGGCTTCAGAATGTAGGAAGCTAAGCACCAGAAGCCCCAATACCTATGAAACCCTCGCAAAGAATCCAAAATTGCAGACATTGGAGGCACAACTCCAAGAAGAAAAAGCAACATGAATATGTGCTACAAGCGTAGATGAAGTCTGTGACCCCATTCGAAATAATGAAGAGGTTCAGAGAGCAACGCACCACCCAACAATGAGTACACATGCTGCAAAGTAAAGTAATGGACATCTCTCAATGACTGCAACCACTTGAAGAGAAGGCATGCCAACTGTTCGTCGAACTTGAATGACAGGGAGTTGAACTCGAATAGGGTGTCATCATTGTAGAAAAATTCCTAGAAGGACCGCTCAATGACACAGTAATCCAGGAATTTACTGAACTAGAGGTTGTCACAATGCAGTAGGTCGAAGCCGCTTGAGCCAAGCTCGAGGCATTCGAAGAAGAATTGGTCAGACCTGAGTGACTCGGGATGAGTCACAGGTGAGTGTTGGGGGCCTGTTGTCCCTTGACTAAGTTTTGAAGTGTACTTGTTCATACTTGACCACTTTTGGGACTATGACAACTTGCCAAGGAAGGAGCACAACGCGAAGCAGAAAATAAGGAAGAGAAACCTATTTTGGGGTCCATTTTAGGGTTTTGGGTTGATGTAACGGGAAAGGGATGTCAACCCATGGGTTTACCCATGTTTAGGCCCATTTTGTAATCTATAAATAGGTAATGTATATAGTAATGTAGGAAGGATATAGTAATGTAGTACATCCATGTGATGTATGAATAAAAGCTTAGTGCTAGGAATTTGATCTGTGTGATCGGATGTATCTTATAGTGCTCTGTGCATGAGATCAGAGAGCTAAGTGGAGGTTGTTATAGTCTGAAGAGAAAGGAAGAAGGATCTAGAAAGCTGCACAGATCTTCCGTCCTATGCAAAGTAAGGGTCATTAGATCTCTGTGTTGTAACTTCTTGACCAAGATAATATAAAGAAGACTTTGTGGATGTAGCCCCGGGGTGGAGGTGAACCATGGTAAATGTGTGTATAGTGTTTTGTGCTTCGCTCTTATGTATTTATCTCTTTCTTGGCTAAGTGATTGATGTGATTAAGTAGACCTAGTTATGCTCTGTGTTATTGATGAATGAATGAACATTAGATCTGATATATGAGATGCTTAGTGCTTGATCTGTTGAATCTAACCTATATTTATGTGGATAAGTACTAAATCATTCTTAGTATAAGTATTCACTGTGATTCTCTGTGCCTTCTACGAAGTATATTAATGAATGTATGTTAAAGAATAACTGATGTTAAGTGCACTGTAAGAAAGATAATCACATATCTGTGTCCTAGCTAAGGTTTCATACACCTGAGTACTGCAACCACCCCTGCCTCTACCTCAGGTGAGACTTCATCTTCTTTGCAGGTGTTGCCGAAAGGGTCGGTACTTAGGAATTTTTTGGTGCACTCTTGAGCATTGAACCCTGGGTCTTCCCCTATGCCAACAGGTGGAGAAGAGGAATGGGTCACGACTTATATGAATAAGGTTATGCTATCAGAATTTCTCGAGTGATTTTTCTTGTGGGAGTTGGGATACCCAGATCGAAGGAGAGTGGTAGCTTGACCTTTCGAGGTAAGCTGGGAGCTATATTTTTATCTGGTTGTGTGTGTGTGATCCATTTGCATATCGAGGGCCTAAGGGGAAAAAGAGTACCCCTAGCATTGGCTAGGAGGTACCGATGAGGTCTTCACGGTTAGCAAGCTGGAGATAGGAGGGAGCGCAAGCGTCGAAAAAGAAATTCATATTCTTCACCTTTGGTTACGGTTCTTTATTAACTCAGTGATCCATGTTTTCTATTTCTTAGTTTCTTATTTATTTCAAACAAGTTGTAGTTGTTTGTTTCAACATGTATTCCACTTGTAGAAACACATATAGTTTCAACCTGTTTTTCACAAGGAAAACACATTTATTTTACTATAAAAACTTATAATCTACTAAAAATATATAGTAATACATCAAACTTTAAAACATAAGTAAAACATGATCTCTACTACATAGTTGCAAGCAATCTACACAATTTAGCTACATTGAAAGAAATGAATAGAATATAATATCTATATAAATAAAATACATTATTTATAAATTAGATCCTAGAGAGAATTGGTGATGCAATATTCAAAATATAAAAGGTAATATTAATTAATTTCATAAATAATACTAATAAATGTCAGAATTTAATAACCCAAAAACATGGATCAGTTTCATTACCTTGCTAGTATCTCAAGATGTCCTTCTCACACTATATTTACTCTCATGCCACCTCTCCACTCCTAACTCAAACCATTTCTTTGTATTTTCACTAAAAAATGCTCACTACGCACTAATTAAAATGAGCTAGGAATTTGTTGGGTTGATGAATGATTTAGTGAATAATTTGATTGAGTGCACTGAATAATGTTACACATGGTTAATTAAGTGGCTAAATATCTCATGGATCTCAAATAGTTGATGTAAATGATGAATTTTTTATTGGAATGCTCACACGCAATTCCATAATGTGGTATAGGACTATTTGAGTAATTAGACTCTTTGTGTGCACTGTAATGATATTAATATATGATGGTTAGTTATGATACTTCGTGTGCACAACAAAATCTTTATGTATGAATGATTGATTAGACATTGGACTGCTTGCGCTATGAAAACTTGTTGATGTGTAATGGCTAAGGTCTGCGTCATGAACCTGTTGCTAATTGATCTTGTGTCATGAATTTATGTTGACTTATGACTGATTGGGTAACTAGTTTTCTCTTGTGCCTTACTTAATCTAACATGTGATTGTTTTCGAGCTTGTTTACTCTAGCACGTAGTGAATATTTCTATGTTGATGAATGACTGTTAGAAATTGGTATCACATGTGTTATGATTAAATGTTTACGTCTAATTTATAAGGATGATGATTACTTTTTCACCATAATTAATCAATGTTTATGATTGATGGATTGATGAGATTGATGATCCTAGACATTGTTGATTTAGCTAGTTTCTTGGATGAGTTATGTTAGTGGGATGTAGAAACCTCCTTGTTCCGCATAACAATCACCATGCCTAATACCTTAAATGGTTAAAATCAATTGGAACATGGGATTGAGCGTTGCTTATGTGTCCTGAAGGTCCTAACCTTGCAGGGTAGGTTCGGCGGGTAGTATCTCATGTGATTATTCTAATAATATTTATGATCCTTATTATTTGTTATATTATCTCGTGTTATCATGGTGTTATATGATGGTTATCCTGACGAGAGGAGTTGAGTATTTACGATTTATATTGTTTATGCATCATCATTTATTTGTATGAATGCAATGATTATGGGTTGATATTTATTTGTGTTAATGCATAGATATGTGTATCGTTATTCATGGAAATAATGTGTCGGCCTTATGTCACAAATTATTGATATTTTTTTAATATTGTTCCATTAATATATTGGATTTTGTGTCAACGATGTTGTTATTAATTGTAATGTATATTTCCTAACGGATAAAAAAAAATACCTGTTGTATGTTGCTTTTGTTGTCGTAACGGCGAGGCTGTTACAAAATTACTTGAGCTGATAGATGGTGTGGGAGCAATGCTCATTCTCTAATCTAGGAGGATTACCTCAATAATCATGGATCTTCTAAAGGATAATGATTTGAGGAGAATGTGATGCATCCATTGTGACAATGGTGTTCATTGTGTCCTGAATTTGTTTGAGTTTTCTCTATGATTGTGCTTTGTGGATTCATGTTTTAGTTTCGATTTTAATGGTTGTGAATGAATAATGAGAGTGAAAATGTAAATAAGCACAATGAGTAGTGATATATTTGTTCTTAATTCATTTTCCATAGTATCTTGGGATAATCAATCACAGACTCCATGTTTTCTCTCATTCTTTGACTCGTCTTGTGGTGATTCCACACAACTATGAAACCCAAAAACTATTTGTTTCAAACCATCCATATATGTTCCAAAGGAGATCTAAGGATAGGATAATAACTTTGTTACTCCAAATCTATCGAATTTGTATTTCCAATCCCTAAATTGAGAGATCTAGTGCAACTGGGTAGCTACAAGAAAAGGAGTTGTACCAAAGGAAGAGCCTAATAATCATACTTGAAAGGAGTATTTATAGAGTCATTATTTGGCTAGTAGTAATTAGTAATGAAGAATCTTGTGTTGTGTAAGTTTCAACTAGAGAACAAACCTTGTAGTCATTAGATTATATCCTAGATAGATTTATTTAAGACAAATTTAGAGGTTGATTATTGTTGCAGGTTTAACCAAAGAGAGAGGATCCTGATAAAAAAAACTAAATAAAGATTATAGAGATCCTTGTACAAGTCAGAGGAACAAAGGATTAGTGGCCTTTCTGAATAAATATCACTCCATGCAATATTGAAAACAAATATCATAAGAGACTTCCATAGAGGATCTATGTTGGTGAAGCAACTCAACTATCTGTTGGGCCAATTTATAGATTAGATGGTATCAGAGTAGTTGCATCCTTGACTGTGACAAATACTAGAACTTTGAAGTCAACATTGCATACGTCAATATGGGTGAATCAAGAAAAAATAAGTTAGAAGATTTAAATTATAGAAATTCTCAACTTCAATAAGAGAATAAACACTTGAAGGGGTAAGTCTATATGTTCACAAGGGGATGAAAAATATGGAGAAGCACCTTTAGACCTTTTCCAAATTGCTTCCATTTATAAAGAAAAACTTTGAAGAATGCTAAGACGCTCTCACCATTTTCATGGAAGACTGGGACAAGAACATAATGTGGCTTCTAAACTTGTAGGAGAAGGATCATTGGTAAGAGGATATGCTCACACAAATAATGGCTCAGTTGCAGGAAGAATTTTCAAAGAACGATGATGCTAGGGACCTGACCTCCCTAACCCCTCACATAGGTAGAATAATATATTTTCCATGTAATAAAGGCTAGTATTAATAAGTCTTAGTAATAAGGAAGAATAAGTCAAATGTAAGAAGACCTCATAGAAGCTTCCACTTCTAGAATATATTCCTCTAGATTTTTCTTATGATATATAGATTTAGTATAAATAAGAGTCGAGGGAATGAAAAGTCTTGTCTTGAGAATTATTGTAATATAGCTCTGCACTTATGGAGGTTGCCCTCTCAAAGGGGAAAGTGAACATTATTTCCCATAAATAAAGGTATTATTTTGGTGTTCTCGTTTCATCTATTGTGTTGTTCTATTGTTAGTCTATGCAATATTTCCGTTTCCTTCTATTATAATAGGTATGGTACCTTACAAGTGGTATTAGAGCACTTTCTTTGGAAAAATATTGTGGGTTATTGCTTATCAGGGTAGAGATGTATTTCAACGTATTAAATCTATAATGATATATTATTCAAATCATAAATACATATTCGAAGAAGAACACACACAAGAACTACAAGAGGTACTTAATCGCACATTGTTGGACACTCTTGTAACCCATGTCGGTACCCTTTTGAGTGGCAGTGCATTAGACAACACATGTATACAAATTGGCCTAGATATATTGAATCCATTTGTATATAAACCGATCACCTACCTCACTTATATAGTTTCACCTAGAACAAAACTTAGGAATATACTCTCTAGTACCTCGATAATCAGGTAATACGACTAATGGTACGATCTAGCCTCCTTGGTTGGTTGTCTGAGATATTGGGCCAAGTAATAGTGTTCGACCCCACACATATATCAGAGAGCTATAGCACATGGAAAACCCTTTTATAGAAAACCTAAACACCCTAACCCTTGGGACATAAACATTAAATAAAATGAATAGACAAGATCTATTGTCGTGCGACCTTGCCTCCTACATTCGGGTTGAAAAATTTCTACACATATCTTCCTATTAATAATTTGGAAATTTTTTCACTGCAGTAGTATTTCTTCTCACCCCATTATTTTATACCTATCCCATTGTATTCTTCTCTTCATCCTGATCGCAATGGTACCTATCATTTTATAGCCTTTTTTTCCCATGGACCCAACCCCTTCCCAAAACCCATATTTGACACCTATCCCATTGTTGTTTTTCACCTTGAACACAATCATATATATCATTTTTCATTTTTTTTTTCCATGGACCTACTCCCCCTCCTCAATACCCCTCATTCCCCCATGGACACTACTTGAAACAAAGAATTCCTCCACCTATAAGACAAATGTAAATAGAACAATGAAGACATCCAACGATTGGCCTATGAACTTGCTTCTACCAATACCCACTTGGAATCCTTTGAGACCAAAGTTATGGTCTAATTGGATGATTTTATGGGTGAATTGGCCTCCCTCAACCAATGGTTAAAATAGTACCATGTATCCCCCTCCCTTGAGCACCCTTCACACTCTTAAGGTGAGAAATATTCCCATAATATGGCCTTTCATTCCAACTCCATTGCTTGTGAATGTCGTCTTCCAAAAGTTGAGGTGAAAAAATTTGATGGATCAGATCCCATAGGTGGGGTCACTCAAATTGAACATTATATCTCATTGCATGGAATTACTGATGATATGGACAAAATTCCTTATGGTGTCCTCTATTTGGATCTAGAATGTTGGAAATGGTGGAAATCACATCGAAAGACATGCCAAGGGTATGTTTCATGGACGAAGTTTGTTGTAGATCTATATGAACACTTTGACACTAACACCCACTATCTCGGTCTTTTGAACAAGTTGAAACAATCTAGCATAATGGAAGAATTTATCTCTACCTTTGAAAACTTGGTTTTCAGAATGGAGCGAATGTCCAATGCCTTCTTCCAAGAATGTTTTATTATTGGACTCAAAGATGAAATTTTCTCCCAGGTTCCCATGCTTTCCCCAAGACTTGGTTGAAAGCTACTGAACATGCTAAGGAAGCACAACATGCTGTATTTTCCCAGAACCACAAACCTTCCTTTATTCCTCACACTTGAACCAACAAACCTACCCCTCCTCCCACTCCTCTCAAGATCCAAAAAGTAACTAGGGATGAAATGGTGGAACACCAACTCAAGGGCCTATGTTATAATTGTGATGACAAATATTTTTCAAGGTGCAAGTTTAAGGAACAAAATTTGTTTATGGCCCTCTATGAGGATGTTGTTGAAGAAGAGGTTGAGACCCCTATGGATGAGTTACCTGAGCCAATTGATCTTACTATGGCCTCTGACCCCATAGATGTAGAACTGGTCATTTCACCGAATTCTCTCACTAGCTACTCTTATCCCCAAACCCTCACGATAATTGGCTACATTAAGATTAAGAATTTCCTCATCTTAATTGATAGTGGAAACACTCATAATTTTTTTCATCATCACATTTCGCAAGAAACCAATTGCTATATTCATGCAGTCAACAAATTTCAAATCATGATTGCTAATGGAGGTTCCATGAAATGTGGGGGGCGTTGTGAATATGTGTGTCTCCAAATTGGGAAGTATAACCTGAAATATTATATGTTTGCTATTGACATGGGTGGTTGTGATATTGTGTTCTGTGTATAATGGTTATGCACTCTTGGTCCCATCCTCATGTGTTTTAAGGAATTAACCATGTGATTCCAACATGTGGGTGAATAGTATAAGTTCCAAGGTATCACGTTAAGATCCCCTGATGTCACGCATTAAAAAATACACTCATAAAAAAAAATATTTTAAAGGTCTAGCTTAATATTTCTACAATCCACAAGGAGGGTAGTTCATCTACAATATTTAAAATTAACCCTGTGGTCATATAACTCATGCTATTTTATTGTAAAGACCCTACTAAAAAATATACCAATTGTTATTACTAACATCGATACCAAATGACATTGCTAACAATGGTACCAATCGTTGGAGTTAAAGCCTAAGGAAAGTATTTAATTGAATAAAACATATACACTTATGTTGGGTGATTCTATGATCCTAGTAATAGCCCTTATGTTCCATCGTAAACATATAAAATATGTTATAACACCCAATTCAAGTGTGCAAATGAAAACATATCGTTAATGGTTTAAATATCAAAAAAGAGATATGGTAGATTTAATGAGTCTCTAGTATAAGTTTTTAGTGCGTACAACTGATTTCCTAAACATTACACTTGCCTAAAATAATTTATCTCTATTGGAGAAACTTTTGTACAAAACTTAAGGCATAATTAAACTAAGTACTCTCCTTTCACAGTCACTCTTTACTTCGTGAAATGGGATAGGTAGATTTATTGTCAGACTTTTAATTGGGGAGTTGTAAGGGTGGATCGCCATTGTTCAATGAATACAAGTGTCTACTGGATCTACTAACAATTATTTGCAAGGTACATTTTGAAAATTTGCGAGGGTTATTGTTTCAAAAACCATATGGTCTAAGATGCTGACATGTTTCCTTCTACTCGCGTATGTTTTGTAGAAGAACATGCCTCTTGGTGTGAACGCATTACTCCAAGTGGCCTTCCCCAATGTAACTCTTACTCTGTACATTATTTTAAGTTTTTCAAACGTTCCTTTGAACTCATTTCACTTGGTCTTCTCACTAACAGGTTGCTTCACTTCAGGAACACTCGACTATATTGAGGAAACTATGTTATAGAGGGTTCTCTTTTCAGTTTTTGGTATGGTTTTTTTCTCCAAAGTTCGATTCATCTCATTCTATCTCTGTGCAACGTCTTTGTTCTTTAAGGTTTGATTCGATGGGGTTTACGTTGGCCTCTTTTTCATCTGGTAAGTCCTTTGAGTTCTAAATATGACTTACCCATCATAAAGTTTTTGTGTTTATATCCAAGATGCATAGAGTCTTGTGTTTAAATTTAAACTTGTGGGTTTCTTCTTTGGTTTTTAAACCAGACTATTGGTAGTCATTTTTGTTTTCTGTTCTTTTCATAAAAGGTTTTCAAATGAAATATTTACACCATGGTAAGTTTATGAAGCCCTTCGTTCTACATTATTTGTGAATATTTTTGAAACCGATTAGCATTGAATACTAACATTATTGTTTTCCTTGACATGTACCCTCAACTGATATAATACCTTAATCTTTATTGGTATCATGCTTCAACTTCCTCCCTTTGAGGTATGCATATCGTATTATCTATTATGTTTTCAATAGAGGTTTTATAGTTGTTTTTAATCTTTGTATTCCTTACATGCATTTCAAAGTTTTTGTATTGAAAATGGGTTAGATTTCAACCTGGGATGAATTCGGATTTGTATTGTGAATATTTTTAGAAATCCATTTTTTTAACAGAGTCAAGGGACTCCTTAATAACTAGACATTGTTGTGAACGATAATATTTTATTCTACAAGTTTCATATATGGATTTCTTTTATTGTTTTATATGTTAAATACAAAGCCGTCTCGTCTATTTGATTCGACATTTTTCATAGATAATAATTACATTTTTTTATAGTAACGATTTTTATTATTCATGTGATAATAAGTAATATAATGTATTCCTTTGTTTTGGTTGTGCAAATATCCATTTATGTTAATTCTTCCCTTCATATATATACACATATTTATCTCTTTCTATTTTATTATAATCTGTTTGTCATTATGTGGAAAGGAATTTTTTTTTTGATAATTACTGAGTACATATCTTATTATAGAATTATCTGAATCGATGGTTTATTGCAAACTAGCTCATGTTGGATTCTCTCATTTGTTTTAATGGATGACATTCACTATGCAAATTGACTGTATTATTTTGATTTAACTAGTACAATTACCATAAGACTTATATACTATCATAATAGATGTATGTATGCTAAGAGTACATTCAAAGTTTAATTCCTCTAAAAGGTTTTAGGATTCTATAAAAATTTTAAACGCATAGCATTATCTGTCAAATTAAACATCCGATAATATACAACATTTTCATAATATCTTTGATCATAAGACAAAACTAACTTAGCACGAGACTTTTAAAAGAACAATAATCGTAATTCTAATTTCTCTTTCTCAACATATTGATAATATTTAATAAAAATAAGAAGAATAGAACCTATACAATTCTTGCAATCAAATAAGTTGGGTAAAATGATTTGAAGGTCATCATTCCACCCAAACACAGTCGAGAACAACCAAACTCACTTTCATTGAATCCCCCAAGCCTAGTCGTTGAACCACAAGGATGAATCCTATAGCTTTATTCTACAAAATTTGACTCAGAAATTCACACATTTTATTCTCTAGTATCTTTCCAAGTCACATGAGCCTACTTCTCTATTGATGTGAAATAATTTTTATTGAGTTTCCTAGGAATTTTCGTCATTAATGATCCACCTGCTCAACTCTAACTCTCACTTGAGTTTAACCATATTTTCTGGGAAGATGCCCCCTGCATCACTTGAGTTTGACTCAATCTCTTTTCCACTTGGTCTTTCATAATGTGCCACTTGTCATTCCTCCTTCTGGATTAGCAATCACTCTTTAACTATTACCTTCATATCATTTTTTCCTTCTTCTTAGCAAAAAAATACTTAAAATGTATTCAAAGTTGTTTTGACCACCCTTGGCAAACTTAAATCAAATAATAGTTTATTACATAAATAAAATAAATTCTTAATAATTTCAAATTTCAGGATATTACATACATCCCCCCTTAAATTTTAACAATGTCCTCAATGTTACTCAAGGTCCTTCAAGTCCTCTCAAAAAATAATTTGATGTGTATCTCGCATACGACTTTCCAATTCCCAAGTAGCTTCCTTGAGACTAAGGTGCCTCCATTGCACCTTTACCTACCTGATGGTGCGGTTCTGGAGAATAAGTTGTCTTCTATTGAAAATCTATTTTGGTTCCACTTGTAATTCTCCTTCGGGTTCCACCTATATTACATCCCAATCAACCACATAATTAGCATCATGTACATATTTTTTTTAATACCGAAATGTGAAAAACATTATGTACTTTTATTAAAGCTAGAAGTGCCAGTTGATAGGCTACTTGTTGAGATTTGGGTACCTTGGAAAGTGGTCCCCTTGTGTTTTTGAGTCTCTAAACACAAAGGGGGATACTATTACCCTCTTTAATTTAGTTTATGTTCTAATTTCACTTTGACTTAGGATTTTAATTCAAAAGAGAAATATGTCACTTAAGTCATTAAAGTCACAATTAATTCACTTTGTGGGTGAGTTAAAGGACATGAGAAAAACTAAGGAAAGTGGGTTTTCTAAGTGATATTTTAGGATTAAATCTTACCCATTGATTAGAAATGGATAGATTGGATCTAGGCCATTGATATTTCAGGTTTTGGCCAAGGAGAGGCTAAAGGAGGGAATAGGGAAAATGTGAGATTCATTATTCACTTGAGGGATTTAAGAGGAGAGGAGAAGGAGAAGAGAACTTAGGTTCATTTCTTGAGGAGAGGAGGGAACTTTCTACTTGAGGTGAGGAAGGTGCTAGCATGGAGGAATGTGTTTCCATGGAGTTGGAGAAACTCACATGACTAGAGGTGCATTTGTAGCTTTAGGGCACACTTGGAGGAGGAGAGATGCAAAGCCTAAAGGAGGGCACACAATATTCATAAGAGGAGTCATGGAGGATGAGGGGCGCACTAATTGAGGGGATTCCTTAGTGAAAAAATAAGGGCACTCATTCATGAGAGGGAGGTATTGATAGAGGAGGGGCGCACTAAGGCTAGGTTCACACCAAGCCAAGGAGGAGGGCACACTTGTGTAGAGGGCACCAATTTCAAGGAAAGAGGGAAAGGGCTTCACATGGTTCAAGTAGGAAAAGGAAAATGAAAAGGCATATCAAGGGAAAAGGAAAGGTCACAAGGAAAGAGTTCCAAGGGTTAGAAAAGTAAGAGGGGCACACCAAGGCAAAGGGTGCCTTACTTCAAGAGGCTAGTAGGAACATCTTCAAGGGACTCCAAGGCATTCAAGAAGGATTTCTATTGTACCAGGTTCACTTGTATATGTTTTCCATGTTGTACATTTTTCTTTGAGACCTTCTGTTAGCACAAGATTGGTTTATGCCTCAGTGTTGCATAAGTGGCACTACCTACATATGCTACCTAATATTTCATAGAGAACAAAATCTGCATTTCATTATTCATTTTGGCAAATGAATACAATTGTTATGGGATTTTTATTTGTTTTGGGGAAAATTGAAATTATATTGAGTTATTCCCAATATCCAAGTTCAAGCATCAAAGCACCCACAGATTTATGTTATCGAATTGCATGCAGAAACACAGTCGGGCACTACCTATAGGTACTACATAATATTCTAGCAGAGGCTAAATTGTGCGGAATTATTCTGCCAGTTTTGAGTCACTAATTTAAAACTTGGGTTATGAGAAGTTGAGGATGTATTTTTGAAAACTGGAGGAGGTTGTTGTTAATAACATTCCAAATAACAAAAACCTCTCTCAGTTTTTCAAAATGTGTTTTGGTTTGGGAGATATTGGATATATAAGTAGGTGTCGCATACTCTGCATAGTGGCGATGCATACTAATTTCCTGTAGTGGTCACAGTTTTCATATTCGCCTTGTTGGGAGGTTGCCACATATCAAGGATGGTTCAAATGACTTCTCAAATATCATTTAGATGTCAAGGGAAATCTACACCTAAGATTTATCTCCAGCAAAGGTCTCATTCATGAGGTGGAAACAATTTATTAATGAATTCCAACAGATTCTTGAAAATCAACAGTTTGTTGGATTTTTGTCTCTTTGACTATTGCCACCTATCTCCAAGGCTTAGAATCCAATGGAGGGGATGGGATTAAACCTCCTTAGGTTATTTGGATGGTATTTTCTATTTAAAGGGGGATATATCTCTTGGAGAAGGTAGATTGATGAGCCAAGAGAGGCTAGAAAGAGATGTAGCAGGCAATTTTCTTCTGTGTGTTCATTTGTAAGCCTGTGGGCATTTTTTGATTGTAACCATTACTATTATTGGAGACTCATGAGAGATGGGATTTCAGATTGTAACTCTTCTATCTATATTTCTTATTATTTAAATATATTGCATACTTGATGATCAAAGGATGTCAATGATTTATGGATCCCTAAGCAACAAAGGATATGTTGTATTTTGCCCATCAATCATTGTTTATATTCAAGTATTTGTTGATTCATTAAATTGAAAGGATATTTATTTACTGAACATTCTATCTTATGCTAACCTTCTTCATTTCTTCCACCTATCAACATATAATATTTTTTTCTGTTAAGTAGATTTTGTGCCTTATATGTGTGGGATGTTTGTGACTCCCTTGCCCATTGGTGTAGCCTACTGATCTGCAGTTTGTTGCCCTCTCTCTTTATTTATCCATGTTGTTGATCCACCTATTCAAAACCAAAGTTATCTTTTACATTCTGATGGGTGTTGAGATTACACTTTAGCAGTCAAAGTGTGACTTTCAGTGCTAACACCTTCTATATACATCTACTCCAAACTAGTTTTCATGATGTGGGGTTTTCCAGGGTCATGTTGACCAAAAAAAATTATGTGTCAATTTCATGCATGCTTAGAATTGTTAGATAAACATTTTAGAGTTGTAAATATCCAAGATTGTTATGTGTTTGAGTTTTATTACATGTGCTAACATGGGAATGTCAAAACACTTGCAAGGGCACCTCAAAGAACACTTAACCAATGAAAATTATCAACATAATGTTACCTAATTGTTTGTTCTCCTAAAAGGAAGAAAAGGATAGTTTTGGAAGTTCAAACTTAGAGATGAAATATGGTAAGAGACAAATCAGATTTAGAAACATGATAGTACCTTAGAAAATATTCATGGTATCAGATCCCTTAGTGGAAAAGACTTGTTGATTTCTATTGCATTCAGTGGATAGTTTTATGATAGCGAGTAGACATATTGTTTGGAAAACATGTTGATAGAGTTTGTGGGAGGATTTGTTGACAGTTGAATAACCAATTTTTGACACTTGTCGACAACCTCTTATCACACCTACGTGTATAGGACTAAGGCTTATTTAGAATACCTATCTTCACACACGTTTTGTTAGGAGTGAGGTTGTAGTTCTATTTCCTATTTTCACACCTGTGTTGACAGGAGTGAGGCAGTGATCTTGTGCAGTTTTATCATTAGTGTGAGATTTAGTGGAAAACCATGTCTGTGTCCCATATGTGCGAAAACGATAGGCTAGACGGAGATAGAAATTGATCCCCTTGGAAAACTAGGATCAATTTCTCCTTAGAGGACCTTGAACTATGGGATAAAGTTCATTCTCTCATTGTTGTTCCTCCTGTCACTTCTCTCGTGTTGGTGGAAGAGTTGTGAAAGAAGAACAACAAGGAAAAAAGGACAATTTGTGATGGGGTGAGAGACCACGTCTTTCCATATGTGACTCATAAAGACTATGCATTTGAGATGTGGGGGTATTTATGAAAGCTTTAACAGAGTCTAAATGGGAATTGAAGATGGTTATGCAGGACAAGATCAAGAGCATTCAGATTCTCAATTCTAAGTCGGTTACATAATTCCTTGGTAGATTCACTAAGATCAAAGATGAGGTTGCAACTATTAGAGAGATAGTGGACCCATAATTTATGGTGAGGAAATCTTTAAAACCAAACCATGGGGTTCATTTTTTCGAGGCATTGTTTCTCAGGAGGTTATGCCTAATTGGGAGAGACATTGGGATGATTTTGTATAGGAGGGTACAAGATGCATCTCGGAGTCTTCAGGATAACAACAGATATTTTAGGTAGATGAGGACCTTGCTTTGAGGACTAAGGGAAAGAAGAATACCAACAAAGGTACTATACAGGGTCCCAAGGGAGGCGCCAAACCACAATAGAGTGGTGGTGGGAAAGAGAAAGACATGAGAAAAATGATATGATTTTCATGTAGAGATATGGGTCACTATGAAGGATAGTGTCCCAAGAAGAATAACAAGAAGCAACAGGATGATACTACAGTGATAGGACAAGAGGTTGAGTATGCAAATCAATTTGCGAGGGAGTGTGCATTCTTCAATTGTTTGTCAGTTGTTACACAATCCAGTTTTAGGTGAGGAGATAGAGTTGAGGAGGAGCTATTGACTCAGAGTAGTGATTTAGAGGGATATTGGACTCAGTTTTCGAGGACACCATCTTCAGTGGTGACTGGTCCACTTAAGACAAATTGAGTTTTAGAGTTGTCGAGATAGAGGGTTGGTGCAGGGGATTCAGATATTCATAGATTGATGAGGAAGAGAAACAAGCCACCACCAAGGCTTGAGTCGCACTTGGCTATGGAGACAAGCAAATCAGGTTCATGTTCTACTTCAGGTAGAAGTCACATGGTGAGAGGCCAAGTTGAATATCTTGGTGAGATGTCAAGATCCAGATACTCTTGGTGAGATACCAAGAGGGGGAGACTCTTGGTGATATGCCAAGAGAGTAAATCTTGGTGAGATTCCGAGAGTAGTGACTATTGGAAATATGCGAGGAGGTAGAAATCCTTGGTGGGATACCAAGGTTGAGATATTTGGTATGATTCCATGCTTTAGGTGATCTTGGTTTATGCACTTCCATCTATATATCATGCAGGTTGAGTAGATATATGTCAAATACCACTTTTGATGATCAAGGTACAACCATACTCACCGAGTATTTTCCAATAGGAAACCATGTTCACTTGTTTTCCCTCGACCAAGTTTTGAGAGAAAATTGGTCGTGTTTGACCATTTTTGGGACTTCGACAGGTTGGTTGAAGATGGAGTGCCCAAGCGAAGTGGAGATCATGATATCTCACTTGTTTTACGAGATTTTTGGGATTTTAGGGTTTATGTAATGGGTATGGGATGTAAGCCCATGGGTTTACCCATGTTTAGGCCTTTTCGTAATGTATAAATAAGTAGCTAAGTGATTATAAGAAGGGGATGTGTATATGGGTGTTGGCTATGTGCACAATATGTTGTAATAAGTAGATCTAGTTGGCTTCGTGCAAGTATCTGTAAAGTCTTAGCTAAGTGCAAGTGATTGTAAGTGGTTTTGTGCACAGACTGTGTAAGGCTTTATGTCGTGACCTTATTTCGGGAAGAAGGATCTGGCGAGTTGCACGCAGATCTCCTGTCCTTTGGGGAGTTGACATTGTGGCTTTATGCACAGGAGAAGAGGAATGTAAGAGGCTTGAAGACTAATAAAGAAGAAGCAGAAGATGGTGGACCCAGCCCCACACTCGAGTGAACCATGTATACCTTGTGTTGATGTTCTTTGTGTGATGTTGTTGATGTTGTTTATCTTGTTTATCTATTAGTGTATAGATCTTTATGTAGGTTATATAGATGTATGGATGATTAGTGTTCTATTGATGATAAATGAATGCTAGATGTGATCCAATAACTATGTGCTAAGTGATGAAAATTACTTGATCTTGGTTGCTACTGCATTTTTCTTTATCTAGGGTTTCATCTATAATGTGGATGGACTTATGAACTAATGCATGTTGTTGGCCCTTGACCAAGGTTTGAGGAATACTTGGTCATATTTGACCGTTTTTGGTACTCTGACATCCAATCAGAGAAGGAGCACATGGCGAAGAGCAGATCATGGGATCTCCACCCCTTTTTAGGGATTTTTGTGCTTTTTGGGAATATTGAAATGGGAAAGGGATATAGACCCTTATTTAGGCCTTTTGTATGCATAAATAGAAGGGTAGGAAATGTAAGAAAATAGATGTGTGTGTCAACTATGTGATGTAAAGTGAATGTCTTAGTGCATAAAGTAGATCTATGTGATCAAACGTCTGTGTGATTGTAAGAGCTTTGTGCCTACTATAAGTATTGTAAGTGTTGAGTGCATGGGCTAGGGAAGGACTTAGTGCTTGGATCTACCAGGGGAAAGATGATATAGCGAGTTGTGCAGATCTCTTGTTCTAGGTGGGGTAGGATCTTGAAAGATTTGTGTTGTAACTTGGTTTACAGAAGATAATAACCGAAGAAGACTTTGTGGACGTAGCCCCAGGGTGAGGGTGAACCACAATAACTCTGTGTATTTTGATGATGTGTTTGTATCTCTCTTGCTAAGTGCTTCGTTATGTTTAGATAGATCTATTGATGCTTTGTGCTTATGAGATATGAATGCTTGTTAGATATGATATATAATATGTTAAGTTCTTAATGTATTAGGTATACCCTGTTTATTGTTGCTAAGTCCAAGATCTGATTAATTACTGTGGTGCTCTATGCTTTCTGCGAAGTGTATTAATGAATGTATGTTGAGGAATAACTAGTGCCAAGTGCATTGTAAGCAAGATAATCACATATCTATGTCCCAGCTAAGGTTGCAGACACCTGAGTCTTGCAACCTCCCCTGCCTCTACCTCGAGTGAGGCTGCATCTTCTTTGCAGGTGTTTCCGAAAGGGCCAGTACTTAGGGTTTTTTTGGTGTGCTAATGAGGATTGAACCCTGGGTATACCCCTGTGCCAACAAATGGTTCTGTTGCCGGGACCTGAAACTGTGATTGCAAGGAATTGAAGAAGAAGAAGCTTTGTGCAAAATAATCTCCATGCGTAGATATGCTTCCCTAGTGCGCAATGTTATATTTGACCTGGGAAGCTTTGTGATAAGAAAAATAGGTCAGATCTCAAGAAAAGAGGTCAGATATGAAGAAAAGAAGTCAGATCTGTGAAGAAAGAGGTCAAATCTACAAGAAAAAGGTAAGATTTGTCAGCTCTGTGCTGTGATAAAGGTAAGAATAGTTAAAAGTCTTAGATATGGAAGCTTTGTGCTCTATAGAAGTAAGATAAGTGGAAATTTTTGTTTCTAAAGCATGGATTTAGGTATGCTTGATAGATTTTTTCCTAGCTTGAAAACTAGGGCATTGTTAGATGAAAGAAAGTTTGATATGAATAATGATAGATATGTTATACCTATGCATAGAAACAAAAATTAGACTAACAGATGGATGCAGGATCCTCGAAAGAATTTGTTGCAGTCTAGATACCATGATCTTGTCACGCAATATAGAAAAAATTGGGGATCATTTAAAAGAAAAAGAGGATTGACCCTATGTTACAGTTGCAGAAAATCAGGACATCTAGCTAAGGAGTGCCCTGGTGGAAGAACTAATTGTCTCTGTTGTAAGGCTATGGACTATGAAGTAATGGATTTCCCTAGAATGATTGATAGAATTGAAAATATGAATATAGAGAAAAAAAAACCTAAAGGAGATCAAGAGACTCGGATTATAGGGGAACCCCAAAAAGAATCAGAGATTATGTTACTGAAAATGAAAGACACCCTGAATGATCACAGAGACATCAACTTATTAGAGATATTCAAGAAGAAAGAAAAAGTTGAAGTGAGAATAGGGGACCTCGACATTGAATGTACTCTAGATGAGGAAACACCGATAAACATCATGACTAAAAGCACTTGGGAAACCCTAGGAAGACCTACTTTGGTTCCTTCACTAGGGGGAGTAAGCTTGTTTAAAGGAAAATTGCTAACCTTATGTGGATGGATTACCCAGATAGCCATGACTACCCATGGCACCTCAACAAAAGAATATTTTGATATTATTAAGTTCGTGGAAAGCAGTGCTCCGTTTCCAGTTTGGTTAGGAAAAACTTGGATTGCGAAAGATCAGAGTCGAAAGCAAGAAGAGGAAGACTTAGAAAAAAAGAAGCAAGAGTTAAAGGCTTTCGTGGCAAGAAGAATAGCACACTTAATTGAAGAATGGGAGGATAACATGAAGCTATTTAGGTATCCAGACTTGAATGTTGGATCTGAACAAGTACAAGAAAAAGAAAGTAGGGCACCTACCCTAGATCCAATGAAGGAAGAAACATTGATCCTGAACCCTACCCCACAACGCGAAGTTACCATGCTTAAAGAAGAAAAGAATCAGAATCGAAAAAAGCTGACTGAGACAAAGATCACTGGCAAGAAGTCGAGGAAACTCATGAAGAAGAAAGAAAAGTTGGAAAAATTACAGAATGTGCCAGAAGAAACCCCACAGAAGGAAAAAATGCATAATTTGAACTTCTCTAGGATATCAGAACAATGACACCTGGTACTTTGCCATGGAAAAGAAATATAGTCGTTGACCGATATACCCATTTGACTTTCACCCTGAATGGGTAGTGTTATCCCCGATATTAGGGATAACTAGGAGATCATGTCTCGAGGCCCACATGGTCCTAGACATGGAGTACCGAGAGCAGGAGCGACCTGAGCATGGTCCTGGAGGACCCACTTTTTCTTCTCAGCTAGATTTGTCCTGCCA
>ML783027.1:830602-866253 GCA_009831015.1 Picea engelmannii
AACTCAAATCCAAACATCAACTAGCTCTGATACCAATTGATCTGGCAGGATCTTTTCAATGATTATGGTTGAGTTTTAAACTTGCATGAATAATTTAACCATTTGAGAATTTAATGAAAGAATGAGGAAAGAAGAGGATTATGACATTCAAAACACATATGAAGATCTAAAAAGCATAATAAACAGCAAACCATAAGAACGCAGGTTGATAACGGAGTTCGACACAATATTTGCCTATGTCTCCGGGCCTTTTTCCTGTGGGGGAGGCTTCTTTATTTCTGCTGAAGTGCTCAAAATTACATCTCAGCAATGCCCAAAGGCTACAAGACTGATTTGGTCTTGTTGTCCCAGATATCAAAAACCCTGCAAAAGAAACGGCATGCAAAACTGATGCTCCAAGCTCCCAGAAACGATCCGACAACGTTTCCACCTCAAGGGCTTCCCTGCAACAAACTGACTTTGGCTTGGCTTTCCTTCAGCATAACTCTACCTTGAATGACTATCCTTGGCCTCAAACAGGCTTGGTTTATATAGGAATGGAGTTGGTTTCAGATCCCCAACTTCCTCCAAGAATCTGGCCTCCAAAAATGCCCAATATCCCCCAAAAATGGAGAAAATCAACTAAATATAGGCATAGTTATAATAAAAAAACCCAATGCTATAGTATTAAACCCACTTTTGCAAATAATTTGGGCCGCAGCCCCCATATCCCGGGCGTGCGCCCCCTTTATAGGTCATATGGCACACCATAGGGCCACGTGCCATAGCGCGGGCCCCTATTCTCGTACTAGCCCCCGATCTCGTGGCGAATTGATAGGCCCCTGGTCATATAATTGGCCATGTGGCCAAGCGCCTACACGCAGCCCCTTTGCTATTGGCCCCAGCTCCGGTTTTATGGCGTGATAAACCATGTCATATGTCCACGGGCCATAACAATTCACCACGCATATTGGTCCGGCCCCGGGTCTCGTGGTGCTGTTGGCGCGTCCACAGGCTAGTGGTTAACAAAACCCCGCGTTTCCCAAACGACTCCCAGTCATGTGTTTTGGTTATATGTCGTGGTAAGGTTCGGTGCCGAGGGCTTGGGCTAGGCCCCAGCCCTTTTTCCCGCCACCCGAACCAACAACCAAATTCAAATAATATTTCTGTTGAATGCTTAACAAGCACCACCAGTCGACGCCCTGGCTAGCCCGGCTTTCATAGAACGTTGCCCGCCCGGGAGGTCGCGGGTTGGACCCACGGCGCTACCAAAAACCATTTTTACATTGCAATCAAACAACCAGTGATGGGGTGCCACATGGCAGCCCTTGATTGGGCCACGTGGCACCCTTCCCTTCCAATGAGAACATGCCACATGTCAGCCTGTGATTGGCCCACATGTGCCACCACGTCGCTTCTACCGTACGCTCTGTCACTTGCCTCCGTACTGCCACATCATCCCACGTGTCTTCCATACCGCCACGCGTCATCCCACGTGTCTGCCCCATCAGCATGCCATGTCAGATGCTGACGTCATCCTGCCATGTGTCACCCTATGAGTGGTGACATGTGTCACTTCCATACAGGTCCAATCGTACGCCGAAAAGGCCAAATCCACCTGACACGTGTCGCGTCCTGGTGATGCCACATCAGTTGTACGACCATGCCACGTCAGCTGTACGACCATGCCACGTCAGCTGTACGGACCTGCCACGTCAGCTGTACGGCCATGCCACGTCAGCTGTACGGCCATGCCACGTCAGTTGTACGGCCCTGCCACGTGGACTATACAGACTGTACAGTCATCCCCTTTTTTTGCCTGTTTGACTTTTCGGACAGAACGCGATATCTTCTCCATACGGACTCCGTTTGACGAAGTAAATATACCGCCGGAATCAGGAAGACGAGACAGACGCAATGGCACATGTTTCGCCGCATTCCGAGCACTTTCATTTTTGAGCAATTTTCAAGCCCTATCAGGCTTTTGGATCCGTTTTCGGATCACTGAAGAAAAGAGAAATCTTCATGTGTATATCTATTGTTGTAGTGCGCAATATTCTACTTGACTTGCAAATATCTATGCTAAGAGAGAAGCCCGATCTGAAGAAACGAGGTAAGATATTAAAGCTTTGTTCTCTGATAAAGGTAAGATAAGTGGAAATTTTTGCTTTAAAAGTATGATTCTAGGTATGTTCGATAGATTTTGTCCTATTCTGAAAACTAGGACACAACTCGAAGAAAGAGTCGATCTGAATAGATTTCATAGAGATAATGAAAGATATGTTATTCCTATGCATAGAAAGAATTTTTGGACTAACCAATGGATGAAAGAACCTAGAAATAATTGTTGGAGATTGCAGGTCCATCACTGTGATCCCAATACGTTGTACAGGAAGGGTTGGGGATCATTTAAAAGAAAGAGAGGATTGACACTATATTATAACTGCAGAAGACCAGGACATCTTGCTAACGAATTCCCTAGTATAGGTCCTATTTGTCTTTGTTGTAAATCTATTGGCCATGAAGTTGAGGATTGCCCTAGAATGATTGCCAAAGTTGAAAAGATGAACATGAGATTTGAAAACTATGAAGAAGGTCAAGGGACTAAGGATATGTGAGAAAACCAGAAATAATCAGAGACTATGTTACTACAGCTGAAAGAAACACCGAATGATCACAAAGACATCATTTTACCAGAGATCTTAAAAGAGAAACAGTGCATAGAAACAAGAATAGGAGACTTCGACATTGTCTGTGTCTTGGATGAAGAAACACATGTGAATATTATGCCAGAAAGAACTTGGGAAATCTTGGAAAAGCCTAATATGGTTCCTTCATTGGGAAGGATAGGATTGTTTAAAGAAAAAATGATAACCCTAAGTGGAAGAGTTACTAATGTACCTATGATTTCCCATGGAACATCGACCGAAGAATAATTTGAAGTCATTAATTTTGTTGGGAACAACACTCCTTTTGCACTTTTGTTAGGAAAGACCTAGATTGAGAAAGATTATATCCGAAGGAAAGTAGAGGAAGAAGCCACATAATAGAAAAAACAAGAATTAAGGGACTTCATGGCTAGGAAAATAGTGCAACTAATAGAAGAACAAGAGGATAAGTTGAAGCAATAGAGGGCCAGAGAACTAGCTATCAAAGTTGGAAGAACACAAGAAGGTTTAAAGAACCTTCACATACAGGCAAGAAGTGAATTCACCCTAGAAAGAGTAAGAGAAGAGGTATTACTCTTGAAACCTTTGGAATACCCTCAACAGTGCAAAGTTACTACACTAAGGGAAGAAAAGAATAAGAATGGAAAGATAAATATAGAGACTCAAATCACAAAAACGAAGGCCAAAAATCTTAGTAAGAAGAAAGAAATATCGGAAAAACTACAGTAATTCCTAGAGAAGACTTCGCAGAAGGCATGCTTGCAACACTTTAACCTCACTGGAATAGCAGAACCATGCAGAATGGGACTTCACCACGACGAATCTATATGACCGTTGGAGGCATCCCAACCATTAGAACAATATTCTGAAACAACTAGAAACATAGTTATTACTAGAAGGATTTCCATTGGACCGTTGAGACCATGCCATAACGAATGGATTTGTATTGATTAAGGCATTTCGACCTGTTGAAAGAATCTGTTATGATGTTTTTTATTTAATCTGTCAAATGTCGCATAAGGACCAGGTTTTGCAAACTAAGATATCTGAGCTAAAAAATAATTAATCACATACCGTGATGTGCTATCTAGACCTCATCGTCCATTGAATTATCTGGTTTTTATGTTCGCCTACTTGATCCTCGTGATCACAAGTGTGGATGTCGGGCGAGCATAGCATGCTAGAGAAGTCTGTAGAGGAGATTTTGATCAACATCATTGTTGAGAAAGTCATGTATATAGGAATACATAAATCTTCGACAGGTGGATTGTAAGCATCCACCTCGACTTGACACCAATATATGTCCCGAAACACAACTAAGAAAAGAGGAAAACACTGCGATGATTTGGCTAACATGAAGCATATCCTGTCAGCCTTTCATGAATACACCCCACCATTCATTTGTGCAGTTAGCCGTGACAGTGTCTCACATGACTTCGAGTACACACTCATCACTGCATACCTCCCAAAGGGGATACACAATTGGACCCGAGTTGGGACTGATCCCAGCTCTCAAGATCATCGACTTCAACCTCCAAGACCGAAAGAACTATGCGATGCTTGCACCGCATAGGTACTTGATGAATACAAATCAGAAGAAGCCCATTATAGTTCCCCATATGTGGATTAAGGAGCTCACGCACTCCATGATCTTGAACATAATGAAGATCTCCCACTTCGACCGACATCAGGAGGTTAACGCTTACATTAAAATACTCCTGTCATGCTACCATGGTGGTTATCTTTGGTTAGATAGGTGCATCACTTTGGATCCAACGTTGATCCACCTGATCACTAGACTAAGCATGTAGGGACCGAGCCCTCACCAGTTCTACCCAAGGAAGACGTCATATCGCTCCCTGGTGCAACAAATAAAGGAAGCCTATGATGATGTAGATAAGGGAAAGCGAGGCTATAAGGTAGCCTCCATCCAGGATGGTGTAGTGCACCTTTCTTTCCAACTGAACGCTCACAATATCATCCGAAAGAACCATCTGACACAAGTCACAGGGTTCGTAATCGACCTCGTATGGAAATGTGTCGAAGGAATGCAAATGAACTGGGCGAGTTACCTAGTCAACGAGTTGGAGAAGGATTGTCATGAAGTGCAAGAACAAGGATGCAAATTCCACTTTAGTTGGTTACTGGTGCTCATTGCATTTGTTGCTTGGCAGATGCCGTAAGGAGCAATATTCCATGAAGTTGAGCCATCAGAACCATTGGTCGCGAGGTTTTCTACCTTGTAGTATACGAACGATATGGCGAAGTAGTGGTAGTCGAATGCTGTCTTCCATACTTATTACCTACAACTAAAGTGTGAAATTGAATCCTTCCCCTGAATGACATTGAATACACTCCATCAATACATTACACTAGCAAAGTTACGCATAGATTGAGACTTAATCTACATCACCGCGCACATGGATGAAAGTAAAGAGGAGTTGAAGTCTTACTATAAGTTGACCGAGGAAGACATGGAAGATATCACTAAGGAATGGCAAACAAAATTCCTTATACTGGTGGAGGATGTAGAAATATCCAACCCTGATATCATCAGAAGCCCATTAGTCACCCAAGTTGAACATGATGGACAAAGAAACACAAAGACAAAGAAGAAAAAGGATGAGGTCCAAGACAAAGAAAGTGATGAGAAGCATAACGCATTGGAGGAAACTACACCTCACTCACCTGCAGGAGGAGGAGGAGATGACATGAACCAAGAGGAAGGAGGGGAAGAAGGAGAAAAGTAAGAAAAAGGTGAAGCCACACTACCGAAGAAAACCCTCACCACCGCAGAAGCATCACAAAAGAAGAAGGTTTCCCCAGAGAAACCTTCGAAAAGAAAGAAGGCTCGTGCCAAAAAGCCTCAGTTGAACAACATGCTCACAGTGGATGACATTGACCTCATCGTCACGGCTGTAGAAGATTATTTAGAAGACATCTTGCAAAAACATGGAGCAATGCAGAAGTCGATGTATGACATAATAGAGAAAGAGCTCAGAGACATCCAACAAGCTATCCATTCGAGCTGCGTAGTGCCTATTGTGCCATCCTTAGCAGAAAATGTAGAATTGGGGGATGATCCCACCCAATTGTGAAGGTTAGTATATGAGATAGAGGTTTGACTTTGTCAGTCCCAAGAGGAAAAGGAATAGGCCATAGAGGCCTTAAATAAAGAAAAGGAGGAGGTAATAGAGAAAATTCGAGTTGCGCAGAAGGAGAAAAGTGAAATTTAGGTGGAGTTCGAGCAGAATAATGAAAAGATACAGGAAGAAAATTACCAACTTCTTCCAGAGAAGATTGCGGTCAAAGAGGCAGTAACTAGAGAACTTTAGTCTGTGTCGGCCTTTGTACAGGAGGAACTAGTCTCAATTGAGATGCAAGTGGGGAAGCTCGTTGACGCCATTCAATAACTTCAGGCAAGAGAAGCAGAGTTAGAACTTCAAGCAGTGTCGAGCACTCTTCAAGAAGTGTGGGATCAAAGGGAAGAAGTTGGCAGGAGAAGAGTAGAACGAATCAAGGCATTGGCCTCGGAATGTAAACAATTGAGTGATCGAAGTGTGAAGACCTACAAGAACCTTGTAGAAGAAATAGAGCTGAGGATATTGGAAGGACAACTCCAGGAGGGGAAGGAACAGGCTTCCACTATGCAAGCACAAATGAAGCTGCTTACTACATTTCAGAAGATGATGAGTTCACAGGAGCAACGCATAGTCCAACAACAGGTTACTTCCATCTAGAGAAGAGTTATGGAAGTGACACAGAGACTCCAGTGGGTGCAGGATGAAGCATGTACACTTTTCGAAGAGATCGAGGGAAAATGCTCACAACTGGAACAGATGGTCATGACAGTGGAACAATGCCTAGAAGGGCCTTTCATCGAGAAAGTACTTTAGGGGTTCATCGATAAGGAGGCTCTAGTGAAGCAGCAAGTTGAGGCAACTTGATCTAAGATTGAGTCCTTTGAAGCATAATTTCCCAGATCAGAGTGACTTAGGATGAGTCACAGGTGAGTGTTGGGGGCTTGCTGGCCCTCGACCAAGTTTTGAGAGAACATTGGTCATGTTTGACCATTTTTGGGACATTGACAAGCTGGTCAAAAATGGAGTGCCCAGGTGAAGCGGAGATCATAGGATCTCAATTGATTTGCAGGATTTTTGGGCTTTTAGGGTTTATGTAATGGGTATGGGATGTTAACCCATGGTTTTACCCATGTTTAGGCCTTTTTGTAATGTATAAATAAGAAGATAAGTGATTTTAAGAAGGGGGGGTGTGTATGGGTGTTGGCTATGTGCACAATATGTTGTAAGAAGTAGATCTAGTTGGCTTCATGCAAGTATTTGTAAAGTCTTAGCTAAGTGTAAGTGATTTTAGGAGGCTTTGTGCATAGACTATGTAAGGCTTTGTGCTGTGACCTTATTTCAGGAAGGAGGATCTGGCAAGGTGTGCGAAAATCTCCTTTCCTTTGGGGAATTGGCTCCATGGATTTATGCACAGGAGCAGAGGAATGTAAGAGTCTTGAAGACTAATAAAGAAGAATTAGAAGTTAGTGGATGTAGCCCCACACTGGAGTGAACCATGTATACCCTGTGTTGATGTGATTTGTGTGATGTTGTTGATGTTGTTTATGTTGTTTATCTGTTAACGTACTAATATTTATGTAGGTTAGATAGATATATGGATGCTTGGTGCTCTATTAATGATCAATGAACGCTAGATTTGATGTAATAACTATGCGCTAAGTGATGAAAATTACTTGATCTTGGTTTGTACTACATTGTTCTTTATCTAGGGTTTAATCTATGATGAGGATGGATTTATGAACTAATTCATGTTGATTCTCTAATTTCTCTATTAGGTGTTGTGATCACAGATATGTGTCCTATCTAGGTTGTAGACACCTAATTCCTACAACCCCCCTTGCCTCTACCTTTGGTGAGACTGCATCTGCTGCGCAGGGGTTGCCGAAAGGGTCGGTGGTTAGGGTTTTGTTGGTGCGTTGTTGAAGCATTGAAACTTGGGTATACACCCGTGACAACACAACTATAGGGATGATATTTGGGGTGAATGGTGCTTTCGTCAGTAAGAGGAAGTGTTGAGATTTGGGTACCTTAGAAACTGGTCCCATTGTGCTTTTGAGTCTCTAAATGCAAAGGGGGAGACTATTATGCTGATTATTTTACTTTATGTTCTAGTTTCACTTTGACTTAGGAGTTTAATTCAGAAGTGAAATATGTCAATTAAGTTATTAAAGTGACATTTAATTTACTTTTTGGGTGATTTAGAGGACATGAGGAAAACTAAGTAAAGTGGGTTTCCTAAGTGATATTTTAGGATTAAATTTCACCCATTGATTAGACATGGCTAGATTGGATATAGGAAATTGATCTTTTAGGGTTTTTCCAAAGAGAGGCTAAAGGAGGGAATAGGGAAAAGATGAGATTCATTCTTCACGTGATATATTTGAGAGGAGAGGAGAAGGAGAAGGTCACTTGGGAGAATTTTTTTAGGAGAGGAGGGTGCACAAGGTAGATGGAACTTTCTACTTGAGGCGAGGAAGGTGCATAGCATGGAGGAAGTTGCTTCCATGGAGTTAGAGGAACTCACATGAAGAGAGGCACATTCCTTGCTTGAGGGTGCACTTGGAGGAGGAGATGCATAAAGACTCAAGGATGTTGCACTATATTCATGAGAGGAGTCATGGAGGAGGATGGGAACACTAATTGAGGGGAGGCCTTAGTGATAAGTTAAGGGCACTCATCCATGAGAGGGATGTCTTTCTAGAGGATGGGCGCACTAAGGCTAGGTGCACACCAATCCAAGGAGGAGGGTGAACTTGTATAGAGGGTGCCAAGTTCAAGGAAAGAGGGAAATGGTTTCACAAGGTTCAAGTGGGAAAAGGAACCTCAAACAACACATAACCAATGCAAATTATCAGCAGAAATTTACCTAATTGTTTGTTGTCCTAAACGGAAACAAAGGACAGCTTTGGAAGTTCAAACTTAGAGCTAAAATTTCAAAGACAGATCATATTTAGCATAGTGATAGTACTTCATAAAATATTCACTATTGCCCGTACTCTCACTAACACTTTGAAGGACACAAAATATCTTGGAGCTAACTCAGTGAAATTTCCCAGTTTCAAAGAACTTTTCTTGGGTTCTACTTTTACATAAACATGATCCCCAAATTGGAACTCTCTTGGAGTTCTTTTTAAATCCACATAACTTTTCTTTCATTCTTGTGCCACCTTCAAGTTATGATGCACCTATTTCACTGTTAGTTCCATACCTTTCAACATATCGAGAGTTAACATTAATCTATCCACTGGACTACTCCAAGAAATTGGAGTGTTACATTTCCATCCATAAAGTATTTCAAAGGGAATTAATTTAACCAAATCCTGACAATCATTATTATAAGAAAATTAAAAAAGATGTAACTACTCTTCCCATTTACAAGGCTTATAAATTACATACATTCTAAGCATATCCTCCAAAACTTGGTTTACCCTTTCAGTTTTCTTGTCCATTTGTGGGTAATAAGAAGTACTAAATTTTAATTGGGTGTCCAAACCTTTAAACAAATCTTTTGAAAAAGTACTTGTAAACTTAGCATCTCTATCATAAATTACAACTTTAGGCACACCATGTAACCTGAAAATTTCTTTCATAAAAATATCAACAATATTTATAGCTTTATAAGTGGACTTAACATGAATAAAATGTGCCTCCTTGCTTAATTTATCAACAAAAACCATAATGAAAATTATATGTTTATTATTTTTAGGTAAGCCCATTATAAAATCCATACCAATAACTTCCCATTTCCATTCTGGAATAGGTAGAGGTTGTAGTAAACATGTTGGGTGCTTGTGGTCATCTTCTACTTGCTGGCATTCCATGCATCTTTCCAAATATTCTTCTACTTCACTTTTCAAGTTTGGCCAATAAGATTCCATTCTTAACATAGTAATCATTTTTTGGTACCCAGGGTGTCCAAAATATGGTTTTTTGTGCATTTCATTCAATATTAATCATTTTCTTTCATTTAAATCAGGTATGTATAATATTTTTTTATACATTAGTAACCCATTTATATTTATTCTATAATCTAATTCTTCATTTCCTCCTTCACATTATGTTATTTTTTCTTTTAATTTTTTTATATTTTTCATCTTTTTCTGTAGTCATCCTGATTTTATCTTCCAAATCTATTTCATAATTGTTGTCTGTGGTCATCTAGACTAAATTTGCATGATGACATAAGGCATCTACAACTTTATTTTCTTTACCCTTCATATGATTTATTTCAAAGTCATATTCACTTAGGAAAGATAATCATCTAGTTATTCGAGCATTTAGATTTTGTTGATCAAATAAGTATTTTAAACTAATATTGTCGTACATCAGCAAAAATGTTCTTCTTATAAGATAGTGTTGCCACATCTTAAGGGAATGAATTATAGCAGCTAAATCTAAATCATGATTAGCGTAATTATTTTCATGTTATTTAGGCTTTCTAAATTCATAATCTACTACATAATTTTCTTGCATCAACACTCCTCCTAATCCTTCCTTGCAAACATTCGTACAGACAACAAAATATTTATATGGATCTGCAATTTTTAGTATAGGAGCGGTAGTTAGAAGATGTTTTAGTTTATTAAAACTTTCTTGTCATTTTTTTGTCCAATTAAATTTTATTCCCTTCTTCTGTAATGAGGTTATAGGATACACAATTTTTGAAAAATCTTCCATGAATCTTGGGTAATAGATGATAATTCCCATAAAATATCTTATGTCAGTAACATCTTTTGGAATAGACCATTCCATTATAAATTTAATTTCATATAGATCGACATAAATTCCTTCTTTAGAAATAACTTGTCCCAAATATTGTATTTTATCTTTATAAAAATCACATTTTCTTAGTTTAGCATATAATTTGTTTTCCCTTAACACTTGTAGAATTATCCTTAAATGTTCTTCATGTTCCTATTCATTTTTTTAATATACTAATATGTCGTCAATATAAACAATATCAAATTTATCCAAGTAATTACTTAAAATATTATTCATTAAACAAATCAATTATGTTGGAGTGTTTGTTAAACCAAAAGGAATTACTATGAACTCGTAGGGGCCATACCTCGTTCTAAAAGTTGTTTTATGAATATATTCATGCTTTATCCTAACTTGATAATGTCCACAACATAAGTCAATTTTAGAAAATATTGTCCCCCCTCTGACTTGATTGAATAGATAATTAATGCAAGGTAAAGAGTATTAGTTTTTCATGGTTATTTTATTTAGTTGTCGATAATCAATACAGAGTCATAAAGTACCATCATTTTTCCTTACAAAAAGTACAGGTGCTCACCATAGAGACACACTTGGTCATATGTACTTGTAACGAACCTCCTTTTCGTTATGACAACTACTCTGTAACAGGTGCAAAATGTTTTTTTTGTTTAAGGTGTGTGTGAGCGTGTAAATAGGAAACTGAGACACTTCACTCTATGTCGCCACCCGACGACTAACAATACGCAACCACGATGATAACAACAAGAAGACATAAGGCGCACAACAAGTAACTGCAAGCATATAAACGACATAGGCATAAGGAAGAACCCATAACAGTAAATTTTACTATTTCTGCACAGGAAAGCAGGGTGTTTAATCTTAGTTCTCTTCTCCAGAGAGAGAGAAGGTCATATAGGCTCCTGGCCGACTGCTCAGGCAGAAACTAGTAATCTCTATCAGGTGTGTCGCAAGAGTGGAAACCCTGCCTTTAAAGGGCCCGAGACTCTTGATACGGCACTGGATTCTTTACACAAAATAATCACACACACAGACTTATATACTAGGCTACATGGAGGTGTCTACATCCTGCCCAACACAAGAATACCACAAAATGAAATTACCACAGTCAAGCACAACAATAAGTAAATGAGCAACCCGTCCTCTACAGAAGGTGCAAGGCAAGAGGACTCAGATAACGACCAACCAAAATAAGACAAGGTATTATATACAAATTAACTGTGATTGATTTCAGACAAATTACTCCATTTAAAATCCACTACCCACGAGTACTTTTAGCATAAGGTAATCCAATTAATCTCAATCCCCCATTTATTAGGTCATAAAATCTCAATTTTACTTAGTTCAAGAACATTACAATTGTATGCTATCGCTAACAGTGAAAATGATAATAGCATCACCATGAAATGATGCCCATAATACCTTTTATTCAACAATGGCTTACGATAATCACAATCATCTTGCCTTACACAAAACATTACCCCACTTTACCTTAACGTTACATTACAATGCTTCACCTTACATTAACACTCCATTTCATTTCAATACATCCTAGTACATTACATTAACACTTCACTTACAATTTCATTATATTGCAATTCATGACATTCCATCAAAATTATCCTTCATTAACATAACAATTCAGATAGAATAATAGTGACATTCCTTTTATATGATTTCTAACACTAACTTTACCCTCTACATTATAGGAAAAACATTACCCTTACTATTTCAGAAATAATAATTACCATGATAGTACCCTTCCATTGACAATGTAAATTACTGTTACAATGCATTTAAGATAGGATAAAAACAATCAAATTTAAAATAAGTATAAAAACAATCAAATTTATGATAGGATAAAAGAAACTATTAGTCATGGACCAATCAATATTATGTATTAAATTTAAGATAGGATAAAACAATTGAAAAACATTTTTAGTAAGACATTTATAATAACCTATTTTTCCAACAATTTCTTAATAACTTAGGATCTATATCATATTTATAGTCAATATGTAAAACTCTTAGATCTGAAGATTCATCTGAAAAAAAGAGATAATATCTTATCTCTTATCCTAACAAGGCTTCTAAATATTGAATATAAATACGACAAAATAATTACTACTAAAGTACCAATATGATTTCTTGGAAAATACATTTCCATACTCAAACTTATTTTAGTTTTATTCCACTATACACTAACATCTACCATGTGGTGCATAATTAAAGCCGCTTGCCAGCAAATAAATCTTAGACACATTTTATTTTCTGTTACTAGTATATGACAAGGGTTTAACCGTAACATTGCTCTTGGTATTAACATTCCACAACAAATAATCGCATCGAACCTGACATTCTATAATTACAATATTTATGTTAATTTCCCTACCTAACAGTTCTGAATCAATAGAAGCGGGAGGGTTGGCAGCCAGTCCAATTTGCCCATTTAAGAATGGAAATCGACAACCATAAAAATATATGAACCAGATGACTGTGAGTAAATGAATGTAAAATAAAGGACTCAACTACCAAGGTACCACCGCTCCCAATCGGTAAGAAGACACACCCCAGCATTCGACAATGTAGAAACGCTCACAGGGAGGTGAATACGCCCATGGTAAAGTAATACACCCACAACAATGTGCAAAACGTCCATGGCAATGTAAAATCGCCCACACAGAAGTAACTATGCCCACACAGAGGTAAATACACCCATGACAATTTGCAAAACGTCCATGGCAATGTAAAATCGCCCACACAGAAGTAAATACGCCCACGCAGAGGTAAATACACCCACGACAATGTGAAAAACGTCCATGGCAATGTAAAATCGCCCACACAGAAGTAAATATGCCCACACAGAGGTAAATACACCCACGACAATGTGCAAAACGTCCATGGAAATGTAAAATCGCCCACATAGAAGTAAATATGCCCACACAGAGGTAAATACACCCACGACAATGTGCAGAACGTCCGTGGCAATGTAAAATCACCCACACAAAAGTAAATACACCCACACAGAGGTAAATACACCCATGACAATGTGCAGAACGTCCATGACAATGTGCAGAATGTCCATGGCAATGTAAAATCTCCCACACAGAAGTAAATACGCCCACACATAGGTAAATAACTTCATTCGCAAAGGTAAGAGACAATAGTTTTTTTTTTTAAATATATTAACTTGCAACGATTCATTTAATAGAGGCTTTATTGCCAGTTCCAAATTTAACTGCAGTAAGTAAATTTTACAGCGTAAAATCTCATTCCTAAAGTTCATTACAGTTTCCAAGCGAACTTCATTACAACAATGTATAGCAAATCGTTACAAATTCCAAACGAAATTTCATTACAAAAATATTTTAGCAAGAACACAAGCAGATATGTATAGCAGCAATGCCGAGAAATCCTTTAAACAAACACAGAGAAGGGTTCATATACAACCTTAAGCATTTCTCATTATTCTTAAAACAACAAACCTACTTGCGTACCTATGATCGACGGAGAATAACCTGAAGACACAATCCATCACTTGAGCTCCATGCTGCTCCCGCTCACCGACCGTGGAGACTACACCGATACCTCCCAGCCAATCACTAGGGGTACTCTGCTTCCCCCTTATCCCCCCGATCCGCAAAGGGGCCACACAATCCAGAAGGTATGCCTAGCTTCCCATCTCGCCTTGCAAGGTTGAGCTACCACTCTAATCTCAGCTGAGAAAATCCCAACTCCTCACAAGCAATCATTCAAGTCCAAATCCGGCAGCATAACGATACCTAACATCCCATCCCCCCTTTTTTCCCTCATCCCCCTTTCTTTTATAGAGTTTTGACCCCCACCAACTTTCCTAAATCACATTTATTTTTAAGTTTTAAAGAAAACCCTCCAAAATTTCTCTGTAGTACAAGTGTCATTCATCCCCCACGTTTCTCCAAAATTATTTTCTTTAACTTATTAATTGTCTAAGTTTCATTTATTACTTAATTTCCCTATTTTTATTAATCCCTTTTTTTTTTTTTAAACCAAAAAGGTAAATGCGCTAATTAATCTTTTCATTTTATTTTTAAATTCATAACTTTTTATACTCCTGCACGTTAAATAATTTTATTACTTATTAATTGTCTATGTTTCCTTTATTACTTTGTTTCCCTATTTTTAGTAATCCCTTCTTTCTTTTTTTTTTTTAACCAAAAAAGGTAAATGCGCTAATTAATCTTTTCATTCATTATTTATTTAATATCTTTTGTTCTTCCACAAGTTAGGAATTAATTTCTTCTTTGTAAAATTTTAAAACTATTAGTTTTAATTTAAATCTTACCCTCGTCATCGCCCTGAGAATTTTATGAAGACCCAACTATTACTTAGGTGGTTTTTTGTTTAAATTTTTATTTTTATTCCAGGGTCTGTTCTTAAGGTTAGACTAAAATTTTACCCTAAAAGTTTTAGACTTAGTACTTAGATTCTAAACTGGGCGACACTGGGTTAGGGAAGTTGTTTAAGGATTTATTAAGGCGTTATTGTCTTAGAGATATTTAGGTTTGTTTCCTTCATCCACATCAATGTGACGTGCCCTTCAGGATGCACCACGTGCTCCAAGGGTGCCACTCGCCTCATTTGTTTCCTTTGCGCGACGTGCCCTTCAGGATGCACAACGTGCTCCAAGGGTGCCACTCGCCAATTTGACTTATTGGTAGACATCTATAATCCCTGGAGTCAACACTCTGCCAGGTGAACTTGTGGGCGACTAAGGGCTCTAAGGAATAAGGCCCCCGCCTTATTGCGTGCCCCTTAGAATCATCGTGAGCGACTGTCACAGTCTACCCTCATGGCATCATGGATCCTCTCGAACTAGGTAATCTTTAACCTACAGTTCGAGCCACGGCGGGAGTGCTAGTAGGCGGTGGCAGGGCTGCTTTCCACCCCTCTCCCTCAACCTCTTTGAAAATCATGTGTGGCCCCTTTACTCCTTATGTGAGTCTGGTCGGCAAGCTATCGTCAGCCTGCATCATCAACAATCATGTCAGAAATGTCAACATCATATCATCAAATAAAATGAAATATCACAGTAAATAAATCAACCCAATAGCACACTCCCTGACTCAATCCCGAGTCCAAGGGGGGTTCCACCAATTCCTCTGCATCCTCAAGGTCCAAAAACCATGCACACTCAATAAAACTGAGTCAAAAACACCTGTCTACGTCAAGCAGTAAAACATCATGTCATCTATCATAACACATCATAATCAAGGATAAATGTTTTAACATCATAAAAGTCTAGATCACTTGCAAGCAAGTGTCCTCAAAGAATAAGTTTTCTCAGTGCACCAGAGCGGGATGTTACATACACCCCCTCTTGGTCTAAACTTCGTCCCGAATTTTCTCAGTATAAATGCCGAAATAAAAGTATCAAAGTATCATAAGTCTATCTATCAAACAAAAATGGAAACTGTTGGCGCATATCATATGCGTCCTCCCAGGTCGCCGAGTGCGGACTATAACTGTCCCATTGGACCTTGACCTGATCTACCGTTCGACGTCGTAACTGTCGAACGTGATGATCTAAGATGCAGACCGACTCATCCATGAGCGCTCCCTCGTCCGATACCTACAAGGAACTCATGTCAATCACATGTGTAGGATCACTAATATAATGTCTCAAAATAGATACATGAAAAACATCGTGCATATGCCTCAAGGAATCAGGAAAGGCTAGTCGATAGGCCACGGGCCCCTTTCTCTCCACAATATAGAAAGGTCCCATGAACCTAGGAAAGAGTTTATCTCCCTTACCAAACTTGATCGAAATCTTATGGGGTTTAACCTGCAAGAAGACTCGATCGCTGACCTCGTAACTACGGTCGACTCGATGCGCATTGACATAACTCTTCTGTTGATCCTGCGCTTCTTTAATCCTTTGTCTTATGGTTTTCATTTGCTCTTCCATTTATTGGATCGCTTTTGGTCCCACCAGGACCCTATCCTCAAGTCGATCCCAACTCAAGGGCATCCGACACGATCGCCCATAAAGGAACTCAAAAGGCACCATCTTAATGGTGCTCTAGTAACTGTTGTTGTAATCGAACTCTACTAGAGGCAAGAATTCCTCCCAACGCTTTTGTTGGTCCATCACGTACATGCACAACATGTCTTCCAAGGTTTGGTTCATTTTTTCGGTCTTCCCATCAGTCTATGGGTGATACGCAGTACTAAAATTAAGTTGGGTTCCCAAGGGTTCTTGGAAACTTGTCCAAAATCGTCCAGTAAACACCAATCCTCGATCGGATATAATCTTCTTAGGCACGCCATGCAGCCTCACAATATCACTGATGAAAAATCTCGCTATGTCAGGTGCCTGATATGTCATACGCACAGGAATAAAGTGAGCACTCTTCATCAGAGTGTCTACTACTACAAAAATTGAGTCGTGTCTCCTTGTCGTCAGTGGAAATCCAACAATAAAATCCATCGAAATAACTTCCCATTTCGATTCTGGAATGGAATGTGGTTGAAGTAAACCTGCCAGGTGTCTATGCTCAACCTTTACCTACTGACACTCTAGACATCTAGCCACAAAGTTGACTATGTCAGCCTTCATTCCCTTCCAGAAGAACAAGGGTTTAAGGTATTCCCTCATCTTCGTGACTCCCGGGTGAGCCATGTAAACTTCTCTATGAGCCTCGCTCAGGATCAACATCCTCAACTCGTCATTTGGCGGCACGTAAATCCAACCTCTAAACCTCAATAACCCATCGCTATCAAAAGAAAATCCCTCATATCGAGGTACCATCATTGTGTTTTGTCCAATAAAATCCTCGACTTCTTTGTACCAGTCATCGTCACACTGTAAAGTGAGAATCTTCTCACATAGATTCGTCTGAAGAGGAAACACCGAAAAGATGCGTGGTCTCTGACTCAAAGCATCTGCCACTCAGTTCACTGTTCCCTTTATGTAAGTAATCTCGAAGTCGTACTCGCTAAGCAATTCCGACCAACGTCGTTGTCGCGTGTTCAGGTCGCTTTGCATAAAAATGTGTTGTAGTCCACAATGATCAGTCTTTAATTCAATTTTTCGTCCAACAAGGTAGTGTCTCCAAACCTTCAAGGCATATACGGTGGCTAATAACTGCAAATCATGCATCGTGTAGTTCTCCTCATGCCTTCTCAGCTTCCTCGAAATGTAAGCAATCACTCATCCATATTGCATCAAGACTCCGCCTAAACCTTCTTTGGATGCGTCAGTGCATACCAAGAAGTCCGCATCCATGTCAAGGACCTTTAGTATCGGCGTTGTCGTCAACAACTCCTTAAGCCTCCGAAATGCTTTCGCGCATTTCTCGATCCAAACAAACTTCTTGTTTTTCTTCTGCAACTCCGTGATCGGATTTGCTATCTTTGAAAATCCCTCGACAAACCATCGATAGTATCTTGCTAAACCCATGAAACTGCGCACTTATGTGAAATTCGTCAGCGCAAGCCATTCCATAATAGCCTCAACCTTGGCTGGATCCATGGCGATACCTTCGCCGGAGATGACATGCCCTAAGTAGTGAATCCTCGATTGATAAAAAGAGAATTTGGACAACTTCCCATACAATTTGTGCTCTCACAGACACTATAGTACCAAGTGCAAGTGCTTGTCATGCTCCTCCGTTGTCCGAGAGTAGATCAAAATATTGTCAATGAATACTTGGACGAACTTGTCCAAGTACTCGTGGAACACCCCATTCATCAAACTCATGAATACTCCTGGGGTGTTTGTCAGTCCAAACAGTAAAACAGTAAACTCGTAATGTTCAAATCTCGTCTTAAAGGAGGTCTTAGGTACGTCATCCTCCTTGATCTGTAACTAGTGATACCTTGATCGCAAATCGATCTTGGAGAGCACCGTCGCACCCTTCATTTGATTGAACAGGTCATCAATTCTGGGTAAGGGATATTGATTCTTGATCGTAGCCTTGTTCAGTTGACGGTAGTCAATGCAAAGCCTCCATGATATGTCCTTCTTTCGTATGAAAATAACTGGCGCACCCCATAGTGACACACTAGGGCGTAATAGTCCCAGGTCCAACAACTCTTTCAGTTGCATTTTCATCTCTTCCAACTCTGGGGTCGACATCCGATAAGACATTCTTGCTATTGGTTCGGTCCTCGGTTTCAGGTCTATGGTAAACTCCAGTTCCCTTTCTGGCGGCATCCCCGGAAACTCCTCTGGGAATATGTCTGCAAGCTCCTTCACCACCGGAAAGTTTTATAGACCTTCCGCTACTCCCTTTTTGTTTAGCGCGAGGATCGCATAAAGCTTGCACCCCTTGCGCATTCTCTTCTGTAACTGTAAGGAAGAGACGAACCTCAGGGATACTCCCTGGTTCCGCCCGACAATCACTCATCTCTTTCCTTCCTCATCGACCAAGCTCAACCTCTTCGTCTTACAGTTGAGTATCGCCTCATGCGATTCCAACCAATCCATACCAATCATGATGTCCTAAGATCGTAAGATTGTGACGTACAAGTTGACCCTCATGACAAACTCTCCCAGGTTAAGGGCACAACCCATAACCTTTCCTCCAACCTTCTGTTTGGCTCCTGAAGCCATCTCTATGAAGCTAAACTCGTCTTGTTCGACTTCCTTTAACTTAATCCTTTTTATCATTGCACCAGAAATGAAACTCTTAGTAGCACCTTGGTCTATCAAAATACTAAGGGTCTGGTCACCGATAGTACCTTTCGTCTCAAGCACAGTCGACTGGTGCTCTGCCTGGTGATTATTCACCGCCGCATGAATCCGATGGGCCTTGCCCATATCTTCCACGGTAGCGGGTCCGGCTGATCCAGGCGCTCTGGTCCTCTCCACAGGACAATCGCGCTGGTAGTGTGGATCCCCACATGTCCAACACCCCTTCTTCATCCCAGTAGTCCTGGTACCCGAAGTAGAAGATGACGACCCACTGGCCTGGAACCCCAGTCTGTTCTACTAAATAGGCCTAAACTGTTGCTGCTGTGGGAGACGCTACTGCTGGTGCTGTGGTCCCCGATAAGGTGTCCGCTGCTGAGGCAACGGTCATCGGGGTGTAGTGAAAGTGGATCCTCTCTGGAAATGACGATATCCTGGCATATGTCTCACTAGTGTCTGATGCTACGGTGTACCCAATGAACCCTTCCCTGCTGGTCTCACTGGAGTCCTGGTCTGACCCCCACTGATAATCTCCTCCTTTGCTATGAGGGCCTTTTGGACAACGTCGTGCAAGGTTTGAGGCATCAATATCCTAACCTTTGCACGAAGGCTTCCGTTAAGGACAAACACGAACCGGTTGACCTTGAGCTTCTCTATGTTAAGGTGCGGAGCATACCAGAGAAGCCCCATGAAACGTGCCTTGTACTCGGGCACCGTACGACCTCCCTGTCGTAAAGTGTTGAACTCATTGAGCTGACGCTCAATGAATTCCTCTGAAAGGTACCTATCTCGGAACCGTTCCTCAAACAGTTCCCATGACACATCTTCAATGGCCATGTTCAGCTGCGGCAGGAGCGTCTTCCACCATATAAGAGAGCTCCCCTTCAGTTGAAAGACCGCCATGCGGACCTTCATGCTGGAGGTATAATCGTGAAGTGAGAATCACATCGCAATATTCTCCAACCATGCCTTGACGGCTGCATCGTCTGGGGCACCAAAGAACTCGATAAATTTAACCTTCTCAAGTTCACGGTGAATGCTACCTGTAACGGCTGGTGCGCACAGCGGAACCTCAGTGGGTGCCAACGCCCTGGCCTCATCTTTGTCCAATCTGCTGATCAGTGCCTCGGACATGCGCTGAAAAGATCTCATCATCTCAATAACATCGCCAACTACTATATGCTCCTGTCCGAGAACCTGCTCGCCTCCCTCGGGGTTAGACCCCTCAGGCATGGATGCTACTGGAGGCGTCACGCCTCCTCCTCTAGCACCCTATCGTCTGCCTCTGCGATGTCCTCTAACCATGATTACCTACACGCACACAATCAACTCAATCAACAACAGTATAATCAAACAAATCATGTCATGAAAGCCGTAGAAAATCCCAAGTCACGGGTCGAACCAACTCTGATACCATATGTAACGAACCTCCTTTTCATTATGACAACTACTCTATAATAGGTGCAAATGTTTTTTTTTGTTTAAGGTGTGTGCGCGCGTGTAAAGAGGAAACAGACACACTTGATTCTACGTCGCCACCTGATTATTAACAAGACGCAACCATGATGATCACAACAAGAAGACATAAGGAGAACAACAAGTAACTGCAAGCATATAAATGACATAGACATAAGGAAGAATCCATAACAGTAAATTTTACTATTTCTTCACAGGAAAGTAGGGCGTTTAATCTTAGTTCTCTGCTCCAGAGAGAGAGAGAAGGTCATATAGGCTCCTGGCCGACTGCTCAGGTAGAAACTAGTAATCTCCGTCAGGTGTGTTGCAAGAGTGGAAACCCTACCTTTAAAGGGCCCGAGACTCTTGATATGACACTGGATTCTTTACACAAAATAATCACACACACAGACTTATATACTAGGCTACATGGAGGCGTCTACATCCTGCCCAACACAAGCATACCACGCAATGAAATTACCATAGTCAAGCACAACAATAAGTAAATGAGCAACCCGTCCTCTACAGAAGGCGCAAGGCAAGAGGACTCAGATAACGACCAACCAAAATAAGACAAGGTATTATATACGAATCAACTGTGATTGATTTCAGACCAATTACTCCATTTAAAATTCATTACCCACGAGTACTTTTAGCATAAGGTAATCCAATTAATCTCAATCCCCCATTTATTAGGTCATAAAATCTCAATTTTACTTAGTTCAAGAACATTACAATTGTATGCTATCGCTAACAGTGAAAATGATAATAGCGTCGCCATGAAATGATGCCCATAATACCTTTTATGCCACAATGGATTGCAATAATCACAATCATCTTGCCTTACATAAAACATTACCCCACTTTACCTTAACGTTACATTACAATGCTTCAACTTACATTAACACTCCATTTCATCTCAATACATCCTAGTACATTACATTAGCACTTCACTTATAATTTCATTATATTGCAATTCATGACATTCCATCAAAATTATCCTTCATTAACATAACATTTTAGATAGAATAATAGTGACATTCCTTTTATATGATTTCTAACACTAACTTTACCCTCTACATTATAGGAAAAACATTACCCTTACTATTTCAGAAATAATAATTACCATGACAGTACCCTTCCATTGACAATGTAAATTACTGTTACAACGCATTTAAGATAGGATAAAAACAATCAAATTTAAAATAAGTATAAAAACAATCAAATTTATGATAGGATAAAAGAAACTATTAATCATGGACCAGTCAATATTATGTATTACATTTAAGATAGGATAAAACAATTGGAAAACATTTTTAATAAGACATTTATAATAACCTATTTTTCCAACAATTTCTTAATAACTTAGGATCTATATCATATTTACAGTCAATATGTAAAACTCTTAGATCTGAAGATTCATCTGAAAACAAGAGATAATATCTCATCTCTTATCCTAACAAGGCTTCTAAATATTGAATATAAATACGACAAAATAATTACCACTAAAGTACCAATATGATTTCTTGGAAAATACATTTCCATACTCAAACTTATTTTAGTTTTATTCCACTATACACTAACATCTACCATGTGGTGCATAATTAAAGCCGCTTGCCAGCAAATAAATCTTAGACACATTTTATTTTTTGTTACTAGTATATGACAAGGGTTTAACCGTAACATTGCTCTTGGCATTAACATTCCACAACAGATAATCACATCGAACCTGGCATTCTATAATTACAATATTTATGTTAATTTCCCTACCTAACAGTTCTGAATCAATAGAAGTGGAGGGGTTGGCGGCCAGTCCAATTTGCCCATTTAAGAATGGGAATCGGCAGCCACAAAAATATATGAACCAGATGACTGTGAGTAAACAAATGTAAAATAAAGGACTCAACTACCAAGGTACCACCACTGCCAATCGGTAAGAAGACACACCCCAACATTTAGCAATGGAGAAACGCTCACAGGGAGGTAAATACGCCCACAGTAAAGTAATAAACCCACAACAATGTGCAAAACGTCCATGGAAATGTAAAATCGTCCACACAGAAGTAAATACGCCCACACAGAGGTAAATACACCCACGACAATTTTCAAAATTCCCATGGCAATGTAAAATCGCCCACACAGAAGTAAATACGCCCACACAGAGGTAAATACACCCACAACAATGTGCAAAACGTCCATGGCAATGTAAAATCACCTACAAAGAAGTAAATACGCCCACACAGAGGTAAATACACTCACGACAATGTGCAAAACGTCCATGGCAATGTAAAATCGCCCACACAGAAGTAAATACTCCCACACATAGGTAAATACACCCACGACAATGTGCAAAACGTCCATGGCAATGTAAAATCACCCACACAGAAGTAAATACGCCCACACAGAGGTAAATACACCCACGACAATGTGCAGAACGTCCATGGCAATGTAAAATCACCCACACATAAGTAAATATGCCCACACAGAGGTAAATACACCCACGACAATGTGCAGAACATCCATGGCAATGTAAAATCGCGTACACAGAAGTAAATACACTCACACAGAGGTAAATAACTTCATTTGCAGAGGTAAGAGAAAACATTTTTTTTTTTTTTTTTAATGTATTAACTTGCAACCATTCATTTAAGAGAGACTTTATTGCCAGATCCGAATATAACTGCAGTAAGTAAGTTTTACAGCGTACAATCTCATTCCTAGAGTTCATTACAATTTCCAAGCGAACTTCATTACAACAATGTATAGCAAATCGTTACAAATTCGAAATGAAACTTCATTACGGTAATATTTTAGCAAGAACACAAGCAGAGATGTATAGCAGCAATGCCGAGAAATCCTTTACCCAAATGCAGAGAAGGGTTCATATACAACCTTAAGCATTTCTCATTATTCTTAGAACAACAAACCTACTTGCGTACCTGTGACCGACGGAGAATAACCTGAAGACGCAATCCCGCACTTGAACTCAGTTCCGCTCCCACTCACTGACCATGGAGAATACACTGGTACCTCCTAGCCAATCGCTAGGGGTACTCTGCTTCCCCCTTATCCCCCCGAGCCGCAAAGGGGCCACACAATCCAGAAGGTATGCCTAGCTTCCCAGCTCGCCTTGCAAGGCTGAGCTACCACTCTAATCCCAGCTGAGAAAATCCCAACTCCTCACAAGCAATCAGTCAAGTCCTAATCCGATAGCATAACGATACCTAACAGCCCATCCCCCCTTTTTTCCCTCACCCCCCTTCCTTTTATAGAGTTTTGAGCCCCCACCAACTTTCCTAAATCACATTTATTTTTAAGTTTTAAAGAAAACAATCCAAAATTTCTCTGTAGTACAAGTGTCATTCATCCCCCACGTTTCTCCAAAATTATTTTCTTTAACTTATTAATTTTCTAAGTTTCATTTATTACTTAATTTCTCTATTTTTATTAATCCCTTCTTCTTTTTTTAAAACAAAAAGGTAAATGCGCTAATTAATCTTTTCATTTTATTTTTAAATTCATAACTTTTAATACTCCTGCACGTTAAATAATTTTATTACTTATTAATTGTCTATGTTTCCTTTATTACTTTGTTTCCCTATTTTTATGAATCCCTTCTTCTTCTTTTTTTAAAACCAAAAAAGGTAAATGTGCTAATTAATCTTTTCATTCATTATTTATTTAATATCTTTTGTTCTTCCACAAGTTAGGAATTAATTTCTTCTTTGTAAAATTTTAAAACTATTAGTTTTAATTTAAATCTTACCCTCGTCATCGCCCCAAGAATTTTATGAAGACCCAACTGTTACTTAGGTGGGTTTTTGTTTAAATTGTTATTTTTATTCCAGGGTCTGTTCTTAAGGTTAGACTAAAATTTTACCCTAAAAGTTTTAGACTTAGTACTTAGATTCTGAACTGGGTGACACTGGGTTAGGGAAGTTGTTTAAGGATTTCTTAAGGCGTTATTGTCTTAGGGCTATTTAGGTTTGTTTCCTTCATCCACATCAATGCGACATGCCCTTCAGGACACACCATGTTCTCCAAGGGTGCCACTCGCCTCGTTCGTTTCCTTTGCGCGATGTGCCCTTCAGGATGCACCACGTGCTCCAAGGGTGTCACTCTCCAACTTGACTGATTGGTAGACATCTATAACCCCTAGAGTCAACACTCCGCGAGGTGAACTTGTGGGAGACTAAGGGCTCTAAGGAATAAGGCCCCCGCCTTATTGCGCGCCCCTTAGAATCATCGTGAGCGACTATCGCAGTCGGCCCTCACGGCATCATGGATCCTCTCGAACTAGGTAATCATTAAACTACAGTTCGAGCCACGACGTGAGTGCTAGTAGGTGGTGGAAGGGCTGTTGTCCACCCCTCTCCCTCAACCTCTTTGGAAATCGTGTGTGGCCCCTTTACTCCTTATGTGAGTCTAGTCGGCAAGCTATCGTCATCCTGCATCATCAACAATCATGTCAGAAATGTCAACATCATATCATCAAATCAAATGAAATATCACAGTAAATAAATCAACTCAATAGCACACTCCCTGACTCAATCCTGAGTCCAAGGGGGGTTCCACCGATGCCTCTGCATCCTCAAGGTCCAAAAACCATGCACACTCAATAAAACTGAGTCAAAAGCACCTGTCTACATCAAGCAGTAAAAGATCATGTCATCTATCATAATGCATCATAATCAAGGATAAATGTTTTAACATCATAAAATCCCAGATCACTTGCGAGCAAGTGTCCTCAAAGAATAAGTTTTCTCAGTGCGCCAGAGCAGGATGTTACAGTACTATTTATCTATTAATTCTTGTAATTGTATATTTAGTTCATTCAGATCTATGATTTTCATCCTATAAGGATCCTTAGATACTGATACTGCACCAAGTATTATAGTTATAGTAATATCTATATCTCTTTGTGGAGGTAATCCTAGAATTTCTTTCGGGAATACGTATTTAAATTCATTTAAAACAGGAAACTTTGAGACATTAAATTGTTTATTTTCCTCCATGTTATCTATTACATGTACAACATATAATTTACAACCTTTACACACACTTTTTCATTTGTAATGCTGATATTTCCCAATCAGAAACTATTTTAGGTATTCCCTTAATATTAACAACATTGTTAGTATCATCCGTGCATACAAATGTCTTATTTTAACTGTTTAGTATCACTCTATGTTCCTCTAACCAATTCATACCCATCAGCAAGTCATAAGACCCCAGAGGAAAAACATTCAAGTCAACATAGGTTTTGAAATCATTCATAAAGAATTCACACTTGCCAACAAATTTGGTTACTTTCCTTTTTGTACCTGTAGCAAGATGAACTAACCATGACTTTTTGAATTTGCTTTTATGTAGTTTACACAACTTCACAACTCTAGGTGAAATATAATTTAAACTAGCACCAGCGTCAATCAAAATAAAGATTGGTTCATTATTTATCATATCTTCTTCTGCCACCATGGAAGTATGATGATTTGCTTATCTATTTTCCAATGTTGCATTTACTTTTGGAATGTTCCTTGCTATTCCATCTACTGTAGAAGCTTCACCAAGAGTATGCAAGTTGTTGTTGTTTTTCTTCATGAGCAGACAATCTTTATAATAATGTGGGTCACCGCACTCCCAACATTTCAAACATTCTCTTTGGGATGTATTTTTATTATAAAAAACAACTAGTTCTTTTTCCTTATTTCGAGATTGATTATAAGACTTATTACCTTTATAATTATTCCCATGATAACCCCATTGATTATATCCAATTTTTTTATTGTAAAATTTTGTTCCTTTTAATTTTTGTTCAAACTTATTATGCCTTTTATCTTTCCAATAATTCACATTCTAGTTTTTTCTTTTATTTTTCTCATAACTAAAATTTTCTCTCCTCGTTGATTCTTCTAATGTTCTTGGGTTATCATACTCAATTATTTCTTTATAAATAGGAGGTAAACCGTTGATAAATCGTTGAATATTTTGTGTTTCATCAATAATATAAGGCACATATCACAACAAACTTAAAATCTTACTGCACATATCCTTCATTATCATAATTCCAAATTTTAATTCATAAAATTTCTTAGCCTTTCCTTTTCCTTCATAATATTGTTCTCACAATTATTCTCTTTTAAAAAAATTCTTAAAAATTCTCCATGTTAAATATCATTCTTTAATATGTTTTATGTTTTTTGTATCTTGCCACCAAATATCATCTTTTCCAACTAGGTTATATATTGCCATGTTTGTTTTTAATTCACTAGAATAATTATATATTTGGAAGTATTTCTTCATTCATGGAAGTCGTGCTTCAACTTCTTCTCTGGTTTTAATTTCACCATTGAACACAAGGGTTTTTATCTTCTTAAATTCCCTAGTGATTTCATCACAAGTCTTGTGTTTCTTTTTAGTTTTCAGCTAATTACTATCACTACTTTCACTTGAATATTAAAATTTTTGTTTTCTTTTATTTTCCGATTTCTCATTAGTATATTCAGTGTCAGTATCTGAAGATTTATGTTTTCTTATTTTTTGTTTACATGTTTTGTTTCCATTTTCGTTAGATTCAAAGTATTTACTCCTAAGGTTTTCATGATCATGTAATTTGATCAATAATAAGTCATTTAATTCTTCGTGTGCTTTGAGGATACATTCGTTATTAGTCTTCACACTTTGTGACTATACCTTAATATCTTTAATTTTTTGTAACATTTCTGACTTATTATCATTTCTACTTTCATTTAGATTTACCCAGACATTCTCCTCATTAAAATTTTCTTGTTCCACATTATACTGATGTTTAGGACCAAAACCCCCTTCTCCTGACATAGGAACTTCCATCCTTATTTGTATAGAAATACAAGAATAAAATTTTCCTTCCTCCATGTATATAATCAATGAGAATAAAATTTATGAATTTTATCAGTCTATGAAAAAAAACAAAGAGTAAGATTTCCTACTGCTATATAAATATATGTAATATGTTTAGTATGATGAGCCCACTTAGGAAAAGCGTTGAAACCTCAACTCTCATACCATATTGTCACACATCCAAAAATACACTCATAATTTTTTATTTTGTTTTAAATGTCTAGTTTAATATTTCTACAATTCACAAGGAAGGTAGTTCATCTACAATATTTAAAAGTAACCGTGTGGTCATATACCTCATGATGTTTTATTTTAAATACCCTATGAATAAAAATACCATTTGTTATTGCTAACATCGATACCAAATGTCATTTATAATAATGGTACCAATCATTGGAGTTAAAGACTAAGACAAGTCTTTAATTGAATAAAACATATACTCTTACGTTGGGTGATTCTATTATCCTAGTAATAATCCTTATGTTCCATGTTAAAGATATAAAATATGTTATAACACCCAATTTGAGTGCACAAAGGAAAAGATATTTTTAATGGTTTAAGTCTCATAAATGGGCCATGGTAGATTTAATGAGTCTCTAGTATAGGTTTTTGGAGTGCACAACTGATTACCTAGACATTACACTTGTCTAAAAGAATTTATCTCTATTGGAGAACCTTTCATATAAAATTTAAGGTGTAATTAAACTAAGTACTCTCCTATAATAGTCACTCTTTACTTCGTTAAAGGGGTTAGGTAGGTGTATCATCAGACTTTTAATTGGGGATATGTAAGGCCAGATCGCCACTGTTCACCAAATACAAGTGTCTATTGGATCTACTGACAATTTTTTTCAAGGTACATTTAGAAAATTATGAGGGTTATTGTTTCAAACACCACATGGTCCAATATGTCGACCTTTTTCCTTCTCCTCGCGTCTTCTCTGTAGCAAAGAGTGCCTCTTTGTGTGAAGGCACTACTCTAGGTGACCTTCCCCACTATAAATACTACTTTGTACATTCTTTTAAGTTGTTCGAACGTTCCTTTGAACTCATTTCACTTCATGTTCTCACTAACAAGTTTCTTCACTTCAGGAGCAATCGAATATGTTGCAGAAACTACGATACAAAGGGTTCCCTTTTGAGAATAGGGTCTAGTTTTTTTATCCAAAGTTGGATTCATCTCATTCTAGGTCTATGCAACTTCTTTATGCTTTAAGGTTCAAGTCGATGGGGTTTATGTTGGCTCCTTCTGCATTTGGTAAGTCCTTTGATTTCTAAATACAACTTACCCATCACAAAGTTTTGATGTTTATATCCAATATGCACAGAGTCTTATGTTTAAATGTTGAACTTGTAGGTTTCTTTTTTGGTTTTTAAACTAGACTATTTGGAGTTAGTTTTGTTTGTTTTTCTTGTCATAAAAGGAGTTCAAGGGAAATATTTACACCATGGTAAGTTTCTAAATCCCTTTGTTCTACATTATTTGTGAATATTTTTACAATCAGTTAGCATTGAATACTAACATTATCATTTTCCTTGACATGTAGCCTCGACTGATATAATACCTTACTTTTTCTCTGTATTATTCTTCAACTTAATCACTTCTAGGTATGCATACCCTATTATCTACTACGTTTTCAACAGAGGGTTTATATTTGGTTTTAATCCTTGTATCCCTTACAGGCATGTCAAAGTTTTTGTATTGAAAAGGGGTTAGATTTCAACCTGGGATGAATTTAGATTTGTATCATGAATATTTTTAGAAATCCATTTTTGTAATAGAGTCAAGGGACTCTTTAATAATTGGATATTGTTGTTAACGATAATTTGTTATTGTACAAGTTTCATACACATATTTATTTCCTTGGTTTATATGTTAAATACAAAGTCGTCTCATCTATCTGACTCAACATTTTGCATAGACAATAATTTCATTGTTATACAATGACAATTTTTATTATTACTTTGATAATAAGTAATATAATGCAATCCTTTGTTTTGGTTTTGCAAATAGTCATTTAAGTTAATTCTTCCCTTCAGACATATACACATAGTTATCTCTTTCTATTTTATTATAATATGTTCGTCATTATATGGAAAGGAAAATTGTTTTGATAATTACTGAGTATGTATATTATTATAGAATTATGAGAATTGATGGTTTATTTCAAACTAGATCATACTATATTCTCTCATTCGTTTTAATGGACAACATTGACTATGCAAATCGACTGCATTATTTTGATTTAACTAGTACAATTACCATACGAACTATATACTATTGGAATTGATGTCTATATGCTAAGAGTACATTCAATGGTTAATTCCTCTAAAAGGTTTTAGGATTCTATAATTTTTTTAAACACGTAGTATTATGCATAAAATTAAACATCGTATAATATAAAAAAATTTCATAATATCTTTGATCATAAAAGAAAAGTAACTTAGCACACGACTTTTAAAAGAGCATGAATCGTAATTCTAATTTCTCTTTCTCGATATATTGACAATATTTAATACAAATAAGGAGAATAAAACCTTCACTATTCTCCCATTAAAATTAATTGGGTAAAATGATCGGAAGGTCGACGTTCCACCCAAGCACAATCCAGAACAACCAAACTCAGATTCTCTGAATACCACCAAGCCTGATCCCTGAATGACGAGGACAAAGAATGTAGCTTTATTCTGAAAAACTTATGTCAAAAATTTACACATTTCATTCTCTAGTATATTTCCTAGTCATGCGATCCTCCCACTTTGTTGATGTGAAATCATTTTTATTCACATTCCTAAGACTTTTGGTCATTAATGAGCCACCTTCTCAAATCTAACTCTCACTTGAGTTTGACCAGATTTTTTGGGAAGATGCCCCTTACATCACTTGAGTTTGACTCAATCTCTTTTTCACTCGGTGTTCCATAATGTGCCACTTGTCATTCCTCCCTATGGGTCAACAATCACTCTTTAATGGTTACCTTCAAATATTTTTTTGCTTCTTTCTATTAAATAAATACTTAAAATTTATTTACAATTGTTTCGACCACCCTTGGTCAAACTTAAATCAAACAATAGTTTATTACATAAATAAAATAAATTCTTAATAATTTCAAAGTTTGGTATATTACACCTGATATCATCAGTTCCCATCGAATGGAAAATATCCTCAAAAAGGTCATTTCGACATTATTTCCCAACACCATTCTATTCAAGCAATTGAGATACCCTCGGTGCATCCTGACCTCCAATCTATCATCTCTAAACACCAAGTTATTTTTTCCACTCCAAAAGGACTTCCTCCTTCTTGTTTTTCTCTTGCTCATTCCATTCCTCTCATCCCATGAAATCTTCCTCCCAACGTTATCCCTTATCATCATCCCTTTTCCCCCAAAAAATGAAATTGAGAAAACTGCTCAAGAATTTCTCGTCACAGGTGTTATATGCCCTAGTACCAACCCGTATTCTTTTCCCGTGGTCATGGTAATCAAGAAAGAAGGTACTTGGCACATGTGTCCATACTTTCGATCCCTAAAAAAACTCACCATCAAAGACACATTTTTCGTTCTTGTCATTGATCATCTCTTAAATGAATTGAGTGGTGCTCAATACTTTACTAAAATTTATCTTCGTTATGGATACCACCAGATACATATGAAAGAGGAAGACATTACTAAGAATACATTTCGAACTCATGAGGGTAACTATGAGTTCTTAGTTATTCCCTTTGGCCTGTGTAATTCTCCCTCCACTTTCCAAAGTCTCATGAATCATGTTTTCCATACTTTTCCCCGTCATTTTCTCCTAGTTTTCTTTGATGATATTATCATATATAGCAAAACCTAGAAAAAAAACTTTACCCATGCAGATCAAGTTCTAAGTTTACTCTCTCAGCACCAACTTTTTCTCAAGAAATATAAATGTTCCTTTGGAGTTTCGGAAGTGGAGTACTTGGGTCATATTGTCATCAAATATGGTGTACGGGTGGATGCTAAGAAAATTGAAGCTATGCAGGATTGGCCTCGCCCCAAAAATCTCAAGAGATTGTGTGGTTTTATAAGTTTAACAAGCTATTATCGCAATTTTTTTAAGAATTATGGAAAAATTGCACTGCCTCTTACTTCTTTCCTTAAAAAGAATGCTTTCACTTGGAATCCAACAACTGATCAATCATTCCAATCATTGAAAGAGGTTATTTGAACAACTCATGTCTTGTCACTTCCTAACTTCACAATTACTTTTGTCCCGGAATGTCATTGTTCAGGGAAATTGGTGGTAGTTTATAATCTTTCCAAATATGTTCATTTATGTGCTCTTCAACACCCATTCACCACATCCAGAGTGGATCGAATTTTCATGGATCATATTTTCAATCTTCAAAACACACCTCATTCTATTGTCTCTGACAAAGATCCCACTTTCACCAACAATTTTTGGCAAGAATTATTTAGTCTCTAGGGAAAAAAATTGCATCTCATCACTGCCTATCACCTCTAGAATGATGGACAAACTGAAGTTGTCAACAAGTGTTTGGAAACATATTTGTCGTGTTTTGCATCAAAACAAAAAATCAGTGGGCTTAGTGGTTACCCCTGTATGAATGGTGTTATAAGACATCTTACCATACAACTACTAGCATGACGCCTTTTGAAGCAGTTTATGAAAAAAATCTTCCTTCATTTCTCACATACATGTCGGTTGTCTCGAAGGTTCAAGCGGTTGAAAAAAATCTTATAGTTCAAGAGGCTATTCTTTGTACCTTAGAGAATTTGGTAATTACTTAGAATCACATGAATAAACAAGAAGATCAAGGTCGTTCCAAACCTCAATTTTCTTAAAGGGACTAACAGTTTCTTCGACTGCAACCTTATAAGAAGACTTCACTCAAGGTTGAACATTGTTAGAAACTATTGCGTAAATTTTATGGTCCTTATATAGTTCTCAAGTCCGTGGGACCGATTTCCTACTAGTTAGATTTTCCGAGTCATTCTAAGCTCTATCCTTTTTTTCATGTCTCCTACTTAAAGAAGGTGATTGTAACTAAGTGTCAAACTCAAACCAGTCTACCTGAGTTGGATGAAGAAATGTCCATATTTTTTCATCCAAAAGTCATCTTGGACCAGCATGAGCATCATCTCTATCATCGCACCATCATGGAAGTGTTAGTACAATGGAATTATACAACTCCAACATATGCCACCCGGGAGCCAACTACCATTCTATAGCAATTTCCTCATCTCAAGCCTTGATGATAAGGTTGTTTTTAAGGGAGAGGACATGTTAGGGACCTAACCTCCCTAACCCCTCACATAGGTAGAATAATGTATTTTCCCTGTAATGAAGGCCAATATTAGTAAGGCCTAGAATAAGTAATAATAATTCAAATGTGAGAAGACCTAATAGAAGCTTCCACTTCTACAATATCTACCTCTAGATTTTTCTTGTGATATGTAGATTCAGCATAAATAGGATTTGAGGGAATGAGAAGTCTTGTATTGATAATTATTGTAACGAAGCACTGCTCTAATGGAGGTTTCCCCCTCAAAGAGGAAAGTGAACATTGTTTCCTATCAATAAACATATTATTTTGGTGTTGTGGTTTCATATATTGTGTTGTTCTGCTATTATTTTCTAGAGTATTTATGTTTCTTGCTATTATAATAGATATGGTAACTTACAAATGAGGCCTCGAAAAGAATCCATACAACTATCCAAGAGCACCGAGAAGCAAAGATACCATCCATTTCAATTGTTGAATCCAATACCATGACTAATACAACTTTGCTGATTTTAAAGATCATCAAGATAATTTGAGTAATTTTCAAAAGAATACTAAAGGCATTGGTACCTAAATAATAAGGAATATGGGCTATGATGGACAATGGATAGGAAAGATAACACAATTCATATTTATCCCCATTGTATCCAAAACATGGGTCATGCATTAACGCTTGGGATTTGATGGTAGAATTGAAAATCTCATGACCATGAGGACTATGTTTTGTCAAGGAAAAAGAAATTTCGAGGTTATCCTGTTCATTAGGGTAAAGAGTAGTAGTACGTGAAGGTGGTAGTTGATAACCACCTCAAACTTATTTTGGTTTATTAAATAAGGGTAGAGATGTGGAGATATTGAAGAATAAACTTGCACCATCACTTACAATAATAAACAAACTAATTAATCAGGGAAATAAGAAGAAGAAAACTAAGAGGTATTCATAAAAGAAGAAATCAGTTGTTTTTCACTATTGCAAGAAGAGAGGCCATATCATTCTGAGATACTCATGTGAAAAGGAATGTTAATTCTATGGGAAGAAAGGACATCTGATGGCATATTTCTAGGAGAAGCAAGCCAAATCCTATAGGACATATTTATTTTAGAGGAGGAATGGAAAGACTAATTCTCCAATCCAACAATGAACTTAGAGGCATGTGGAGAGGAGGAGCATGTCAAGAAGTCCATATAGAAGCATCAAGAACTTATTCCACCATGAAATGTTGAGAGGCCATTATGACGAAATCCATTGACAACTTCATCTAGATATTCACCTTATAAATTTCATGGCCAATAAAATGGTGTGGAGAGTGAAGAACATAGAATATAAGAGTTTCCTACATATCCTACTCAAGGATAATAAGTTGTGCATGGAGAGACAATAGCACAAGAGGTCATCCTGACCAATGAACCAAGAAATTGTTTGGTGGAAATAAGATATAGAGAAGAAGGACCTCAAACAAGTAATTACATCTCTTTCATTGAAATATGGTTGAATAATAACTTGCGAACAAATGGAATATATTACCATTAACCAATAATTCTACAACCATTTGTATCGGGTATGCAAGATAGTCATTAAATTGACATGTCCATGAAGATTTGATTCCATGCTAGGCTGAAACTAATCCTAGCATATGAACACAAGCACAACTCCTTTGAGTTGTTACATGATGGAAGTGTGCGGAGCCACACTGAACAAAAAGGACATCTTTCAACATGGATTCATGACTACCAAGATGGATTATCTTCAAGACTGAGGGGTATGGTAATGAATTTTGAGTCTATAGTTCAACTCTAGATATTTCTCAAAGATGAGAGTAAGTGAGTATACTTTTTTATTATGGGAAAAAGCAAACCAACAACTAGACAGAATCCATATCCAGGAACCAAATCTAGAAGCTAGAGCCATGAGCCAAAGCCAAAGATAAATTTAGAGCTATAGTGAGGATCTAGTGTCAAATGGACATTCCAAAGAAGAAAACATAAGTACATTTTTCTAGATTAGTTTCTTGAACTTTCAAAGACCATAAACCCTCTCAATGGGTAGGTGTGATTCAAAGTGGATTTGAATAGACGAATGGGTGTAAGACTCAATACCTACAATATTAAATATATAATTCATGAATGCTAAAAAACCATTGTAGACCAATGCAAATGTAAATGTTGAATGAAAAAAAATGAAATGAGAAGGGAAAATATGATAATTTGTAACATCCCACTCTGGCGCACTGAGAAAACTTATTCTTTGAGGACACTTGCTTGCAAGTGATCTGGACTTTTATGATGTTAAACTATTTATCCTTGATTATGATACATAATGATAGATGACATGATGTTTTTACTGCTTTGATGTAGACAGGTGCTGCTGACTCGGTTTCATTGAGTGTGCAGGGTTTCGGACCTTGAGGATGCAGAGGCATCGGTGGAACCCCCTTGGACTCCGGATTGAGTCAGGGAGTGTGCTATTTGGGTTGAATCATTTACTGTGATATTTCTTTGATCTGATGATATGATGTTGACATGTTTTGACATGATTGTTGATGATGCAGGCTGACGATAGCTTGCCGACCAGACTCACATATGGAGTAAAGGGGCCACACACAATTTCGAGAGAGGTTGAGGGAGAGGAGTGGACAACAGCCCTGCCACCGCCTACTAGCACTCCCACCGTGGCTCGAACTGTAGGTTAACGATTACCTAGTTTGAGAGGATCCACGATGCCATGAGGGCAGACTGCGACAGTCGCTCACGATGATTCTAAGGGGCGCGCAATAAGGGGGGGGCCTTATTCCTTAGAGCCCTTAGTCTCCCACAAGTTCACCTGGAGGAGTGTTGACTCCAAGGGTTATAGATGTCTACCAATCAGTCCAGTTGGCGAGTGGCACCCTTGGAGC
>ML783027.1:866641-880322 GCA_009831015.1 Picea engelmannii
AAGGCATCTCCTTCTTTAAACACAACTTGCAATGAGAGTTCATTAACATTTTGAAAGCATAACTTTTATGAAAACCCTTATGTCAAATACATAACCTTATAAAAACTTTTAAAGCATAACCCCCTATGAACGCAATAGTTTTTAAAAATAAATTAAACTAATTCATAAATAAACGAATACCGAAAGCCATAGTTTTGATTGACAGAACTCATAACCTTCAGTGAATAAATTGAATGCTTAAGGGACTAAACTATTTTCCATAAAACTCATACATGAACTGAGACTGAACCAATAGTAATAAAATTATTTAATGAGCGGGAGTATAAAAAGTATGAATTTAAAAATAAAATGAAAAGATGCATTGGCGCATTTACCCTTTTGGTTAAAAAAAAAAAAGAGGAGAGGGAATAATAAAATAGGGAAATGAGCCTTTTAATAAATTTAAGAAAATAATTTTGGGAGAAACGTGGGGGATGAGTGACACTTGTAAGACAGAGAATTTTTTAGGGTTTTTCATTAAAACTTAAATTAAATATGATTTAGGGCAAGGGGGCTCAAAACTCCATAAAAGAAAGGGGGATGGAGGGAAATGGCAGGGGTTGTTAGGTATCGTTATGCTGCCGAATTTGGATTGGACTGATTGCTTGTGAGGAGGTGGGATTTTCTCAGCTGGGATTGGAGTGGTAGCTCAGCCTTGGAGGCGAGATGGGAAGCTAGGTATACTATCTGGAGTGTGTGTGGCCCCTTTGCGGCTCGGGGGGCTAAGGGGGAAGCAGAGTATCCCTAGAGTTTGGCTGGGAGGTACCGATGTAGTCTCTACAGTCGGAAAGCGTGAGCGGCACAGAGCAACAACATGGGATAGCATCTTCGAGTTATTCGCCGCCAGTCCCAGGTACACATGTGCATTGTTTAAAAAAAATAAAAAATGTTGAGTTGTATATGAATTCTTGATGGATTAAATTTAGGATGATTCTGTTCCCTTTGTTATTCTCTGCGTTTATGTTTAGTGTCCATTACACTGCCATCCTTCTCTGCGTTGTTGTTTATCTCGGCGTGGACTGTTTTTAAAAAATATATATATAAATATATATATTGCGTTGGGGTTTAAGTGCTTGCGAATCTAATTTCTGGCATGTATGTCATTGTTGACTGTGTAAATTGTCTTGAATGTGTGGGACTGTGTAAATTCTTCCAAATTATTGTTCTGAAAATTTTCATGTGATTGTGGGCGTTTTCATTTAGATGCATGGGTTTTTATACCAGTGTGGGCATATTTTATAATACCAGGGTTTTTGTATCGTCGTGGGCTTTTTATACCAGTGTGGGCATATTTTGTATTACTAGGGTTTTCTTTTTATTCTACCGTGGGCGTTTTCTTTATATGAATGGGGGAGCGTCTGATGTTAATGGGGGCGTTTGCATAGTTCATTCCTCTGCATTTTGTTTTAATAGATTTGGGCGTTTTTGGATGACCGAGAGTTATAAACCTCTGCGTGGGCGATTTTACATTGCCAGTAACGTTTTTGCATATTGCGGTGGGTGTATTACCTTGCTGTGGGTATATTTACCTCTGCGTGGGAGATTTTACATTGCCAGTAACGTTTTTGCACATTGCAGTGGGTGTATTACTTTGTTGTGGGTATATTTACCTCTGTGTGGGCGCATTTACCTCTGCGTGGGTGATTTTACATTGCCAGGAACGTTTTTGCAAATTGCTGTCAACCTCAACCTTTGTAACTTCATTTACCTCTGCGTGGGCAACTTACATATTAACTGTAAATATGATATAGATCCTAAGTTATTAAGAAATTGTTGAAAAAAAAATAGGTTATTATAAATGTTTTATTAAAAATGTTTTTCAATTGTTTTGAACATTTTTGCAAATTGTTGTCAACCTCAACCTCTGTAACTTCATTTACCTCTGTGTGGGCGACTTACATATTGACTGTAAAAATGATATAGATCCTAAGTTATTAAGAAATTGTTGAAAAAAAAAATAGGTTATTATAAATGTTTTATTAAAAATGTTTTTCAATTGTTTTGAACGTTTTTGCAAATTTTTGTCAACCTCAACCTCTGTAACTTCATTTACCTTTCGTGGGCGACTTACATATTGATTGTAAATATGATATAGATCCTAAGTTATTAAGAAATTGTTGAAAAAAAAAATATGTTATTATAAATGTTTTATTAAAAATGTTTTTCAATTGTTTTTATCCTATCTTAAATTTAATACGTAATATTGATTGGTCCATGATTAATAATTGCTTTTATCCTATCATAAATTTGATTTCTTTTATATTTATTTTAAATTTGATTGTTTTTATCCTATCTTAAATGCGTTGTAACAGTAATTTACCTTGTCCATGGAAGGGTACTGTCATGGTAATTATTATTTCTGAAATAGTAAGGGTAAAATTGTTTTCCTATATTGAAGAGGGTAAAGTTAGTGCTAGAAATCGTATAAAAGCATTAAATGGAACGTAATCATTTATGGAAAGTAAATGATTTGCATTAAAGAAAATGATTTTTATGTTATAATGGAAAGTAATCATTTTACGGAAAGTAAATTATTTGCATTAAATGATTTCTTTATGATTTTTTTTTGTGTGCATAATGGAAGGTAATCATCAGTTATGTAACATCCCACTCTGGCGCACTTACAAAACTTATTCTATGAGGACACTTGCTCGCAAGTGATGTGGATTTTTATGATGATAAAACATTTATCCTTCTTTATGATGCGTTAAGATAGATGACAGGATGTTCTTACTACTTTGATGTAGGCAGGTGCTGCTGACTCAGTTTCATTGAGTGTGCAGGGTTTCGGACCTTGAGGATGCGGAGGCATCGGTGGAACCCCCTTGGACTCCGGATTGAGTCAGGGAGTGTGCTATTTGGGTTGATTCATTTACAATGATATTTCTTTGTTTTGATGATATGATATTGATTTTATGATATGTTGTTGACGTTATGACACGATGGTTGATGATGCAGGCTGACGATAGCTTGCCGACCAGACTCACATATGGAGTAAGGGGGCCACACAGGATTTCCAGAGAGGTTGAGGGAGATGTGTGGAAAGCAGCCCTGCCACATCCTACTAGCACTCCTGTCGTGGCTCAAACTGTAGGTTAACGATTACCTAGTTCGAAAGGATCCACGATGTCGTGAGGGCAGACTGCAACAGTCACTCACGATGATTCTAAGGGACGCGCAATAAGGCGGGAGCCTTATTCCTTAGAGCCCTTAGTATCCCACAAGTTCACCTGGCGGAGTGTTGACTCCAGGGGTTATAAATGTCTACCAAACAGTCAAGTCAGCGAGTGGCACCCTTGGAGCACGTGGTGCATCCTGAAGGGCACGTCGCGCAAAAGAAACACAAGTTGGTGAGTGCCACCCTTGGAGCACGTGGTGCATCTTGAAGGGCACGTCGCGCAACAGAGGCAAACAAGGTGAGTGGCACCCTTGGAGCACGTAGTGCGTCCTGAAGGGCACGTCGCATTAAGGATGATGATGAGACAACCTAGATGACCCTAAGACCATAACACCTTAATAAATTCTCAAAACGACTCCCGTAATTAAATGTCGCCCAATTCAAATTTAAACCTAATTTTAAAACATTTCTAAGATAAAATTTTGGTCTAGCCTTAGGAAAAGACCCTACAAAAATAAACACAAAGGCGTAAACTAAAACCCTCCTGAGTGTTAGTTAAAGTCTTCTTAAATTAAGGGGGGGGTAAAGTAATGAGGGAGATAAATTAATTAAAACCCATAGTTTTTCAAATATAAAGAAGAAATAAAATGATTAAAGTATGGGGGTATAAAAGTTAGGATTTCAAAATATAATGAAAAGATTTTTAAGAGCATTTATCTTCTTGAGTTTTAAAAGAAAAAAAAAGGGGGGGGCGGAAAGGAACAAATAATAGAAATAAGGAAACTTGTATTAAAGGAAACTTAATATTAGAAAGTACGGGACATAGGGTAAAAAGAAAAAAGGAATCAGCAGCTAGGGAGTTACTAAAAATCAGCAACTTCATTTTGAGGAAAGTTATTAAAAGCATGAGAGGGGATCTAGGAACCCTAGGAGTAATTTTAGGGAAAGTAGGTGGGTCTCAAATTTCTATAAAAGAAGGGGAAAAGGAGGAAGAAAAGGGGGGAACGGTTAGCGTAACGTTACGCTGCCAGATTTTGGCTTGACTGTTGGCTTGTGAGGATTTGGGAATTTCTCAGTTGTATTTGAGTGGTAGCTCAGCCTTGGAGGTGAGCTGAGAAGCTAGTCTTATCTCTGGATCTTGTGTTGCCCCTTTGCAGCTCAGGGGGATAAGGGGGAAGCAGAGTACCCCTAGCGATTGGCTGGGAGGTACCGGTGAGGTCGCTACGGTCGGCGAGTGGGAGTAGCACGAAGAAGTAGCGCAGGACAACGTATTCGAGTTATTCACCGCCAGTTCCAGGTATGCAATACATTGTTTAAAACAAAAAGAAAAATTTCTGAGTGCATATGATTTTTGAGATGATTGATTGATGAAACTAATTAGGATGACTCCGTTCCCCTTGTTATTTTATGCGTTTTATGTTATTGTCAATTACTCTTTAACCCTTCTCGGCGTTGGTGTTTGTCTCGATGTGGTTTGTTTTAAAAAAAATAAAATAGATATGTATATTGCGATAAGGGTATATCTCAGCGTTTGAATGTTAAATGTTATCCCACGCCTGCCAAAAATTCCTGATTCATCCTTGTTAATGGTCTCAATCTCTGCAATTTTTTTATTTGATTCCCAATACTTGGTCTGGTCCTGGACCGCGTTTTTGTCTTGTAGTTGCAGTGGTGGCATTATAGTGTTCCTCTGCATTTTGGTTCAATCTCCAGTGCTTTCCTTTTTATTTAAAATCTCTGTGTTTTATAGCGAAATTTCTCTGTGTTTTTATATCATGTTAAGATAAAATTGTTTCTCTGCGCTTCCCTTAGGTTTTTAACTTAGCGGACCCAATTCTGGATAGTCGTAAACTCAACTCTCTTGGGAGGTTAAACTCTGCCTTTCTGTGGGTGTGATAATTCCATATGATCTGGCGAAGTTAAACATTGGGGTGGATAGAGACTCCTTTCTTGGGGTTGTATTCCTGGCGATGGATGGAAGATTTCTCCCCATTGGTCATTCACTGAAACACTGCGCCCTTTTTATATAATTCGAATATCCTGGCGACTCGAGAAGGATACCCACTCGCCTCAACCACCTTTCTTTCATTCTCTATCAAACCCTTTTTCTGCTATCCTGGGGTGGTAACGTGCATGGAGGCTACCCGCAAATTCGTCCCCTGATCTTCGTGTTTTTTTTTCTCTTCTGCGTTGCTGTTTCACCCAGCCTATCGATTGCTCAATTTCCTCGGTGTCTGGTGGATCATCTCAGTGATTGCTGGTAGAAAATCCCCTTTTGCATGTGGCCTTCTATCTCAACGTCGACTGTGAGGACTTTCTCTGCGCTTTGATTTAATTTTTCTTTTTCTGTGCGTTTTTCTCCGGGGTATCGTCTTCCTGGCGATTTCTCCATCTATTGCAGCTCACCGTTCCCTCTGCAGCATGGAAGCGTTCCTGTAGGGGACCGAATTCCTTTTCATCCACGTCGGATACCCACGTATTTCCCTTTTCCTCCTTTCCGATTACGGAAATCACTGACAATCTTGTCACCTGCTGTTATTCAAATGACAATGTAAAATGCCATTATATAATGCAAATTAAAACGAAGGTTAAATGCAGCTACACTTAGGGCACCCATTTTGAGACCTGGTTAGTGTATCGGTGAATCTATTGACCACCTGTCAGACCTACGATTTTGTTCCCTTTGTAATCACATGCACAGATACCCTGATAAATTGCCAGGTTATCAATACTAAATGGTAGTAACGTGGTAAGCTTTAATGTCACCAGAGTATGTAAATATGATGTTAATTCATTATATCGATTTTTAATTATTGTTAATTTGGGTATTTTCTACTTTTGTTATTTTAAATATGATCGAATTAAATATTGGTTGGATACCTATTGTCTTTTAATCATGATGTCATAATGATATTTTAAACCTGATGTTATTTATAGATATGATGTTGTTGTATATATGACAATGAGTTTTGCTTTTAAAATTTGTCATGGAAAATACATCGCTATTTATGTATTGTCATTTAAATGGACACCTTTAAATATGACTTTTAAATTATGGTCACCTTTATACATGGACATCTTATATTCGGGATGTCACCCTGTTATTTTTTTGATTGACTTAAATTATAATGTGAGGGAACCTTTATATGTAGACAATGATTATTGTCTTTAAGCTTTGCCATTTTAATTAGGATGTTATCTCGTTAGTTTCAAGTTGATGTTTCCTATAAATATGATGATATTTTGCAATAGATGAAGGAAGAAAGTTATGGCGTAATGAAACAAGAATATAATGATTGTGTTGGCGACATGAAGTTTAAATTTTGGTGTTAATTCATTGGCAATGTTAAGGTAAATAAATGTAATGCGGATTTATATTGTGAGGAAGTCGTGGTAACTTCGTTGCATTTCATTTGATCTTAATTTATTAGGTTAACATTGATTTTATTTTTTTTACAAGGTCTAGTAAGTAAAAGCCATCCATAGTTTAAATAACAGTGCTATTCTTGTTACAATTTGAGTACATGGTTAATTATGTCTAGGCTGGGTAGTTCTATTGTTATTAATAAGGGTAAGGTCGTCATTATTTTAATTGTAATAACGTGGTGATGGGAAGGGAGATGATATAGTTATGTTATGGTGATGTTCGGTAAATTCATTTGGTTCAGTAACAGGGATTTGCAAATTAATTAATGAACTTATTAAGACTGGGTGGGTAACACGTCATTAAAGAAAATAAAATGCAGTAATTGGTCAGTCTCACTTTTGTTGTGGATCTTCATTTTATGTATTTATCATTTTCCAAGTTTTCCGTGTGTGCAATTTTCCTGGGTAAAGAACTCCATTTTCATATCAAGAGTCTCGGGTTGTTTAAAGGCATAGTTTCCACTCTTGCGACACCCCTGACGGAGGTTACTAGTTTTTGCCTGAGTAGTCGGCTAGGAGCCTGTCTAATCTTCTTTCGAGAAGACATAAGACAAAAAGCCCTGCTTTTCTGTGCAGAAATAGTAAACTCTACTGTTGGATTCTCCCCTCTGTGACTGTACTGTTCTTAACACCTGGTGTCATTTTCTGCTTACAGCTGCTAGTTGTACACCTTATGTCTAGGGGTATTTATTGCTTGTTGTGACTGGGGTATGTCGGGGTCGTCTTGTTGTGATCGTCTTGCTTGCGTCTTGTTCTAGGTCAGGTTACTAGTTTCTGCCTGAGCAGTCGGCCAGGAGCCTCTCTAACATTCTTTTGAGAAGACATAAGACTAAATGCCCTGCTTTCCTGTGAAGAAATAGTAACCCTAACACCATGGATTCTTCCCTCTATGTTCTTACTGTGCACCCCCAGTATGTCTTAATGTTTGTATTATGCGCCTTATGCCTATGGTCGTATATTGTTGCAGTTACTCATTGTGTGCCTTCAGTCTTCTTGTGTTGAACATCGTGGTTGCGTCTTGTTGGTTGTCGAGTGGCGACATAGAGTCAAGTATGTTTGTTACTTCTACACACGCGCACAAACCTTAAACCAAAAAAAAAATTGCACCTGTTCTCAGACATGTTGTCGTAACGAGGAGGACGTTACATATGGTATCAGAGCTGGTTCGACCCGTGACCGGGGATTCACTACGGCTTTCATTGACATGATTAGATTTGATTATATTGTTGCTAATCGAGTTGATTGTGTGCGTGCAGGTAATCATGGTTAGAGGACACCGCGGAGGCAGATGAAGGGGTGCTAGGGGAGGGGGCGTGACGCCTCCAGCAGCATCCACGCCTGAGGGGTCTAACCCCCAGGGAGGCAAGTAGGTTCTTGGACAGGAGCAGATTGCAGTTACCGATGTCGTGGGGATGATGAAATCTTTTCAGTGCATGTCCAAGGTGCTGATTAGCTGATTGGACAGAGATGAGGCCAGGACGCCGACACTTGCTGAGGTTCCACCGCGTGCACCGGCCGTTACAGGTAGCATTCACTGTGAACTCGAGAATGTAAAATTTCTCGAGTTCTTTGGTGCCCCAGACGACGTAGCCACCGAGGCATGGTTGGAGAATATGGTGATGTGCTTCGAACTTCATGATTATACCTCCAACATGAAGGTCTGCATGGAAGTCTTTCAACTGAAGGGGAGCGCTCTTCTATGGTGGAAGACGCTCCTGTCGTAGATGAACATGGCCGTGGAAGACGTGTCATGGGAACTGTTCGAGGAACAGTTCCGAGAGAGATACCTTTCAGAGGAGTTCATTGAGCGTCATCTCAATGAGTTCAATGCATTACGACAGGGAGGTCGTACGGTGCCCGAGTATGAAGTACATTTTATGGAGCTACTCCGGTATGCTCCCCACCTTAACACCGAGAAGCTCAAGGTCAACAGGTTTGTGTTTGGCCTTAACGACAACCTACATGCAAAGGTTAGGATCTTGATGCCTCAAACCTTGCATGACACTGTCCAAAAGTCCCTCATAGTAGAGGAGGAGCTTATCAGCGGGGGTCAGACCAGGACTCCATCGAGACCCGCAGGGCAGGGCTCCTCTGGTACACCGCAACATCAGACACCGGTGAGAAATACGTAGGGATATCGTGGTTTCCAGAGGGGATCCACGTTCACTACACCTCGACGACCGCCGCCTCAGTAGCGAACACCTTATCAAGGACCACAGCACCAGCAACAACATCGCCCGCAGCAGCAGCAGTTTAGGCCTGTTCAACAGAACAGACCAGGGTTCCAGGCCGGTGGGCAGTCATCTTCTACTTCGGGTACCAGGACTACTTGGCCGAAGAAGGGGTGTTGGACATGTGGGGAGCCACACTACCAGCGCAACTGTCCTGTGGAGAGGACCAGGGCGTCCAGATCAGCTGGACCCGCTACCATGGGAGATATGGGCAAGGCCCGTCGGATTCATGTAGCGGTGAAGAACCTCCAGGCAGAGCACCATTCGACTGTGCTCTAGACGACAGGTATTGTCGCTAACCAGACCCTTAGTATTTTGATAGACCTAGGTGCTACTGAGAGTTTCATTTCTGGTGCAGCGCTAAAAATGATTAAGGTAAAGGCAGTCGAACAGGACAAGTTTAGCTTCGTGGAGATGGCTTCAGGAGAAAAACAGAAGGTTGGGGGAAAGGTTGCAGACTGTGCCCTTAACCTGGGAGAGTTTGTCACGAAGGTCAACTTGTACGCCACAATCTTAGGATCTTATGACATCGTGATCGGTATGGATTTGTTAGAATCGCATGAGGTGATACTCAACTGTAAAATGAAACGGTTGAGCTTGGTGGATGATGAAGGACAAAGACGGGTGATTGTAGGACGGAACCAAGGAGTATCCCTGAGGTTCATCTCTTCCTTACAGTTATGGAAGAGTATGCGCAAGGGGTGCAAGCTTTATGCGATCTTTGCGCTAAATGAAAAGGGAGTAGCAGAAGGTCTAGAACACCTTCCGGTGGTGAAGGAGTTTGCAGACGTGTTTCCATAGGAGTTACCTGGGATGCTGCCGGAAAGAGAATTGGAGTTTACCATAGATCTGAAACTGGGGACTGAACCGATAGCGAGAACGCCTTATTGGATGTCGACCCAGGAGTTGCAAGAGCTGAAAATGCAACTGAAGGAGTTGTTAAACCTGGGACTGATACGCCCTAGTGTGTCACTGTGGGGTGCACCAGTTATTTTCATATGGAAGAAGGACAGATCGTGGAGGCTTTGCATTGACTACCATCAACTGAACAAGGCTACGATCAAAAATCAGTATCCCTTACCAAGAATTGATTATCTGTTCAATCAAATGAAGCGTGCGACGGTGTTCTCCAAGATCGATTTGCGATCAAAGTATCACCAGCTACGGATCAAGGAGGATGACGTCCCTAAGACCGCCTTTAAGACAATATTTGGACATTACGAGTTTACTGTTTTACCATTTTGACTGACAAACGCCCCAGGGGTATCCATGAGTTTGATGAACGGGGTGTTTCGCGAGTATTTGGACAAGTCTGTCCAAGTATTCATTGACGATATTTTGATCTACTCTCGGATGACGGAGGAGCATGACGAGCACTTGTTCTTGGTACTACAGTGTTTGCGAGAGGACAAATTGTATGGGAAGTTTTTCAAATGATCTTTTTATCAATCAAGGATTCACTACTTAGGGCATGTCATCTCCGACGAAGGTATCGTCGTGGATCCAGCCAAGGTTGAGGCTATTATGGAATGGCTTGTGCCAACGAATGTCACAGAAGTGCGTAGTTTTGTGGGTTTAGTAGGATACTATCGACGGTATGTCGAGGGATTTTCAAATATAGCAAATCCGATCACGAAATTGCAGAAGAAAAAAAAGAAGTTTGTTTGGACAGAGAAATGCGCGGAAGCATTTAGGAGGCTTAAAGAATTGTTGACAACAACAACGATACTAAAGGTCCCTGAAATGGACACAGACTTCCTGGTATGCACTGACACATCCAAGGAAGGTTTAGGTAGAGTCTTGATGCAAGACGGATGAGTGATTTCTTACATTTCGAGAAAACTGAGAAGGCATGAGGAGAACTATGCGACGCACGATTTGGAGTTATTAGACATTGTATATGCCTTGAAGATTTGGAGACACTACCTTGTTGGAAAAAAATTTGAATTAAAGACTGATCATTGGGGACTACAACACATTTTTACGCAAAGCGACCTGAACGCGCAACAATGACATTGGTCGGAATTTCTTAGCGAGTACGACTTCGAGATTACTTACATAAAGTGAACAGTGAACCAAGTGGCGGATGCTTTGAGTCGGAGGCCACGCATCTTTTCGGTGTTACCTCTTCAGACGAATCTACATGAGAATATTCTCACTTTACAGCGTGATGATGACTGGTACAAAGAATTCGAGGATTTTATTGGACAAAACACAATGATGGTACCATGATATGAGGGGTATTCATTTGATAACGATGGTTTATTGAGGTTTAGAGGTTAGATTTACATACCACCAAACGACGAGTTGAGGATGTTGATCCTAAGCGAGGCTCATAGAGAAGTTTACATGGCTCACCCCGAAGTCACCAAGATGAGGGAAGACCTTAAACCCTTATTCTTCTGGAAGGGAATGAAGGACGACATAGTCAACTTTGTCGCTAGATGTCTCGAGTGTCAGCAAGTAAAGGCTAAACATAGACACCCGACAGGATTACTTCAACCACATGCTATTCCGAAATCAAAATGGGAAGTTATTTTGATGGATTTTATTGTTGGATTGCCACTGACGGCAAGGAGACACGACTCGATTTTTTTAGTAGTAGACACTCTGACGAAGAGTGCTCACTTTATTCCTGTGTGTACGACGTATCAGGCACCTGACATAGCGAGAGTTTTCATCAGTGAGATTGTGAAGCTGCATGGCGTGCCTAAAAAGATTATATCCGATCGAGGATCAGTGTTTACTGGACGATTTTGGACGAGTTTCCAAGAGGCCTTGGGAACCCAACTTAATTTTAGTACTGCATATCACCCAGAGACTGACAGATAGACAGAACGTACAAACCAAACCTTGGAAGACATATTGCGCATGTACGTGATGGACCAACAAAAGCGTCGGGAGGGATTCTTGTCTAGTAGAGTTCGCTTACAACAACAGTTACCAGAGCACCATTAAGATGGCGCCTTTTGAGTTCCTTTATGGGCGACCGTGTCGAACGCCCTTGAGTTGGGATCAGCTTGAGGATAGGGTCCTGGTGGGACTAGAAGTGATCCAAGAAATGGAAGAGCAAATGCAAACCATAAGACAACGGATTAAAGAAGCGCAGGATCGATAGAAGAGTTATGCCGATGCGCACCGAGTCGACAATAGTTACGAGGTCGGTGATCGAGTCTTCTTGTGGGTTAAACCGCATAAAAGTTCGATCAAGTTTGGAAAGGGAGCTAAACTCTCTCCTAGGTTCGTGGGACCTTTTGAGATTATGGAGAGAAAGGGGCCCATGGCCTATCGACTAGCCTTGCCTGATTCTTTGAGGCGTATGCATGATTTTTTTCATGTATCTGTTTTGAGACATTATATTAGTGATCCTACACAAGTGATTGACATGAGTTCCTTGCAGGTATCAGACGAGGGAGCGCTCACGAATGAGCCAGTCCGCATTTTAGATCATTGCGTTTGATTGTCACAACGTCAAATGGTAGATCAGGTCAAGGTCCAGTGGGACAATTATAGTCCGCACTCGGCGACCTGGGAGGACGCATATGATATGCGCCAACAGTTTCCATTTTTGTTTGATAGATAGACTTGATACTGTGGTACTTATGATATTATGGTACATTTATTTCGGCATTTATACTGAGAAACTTCAGGACGAAGTTTAGACCAAGAAGGGGTGTATGTAACATCCCGCTCTGGTGCACTTACAAAACTTATTCTTTGAGGACACTTGCTCGCAAGTGATATGGATTTTTATGATGATAAAACATTTATCCTTCTTTATGATGCGTTAAGATAGATGATAGGATGTTCTTACTACTTTGATGTAGACAGGTGTTGCTGACTCAGTTTCATTGAGTGTACTAGGTTTCGGACCTTGAGGATGCGGAGGCATCGGTGGAACCCCCTTGGACTCCAGATTCAGTCAGGGAGTGTGTTATTTGGGTTGATTCATTTACGGTGATATTGCTTTGTTTTGATGATATGATATTGATTTTATGATATGTTCTTGACGTTCTAACACAATGGTTAATGATGCAGGCTGATGATAGCTTGCCGACCAGACTCACATATGGAGTAAGGGGGCCACACAAGATTTCCAGAGAGGTTGAGGGAGAGGTGTGGACAGTAGCCCGACCACATCCTACTAGCACTCCCACCGTGGCTTGAACTGTAGGTTAACTATTACCTAGTTCAAAAGGATCCACGATGCCGTGAGGGCAGACTGCGATAGTTGCTCACGATAATTCTAAGAGGCGCGCAATAAGGCAGGAGTCTTATTCCTTAGAGCCCTTACTCTCCCACAAGTTCACCTATCGGAGTGTTGACTCTAGGGGTTATAGATGTCTACCAAACAGTCAAGTTAGTGAGTGGCACCCTTGGAGCACGTGGTGCATCCTGAAGGGCACGTCGTGCAAAAGAAACACAAGTTGGCGAGTGGCACCCTTGGAGCACGTTGTGCAACCTGAAGGGCACATCGTGCAACAGAGGCAAACAAGGCGAGTGACACCCTTGGAGCACGTAGTGCGTCCTGAAGGGCACGTCGCATTAAGGATGATGATGAGACAACCTATATGACCCTAAGACCATAACGCCTTAAGAAATTCTCAAAACGACTCTCATAATTAAATGTCGGCCAGTTCAAATTTAAACCTAATTTTAAAACATTTCTAAGATAAAATTTTGGTCTAGCCTTGGGAAAATACCCTACAAAAATAAACGCAAAGGCATAAACTAAAACCCTCCTAGGTGTTAGTTAAAGTCTTCTTAAATTAAGGGGGGGTAAAGTAATGAGGGAGATAAATTAATTAAAACCCATGGTTTTTCAAATATAAAGAAGAAATAAAACAATTAAAGTATGGGGGTATAA
>ML783027.1:880372-896974 GCA_009831015.1 Picea engelmannii
ACATAGGGTAAAAAGCAAAAAGGAATCAACAGCTAGGGAGTTACTAAAAATCAACAACTTCATTTCGAGGAAAGTTATTAAAAGCATGAGAGGGGATCTAGGAACCCTAGGAGTAATTTTAGGGAAAGTAGGTGGGTCTCAAATTTCTATAAAATAAGGGGAAAAGGAGGAAGAAAAGGGGGGAACGGTTAGCGTAACGTTACGATGTCAGATTTTGGCTTGACTGTTGGCTTGTGAGGAGTTGGGAATTTCTTAGCTATATTTGAGTGGTAGCTCAGCCTTGGAGGCGAGCTGAGAAGTTAGTCTTATCTTTGGATCTTGTGTGGCCCCTTTAAGGCTCGAGGGGCTAAGGGGGAAGAAGAGTACCCCTAGTGATTGGCTGGGAGGTACCGGTGAGGTCGCTACGGTCGACGAGCGGGAGCGGCAGGAAGTAGTAGCGCGGGACAACGTCTTCGAGTTATTCTCCGCCAGTTCCAGGTATGCAGTACATTGTTTCAAACAAAAAGAAAAATGTCTGAGTGCATATGATTTTTGAGATGATTGACTGATGAAACTAATTAGGATGACTCTGTTCCCCTTGTTATTTTCTGCGTTTTCTTTTATTGTCAATTACTCTTTTACCCTTCTTGGTGTTGGTGTTTGTATCGACGTGGTTTGTTTTTAAAAAAAATAAATAGATATGTATATTGCGATAGGGGTTTATCTCAGCGTTTGAATGTTAAATGTTATCCCACGCCTGCCAAAAATTCCTTATTCATCCTTGTTAATGGTCTCAATCTCTGCAATTTTTTTATTTGATTCCCAATACTTGGTCTGGTCCTAGACCACGTTTTTGTCTTGTAGTTGCAGTGGTGGCATTATAGTGTTCCTTTGAGTTTTGGTTCAATCTCCAGTGCTTTCCTTTTTATTTAAAATCTCTGCATTTTATAGCGAAATTTATCTGTGTTTTTATATCAGGTTAAGATAAAATTGTTTCTCTGCGCTTCCCTTAGGTTTTTAACTTAGCGGACCCAATTCTGGACAGTCGTAAACTCAACTCTCTTGGGAGGTTAAACTCTGCCTTTCTTTGGGTGTGATAATTCCATACGATCTGGTGAAGTTAAATGTTGGAGTGGATAGAGACTCCTTGCTTGGGATTGTATTCCTGGTGATGGATGGAAGATTTCTCCCCATTGGTCATTCACTGAAACTATGCGCCCTTTTTATATAATTCGAATTTCTTGGAGACTCGAGAAGGATACCCACTCGCCTCAACCACCTTTCTTGCGTTTTTTGTCGAACCCTTTTTTTGCTATCCTGGGGTGGTAACGCACATGGAGGCTACCCGCAAATTTGCGCCCTGATCTTCATGTTTTTTTTTCTCTTTTGCGTTGTAGTTTCACCCAGCCTGTCGATTGCTCAATTTCCTCAGTGTCTGGTGGATCATCTCAGCGATTGCTGGTCGAAAATTACCTTTTGCGTGTGGTCGTCTATCTCAGTGTCGACTGTGAGGAATTTCTCTGTGTCTTGATTTGATTTTTCTTTTTCTGCGTGTTTTTCTCCGGGGTATCGTCTTCCTGGAAATTTCGCCATCTATTGCAGCTGACCGTTCCCTCTGCGGTGTGGCAGCATTCCTGCAGGGGACCGAATTCCTTTGCATCCACGCCGGATACCCACGTATTTCCCTTTTCCTCCTTTCCATTTACAGAAATCACTGACAATCCTGTCACCTGCTATTATTCAAATGACAATGTAAAATGCCATTATATAATGCAAATTAAAACGAAGGTTAAATGCAGCTACAGTTAGGGAACCCCTTTTGAGACCTGGTTAGCGTATCGGTGAATCTATTGACCACCTGTCAGACCTATGATTTTGTTCCCTTTGTAATCACATGCACAGATACCCTAATAAATTGCCAAGTTGTCAATACTAAATGGTAGTAACGTGGTAAACTTTAATGTCACCAGAGTATGTAAATATGATGTTAATTCCTTATATCGATTTTTAATTATTGTTAATTTGGGTCTTTTCTACTTTTGTTATTTTAAATATGATCGAATTAAATATTGGTTGATTACCTATTGTCTTTTAATCATGATGTCATAATGATATTTTAAACCTGATGTTATTTATAGATATGATGTTGTTGTATATATGACAATGAGTTTTGCTTTTAAAATTTGTCATGGAAAATACATCGCTATTTATTTATTGTCATTTAAATGGATACCTTTAAATATGGCTTTTAAATTATGTTCACCTTTATACATGGACAACTTATATTCGGGATGTCACCCTGTTATTTTTTTAATTGACTTAAATTATAATGTGAGGGAACCTTTATATGTAGACAATGATTATTGTCTTTAAGCTTTGCCATTTTAATTAGGATGTTATCTCGTTAGTTTCAAGTTGATGTTGCCTATAAATATGATGATATTTTGCAATAGATGAAGGAAGAAAGTTATGGTGTAATGAAACAAGAATATAATGATTGTGTTGGCGACATGAAGTTTAAATTTTGTTGTTAATTCATTGGCAATGTTAAGGTAAATAAATGTAATACGGATTTATATTGTGAGGAAGTCGTGGTAACTTCGTTGCATTTCCTTTGATCTTAATTTATTAGGTTAACATTGATTTATTTTTTTTTTACAAGGTCTAGTAAGTAAAAGCCATCCATAGTTTAAATAACAGTGCTATTCTTGTTACAATTTGAGTACATGGTTAATTATGGTTAGGCTGGGTAGTTCTGTTGTTATTAATAAGGGTAAGGTCGTCATTATTTTAATTGCAATAAAGTGGTGATGGGAAGGGCGATGATATAGTTATGTTATGGTGTTGTTCGGTAAATTCATTAGGTTCAGTAACATGGATTTGCAAATTAATTAATGAACTTATTAAGACTGGGTGGGTAACACGTCGTTAAAGAAAATCAAATGGAGTAATTGGTCAGTCTCACTTTTGTTGTGGATCGTCGTTTTATGTATTTATCATTTTCCATGTTTTCCATGTGTGTGATTTTCTTGGGTAAAGAAATCTAGTGCCGTATCAAGAGTCTCGGGCTGTTTAAAGGCACAGTTTCCACTCTTGCGACACACCTGACAGAGGTTACTAGTTTCTGCCTGAGCAGTCGTCCAGGAGCCTATCTAATCTTCTTTCGAGAAGACATAAGACTAAAAGCCCTGCTTTTCTGTGCAGAAATAGTAAACTCTACTATTGGATTCTCCCCTCTGTGACTATACTTTTCTTAACACCTGGTGTCGTTTTCTACTTACAGCTGCTAGTTGTATGCCTTATGTCTAGGGGAATTTATTGCTTGTTTTGACTGGGGTATGTCGGGGTCGTCTTGTTGTGATTGTATTGCTTGCGTCTTGTTCTAGGTCGGGTTACTAGTTTCTGCCTGAGCAGTCAGCCAGGAGCCTGTCTAACCTTCTTTCGAGAAGACATAAGACTAAACGCCTTGCTTTCTTGTGCAGAAATAGTAACCCTAACACCATGGATTCTTCCCTCTGTGTTCTTACTGTGCACCCCCAGTATGTCTTAATGTTTGTATTGTGCGCCTTATGCCTATGGTCGTATATTGTTGCAATTACTCGTTGTGTGCCTTCATTCTTCTTGTGCTGAACATCGTGGTTGCATCTTGTTGGTTGTCGATTGGCGACGTAGAGTCAAGTATGTTTGTTACTTCTACACGTGCGCACACATCTTAAACAAAAAAAAAAATTGCACCTGTTCTCAGAGTTGTTGTCGTAACGAGGAGGACGTTACAAAATCTGATATAGATCCTAAGTTATTAAGAAATTGTTGAAAAAAAAATAGGTTATTATAAATGTTTTATTAAAAATGTTTTTCAATTGTTTTTATCCTATCTTAAATTTAATACGTAATATTTATTGGTCCATGATTAATAATTGTTTTTATCCTATCATAAATTTGATTTCTTTTATACTTATTTTAAATTTGATTGTTTTTATCCTATCTTAAATGCGTTGTAATAGTAATTTATCTTGTCAATGGAAGGGTACTGTCATGGTAATTATTATTTCTTAAATAGTAAGGGTAAATTTTTTTTCCTATATTGAAGAGGGTAAAGTTAGTGCTAGAAATCATATAAAATCATTAAATGGAACATAATCATTTATGGAAAGTAAATGATTTGCATTAAAGCAAATGATTTTTATGGTATAATGGAAAGTAATCATTTTATGGAAAGTAAATGATTTGCATTAAATGATTTCTTTATGATTTTTTTTTTGTGTTGCATAATGGAAGGTAATCATCAGTTATGTTTAATGCTATTCTAATATAAATGCAATTGCATGGTATTTATGTTCAAGTTTGGGAGATCCGTGGATGTTAGTAACAAAAGGGGGAAGTCCTCATTATTTAATTTGCAATGAAACCATGATATATAAGGCCATTGTTATCTTATTGGTGAGTGTGATAAATGAAACTTGACATTTTGGGTGTAATTAAACTAATTATGTAAGGAAGGTGGTATTGATACTAATGATGTTCATGGTGAAATTAGGTAATGTACTAATTAAAGTTAATGCTAAGGTTATGGTAAGGTTAAATTCTACGTTAATGGTTTTATGGAAATGTTAAAGTAATGGTTATAGAAAATTGGAAGTTGCTAGGTGGTCGTCATTCTATTTAGTTACTGTAAACATAATGTGGTTATGGGTGGGGTAACGAGTTGAGTTTAATTATCATTAATAACAGTACCATGCAAGGTCTTGAACTATGTTCAATAAGCTAGTATGATTCAGTAAATGGGGTTGTGAATAACCGAATTACATTACTTAAGGTTGGATAACTCGTTGATTAATAAATTTTAATTGGAGAAGTTGGTCTGTAATTTTGTCAGTGAGTCTTAATCATGGAGGGTCAATGTCAGAGTCCTTCTTACTTGCGCCTTCCTGGAGGATATTTTGTTGTTCATATAATTTATGTTGTACGAGGTCGTAATCATCTTATTGCTGGGTCAGTTTGTCGGGCGGGAAGGAGACACCTCCATGTTCCTCAGAACAGTCGCCAGCCCTGAGACCTTAAATGGTTAAAATTGATGGGAACCTGGGCTTGAGCGTTATTTATGTGTCTTGGAGGTCCTAACCATTGCAGGGTAGGATGGGTGGGTAGTCAGTTCTACTTAGCATCGTGTGATCATCGTTTATGCATGCAGTTACTTGACCTGCGTCCTTGTCGTCTTTTTATGTTCATCATGGTTGCGTCTTATTCGTCGTCGGGTGGCGACGCAGAGTCAAATGCATTGATTTTTTCCTTGTACATGCGCGCACACACTTTTTAAAAACACACCCAAAAAAAAAAAAATTGCACTAGTTACTAGAGTTGGGTCGTCGTAACGAGGAGGTCGTTACATATGGTATCAGAGCCAGTTCGACTCGCGGCTTGTGATTCGCTACGACTTTCGTGGACATGATTAGATTTGATTATATTGTTGCTGATTGAGTTGATTGTGTGTGTGCAGGTAATCATGGTTAGAGGACGCCGCAGAGGAAGACAACGGGGTGCTAGGGGAGGAGGCGTGACGCCTTCAGTAGCATCCATGCCTGAGGGGTCTAACCCCCAGGGAGGCGAGCAGGTTCTCGGATGGGAGAAAATAGCCGTTGGGGACGTGGTCGAGATGATGAGGTCCTTTCAGCGCATGTCTGAGGCACTGATCAGCCAATTGGACAGAGACTAGGCCAGGGCGCCGACACCCGCTGAGGTTCCACCGTGTGCACCGGTCGTTACAGGTAGCATTCACCGTGAACTCGAGAAGGTAAAATTTTTCGAGTTCTTTGGTGCCCTGGACGACGCAGTCGCAGAGTCATGGTTGGAGAATATGGCGATGTGCTTCGCACTTTGCGATTATACCTCCAACATGAAGGTCCGGATGGCGGTCTTTCAACTGAAGGGGGGCGGTCTTCTATGGTGGAAGACGCTCCTGCCGCAACTGAACATGGCCGTGGAAGATGTGTCATGGGAACTGTTCGAGGAATGGTTCCAAGAGAGGTACCTTTCAAAGGAATTCATCGAGCATCAACTCAATGAGTTCAATGCATTACGACAAGGAGGTCGTACGGTGCCCGAGTATGAGGCATGTTTCATGGAGTTGCCCCGGTATGCTCCACACCTTAACACAAAGAAACTCAAGGTCAACTGGTTCATGTTTTACCTTAACGACAGCCTGCGTGCAAAGGTTAGGATCTTGATGCCTCAAAACTTGCACGATGTTGTCCAAAAGGCCCTGATAGCAGAGGAGGAGCTTATCAGTGGGGGTCATACCAGGACTCCAGCGAGACCGACGAAGTTCATCTGGTACGTCGCAGCATCAGACACCAGTGAGACATACGCTGGGACATCGTGGATTCCAGAGGGGATCCACTTTTGCTACACCCCAACAATCATCACCTCAGCAAAAGACACCTTATCGAGGACCACAACACCAGCAACAACGTTGCCCACAAGAACAGTAGTTTAGGCCTGTTTAGCAGAACAAACCAGGGTTTCAGGCCGGTGGGAAGTCATCTTCTACTTCAGGTACCAGGACTATTGGGCCGAAGAAGGGGTGTTGGACGTGTGGGGAGACACACTACTAGCGCGATTGTCCTGTGCAGAGGACCAGGGCGTACGGATCATCCGAACCCGCTACCATGGGAGATATGGGCAAGGCCCATCAGATTCATGCAGTGGTGAATAACCGCCAGGCAGAGCACCAGTCGACTGTGCTCGAGACGACAGGTATTTTCGTTGACCAGACCCTTAGTATTTTTATAGACCCAGGTGCTACTGAGAGTTTCATTTCTGGTGCAGTGCTAAAAAGGATAAAGGTAAAGGCAGTCGAACAGGATGAGTTTAGCTTCGTGGAGATGGCTTCGGGAGCCAAACAAAAGATGGGAGGAAAGGTTATGGGCTGTTCCCTAAACCTGGGAGAGTTTGTCATGAGGGTCAACTTGTACATCACGATCTTAGGATCTTATGACGTCGTGATTGGTATGGATTGGTTGGAATCACATGAGGCGATACTCAACTATAAGACAAAATGGTTGAGCTTGGTTGATGACGAAGGATAGAGACGTGTGATTGTAGGACAGAACCAGGGAGTTTCCTTGAGGTTTGTCTCTTCCTTACAGTTATGGAAGAGTATGCGCAAGGGGTGCAGGCTTTATGCAATCCTTGCACTAAACGAAAAGGGTGTAGCAGAAATTCTAGAACACTTTCTGGTGGTGAAGGAGTTTGCGGACGTGTTTCCAGAGGAGTTACCTAGGATGCCACCAGAAATTGAATTGGAGTTTACCACAGACTTGAAACCAGGGACTGAATCGATAGAAATAACGCCTTATCGGATGTCGACCCCAGAGTTGCAAGAGTTGAAAATGCAACTGAAGGAGTTGCTGGACCTGGGACTGATACGCCCTAGTGTGTCGCCGTGGGGTGCACCGGTTATTTTCATACGAAAGAAGGACGGATCGTGGAGGCTTTGCATTGACTACCGTCAACTAAACAAGGCTATGATCAAGAATCAATATCCCTTACCTAGAATTGATGATCTATTCGATCAAATGAAGGGTGCGACGGTGTTCTCCAAGATCGATTTGCAATCAGGGTATCACCAGTTATGGATCAAGGAGGATGACGTTCCTAAAACCGCCTTTAAGACGAGATTTGGACATTACGAGTTTACTGTTTTACCGTTTGGACTGACAAACGACCCAGGGGTATTCATGAGTTTTATGAACGGGGTGTTCCGCGAGTACTTGGACAAGTTCTTCCAATTATTCATTGACGACATCTTGATCTACTCTCGGACAATGGAGGAGCATGATGAGCACTTGCGCTTCGTACTACAGTGCCTTCGAGAGCATAAATTGTATGGGAAGTTGTCCAAATGCTCTTTTTATCAGTCAAGGATTCACTACTTAGGGCATGTCATCTCCGATGAAGGTATCACTGTGGATCCAGCCAAGGTTGAGGCTATTATGGAACGGCCTGCGCCGACGAACGTCACAAAAGTGTGTAGTTTTATGGATTTAGCAGGATATTATCGATGGGTTGTCGATGGATTTTCCAAGAAAGTAAATCTGATTACGGAATTGCAGAAGAAAAACAAGAAGTTTGTTTGGACCGAGAAATGCGCGGAAGCATTTCAGAGGCTTAAGGAGTTGTTGACGACAGCGCCAATACTAAAGGTCCCTGACATGGACGTTGATTTCCTGGTATGCACTGAAGAATCCAAGGAAGTTTTAGGCGAAGTCTTGATGCAAGACGAATGAGTGATTTCTTACATTTCGAGGAAGCTGAGAAGGCATGAGGAAAACTACGTGACGTGTGATTTGGAGTTATTAGCCATCGTATATGCCTTGAAGGTTTGGAGACACTACCTTATTGGATGAAAATTTGAACTAAGGACTGATCATTGTGGATTGCAACACATTTTTACGTAAAGCGACCTCAACGCGCGACAATGACGTTGGTTGGAATTGCTTAGTGAGTACGACTTCGAGATTACTTACATAAAGGGAATAGTGAACCGAGTGGCTGATGCTTTGAGTCGGAGACCACAATATGAGGGATATTCATTTGATAGTGATTGTTTAATGAGGTTTAGAGGTCGGATTTATGTACTTCCAAACGATGAGTTGAGGATGTTGATCTTGAGCGAGGCTCATAGAGCAGTTTACATGGCTCACTCGGGAGTCACGAAGATGAGGGCATACCTTAAACCCTTATTCTTCTGGAAGGGAATGAAGGCTGACATAGTCAACTTTGTGGCTAGATGTCTAGAGTGTTAGCAAGTAAAGGCTGAGCATAGACACCCGACAGGTTTACTTCAACCACATGCCATTCCAAAATCAAAGTGGGAAGTTATTTCGATGGATTTTATTGTTGGATTTCCACTGACGGCCAGGAGACACGACTCGATTTTTGTAGTAGTAGACACTCTGAAAAAAGAGTGCTCACTTTATTCCGGTGCATACGACGTATCAGCAACCTGACATAGCAAGATTTTTCATCAGTGAGATTGTGAGGCTGCATGGCATGCCTAAGAATATTATATCCGATCGAGGATTGGTGTTTACTGGACGATTTTGGATGAGTTTTCAAGAGGCCTTCGGAACCCAGCTTAATTTTAGTATTGTGTATCACCCAGAGACTGATGGATAGACAGAACGAACCAACCAAACCTTGGAAGACATGTTGCGCATGTATGTGATGGACCAAAAAAAGCGTTGGGAGGAGTTCTTGCCTCTAGTAGAGTTCTCTTACAACAACAGCTACCAGAGCACCATTAAGATGGCGCCTTTCGAGTTTCTTTATGGGCAACCGTGTCGAACGCCCTTGAGTTGGGATTGGCTTGAGGATAGGGTCTTGGTGGGACCAGAAGTGATCCAAGAAATGGAAGAGCAAATGGAAACCATAAGACAAAGGATAAAAGAAGTGCAAGATCGACAAAAGAGTTATGCCGATGCGCACCGAGTCGACCATAGTTACAAGGTCGGCGATCGAGTCTTCTTGCAGTTTAAACCGCATAAGAGTTCGATCAAGTTTGGAAAGGGAGATAAAATCTCTCCTAGGTTTGTGGGACCTTTGGAGATTGTGGAGAGAAAGGGGCTTGTGGCCTATCGACTAGCCTTGCCTGATTTTTTGAGACATTATATTAGTGATCCTACACACATGATTGACATGAGTTCCTTGCAGGTATCGGATGAGGGAACGCTCATGGCTGAGCCAGTCTGCATCTTAGATCATCGCGTTCGACAGTTATGACGTTGAATGGTAGATCAGGTCAAGGCCCAGTGGAACAGTTATAGTCCACACTCGGCGACCTGGGAGGAGGCATATGATATGCGCCAGCAGTTCCCATTTTTGTTTGATAGATAGACTTATGATACTATGGTACTTTTTTTTCGGCATTTATACTGAGAAACTTCGGGACAAATTTTAGACCAAGAGGGGGTGTATGTAACATCCCGCTCTGGCGTACTGAGAAAACTTATTCTTTGAGGACACTTTCTCGAAAGTGATCTTGACTTTTATGATGTTAAACAATTTATCCTTGATTATGATGCGTTATGATAAATGACATGATGTTTTTACTACTTTGATGTAGATAGGTGATCCTGACTTAGTTTCATTGAGTGTTTAGGGTTCCGTACCTTGAGGATGCAGAGGCATCGGTGGAACCCCCTTGGACTCCGGATTGAGTCAGGGAGTGTGCTATTTGGGTTGAATTATTTACTGTGATATTTCTTTGATATGATGATATGATGATGACATGTTCTGACACGATTGTTGATGATGCAGGATGACGATAGCTTGCCGACCAGACTCACATATGGAGTAAAGGGGCCACACACGATTTCCAGAGAGATTGAGGGAGAGGGGTGGACAACAGCCCTGCCACGGCCTACTAGCACTCCCGTCGTGCCTCGAACTGTAGGTTAACGATTACCTAGTTCGAGAGGATCCATGATGTTGTGAGGGCAGACTACGACAGTCGCTCACGATGATTCTAAGGGACGCAGAATAAGGCGTGGGCCTTATTCCTTAGAGCCCTTAGTCTCCCACAAGTTCACCTGGCGGAGTGTTGACTCCAGGGGTTATAGATGTATACCAATCAGTCCAGTTGGCAAGTGGCACACTTGGAGCATGTGCTGCATCTTGAAGGGCACGTCGCACAAAAGAAACACAAGAAGCGAGTGGCACCCTTGGAGCACATGGTGCATCCTGAAGGGCACGTCGCGCAAAGGAAACGAACGAGGCGAGTGGCACCCTTGGAGCACGTGGTGCATCCTGAAGGGCACATCGCATTGATGTGGATGAAGGAAACAAACCGAAATAGCCCTAAGGCAATAACACCTTAATAATTTCTTAAAATGACTCCCCTAAACAATTGTCATCGAGTTCAAAATCGAAACCTAAGTCAAAAAAAAAAAAAACTTCTCTAAGATAAAAATTTCGTTTAAACCTTGAGGAAAAAGGCCCTAACTCTAACTCTAAAAATATCCTAACCCTAATTCTAAATGAAATAGTTTAACTTTTAATGAACTCACAACTTTTATTCAAATTGAAACATAACTTTTCTTAAAAATAAAAATAGACATAAATTACAGTTTAGTTAACCTAGACAATAAATTTCATTGAAGGCATCTCCTTCTTTAAACACAACTTGCAATGAGAGTTCATTAACATTTTGAAAGCATAACTTTTATGAAAACCCTTATGTCAAATACATAACCTTATAAAAACTTTTAAAGCATAACCCCCTATGAACGCAATAGTTTTTCAAAAAAAATTAAACTAATTCATAAATAAACAAATACTGAAAGCCATAGTTTTGATTGACAGAACGCATAACCTTCAGTGAATAAATCGAATGCTTAAGGGACTAAACTATTTTCCATAAAACTCATACATAAATTGAGACTGAACCAATAGTAATAAAATTATTTAACGAGCGGGAGTATAAAAAGTATGAATTTAAAAATAAAATGAAAAGATGCATTGGCGCATTTACCTTTTTGGTTTAAAAAAAAAAAGAAAAGGAGAGGGAATAATAAAATAGGGAAATGAGCCTTTTAATAAATTTAAGAAAATAATTTTGGGAGAAACGCGGGGGATGAGTGACACTTGTAAGACAAAGAATTTTTGAGGGTTTTTCATTAAAACTTAAATTAAATATGATTTAGGGAAAGGGGGCTCAAAAATCCATAAAAGAAAGGGGGATGGAGGGAAATGGCAGGGGCTGTTAGGTATCGTTATGCTGACAAATTTGGACTGGACTAATTGCTTGTGAGGAGTTGGGATTTTCTAAGATGGGATTAGAGTGGTAGCTCGGCCTTGGAGGTGAGCTGGGAAGCTAGGTATACTATCTGGAGTGTGTGTGGCCCCTTTGCGGCTCGGGGGGCTAAGGGGGAAGCAGAGTACCCCTAGCGTTTGGCTGGGAGGTACCGGTGTAGTCTCTACGGTCGGCAAGCGGGAGTGACACAGATCAACAACACGGGATAACGTCTTTGAGTTATTCGCCGCCAGTCCCAGGTACGCATGTGCATTGTTTAAAAAAAGAAAAAGAAAAATGTTGAGTTGTATATGAATTCTTGATGGATTAAATTTAGGATGATTCCATTCCCTTTGTTATTCTCTGCGTTTCTGTTTAGTGTCCATTACACTGCCATCGTTCTCTGCGTTGTTTTTTATCTCGACGTGGACTATTTTTAAAATATATATATATATATATATATATATATATATATATATATATATATATTGCGTTGGGGTTTAAGTGCTTGGGAATCTAATTTCTGGCATGTATGCCATTGTTGACTGTGTAAATTTTATTGAATGTGCAGGACTGTGTAAATTCTTCCAAATTATTGTTCTAGAAATTTTCGTGTGACTGTGGGCATTTTCATTTAGATGCATGGGTTTTTATACCAGTGTGGGCATATTTTATAATACCAGGGTTTTTGTATCGCCATGGGATTTTTATACCAGTGTGGGCATATTTTGTATTACTAGGGTTTTCTTTTTATTCTACCATGGGCGTTTTCTTTATATGAATGCGGGGGCATCTGATGTTAATGGGGGAGTTTGCATAGTTCATTCCTCTGCATTTTGTTTTATTAGATTTGGGCGTTTTTGGATGACCGGGCGTTATAAACCTCTGCGTGGGCGATTTTACATTGCCAGTAATGTTTTTACACATTGCAGTGGGTGTATTACCTTGCTGTGGGTATATTTACCTCTGCGTGGGCAATTTTACATTGCCAGTAACGTTTTTTCACATTGCGGTGGGTGTATTACTTTGTTGTGGGTATATTTACCTCTGTGTGGGCGCATTTACCTCTGCGTGGGCGATTTTACGTTGCCAGGAATGTGTTTGCAAATTTTTGTCAACCTCAACCTCTGTAACTTCATTTACCTCTGCGTGGGTGACTTACATATTGACTGTAAATATGATATAGATCCTAAGTTATTAAGAAATTGTTGAAAAAGAAATAGGTTATTATAAATGTTTTATCAAAAATGTTTTTCAATTGTTTTGAACGTTTTTGCAAATTGATTTCAACCTCAACCTCTGTAACTTCATTTACCTCTGCGTGGGCGACTTCCATATTGACTGTAAAAATGATATAGATCCTAAGTTATTAAGAAATTGTTGAAAAAAAAAATAGGTTATTAGAAATGTTTTATTAAAAATGTTTTTCAATTGTTTTGAACGTTTTTGCAACTTGTTGTCAACCTCAACCTCTGTAACTTCATTTACCTCTGCATGGGCGACTTACATATCGACTGTAAATATGATATAGATCCTAAGTTATTAAGAAATTGTTGAAAAAAAAAAAGGTTATTAAAAATGTTTTTCAATTGTTTTTATCCTATCTTAAATTTAATAAGTAATATTGATTGGTCCATGATTAATAATTGCTTTTGTCCTATCATAAATTTGATTGCTTTTATACTTATTTTAAATTTGATTGTTTTTATCCTATCTTAAATGCATTGTAACAGTAATTTACCTTGTCAATGGAAGGGTACTGTCATGGTAATTATTATTTCTGAAATAGTAAGGGTAAATTTGTTTTCCTATATTGAAGAGGGTAAAGTTAGTGCAAGAAATCATATAAAAGCATTAAATGGAACATAATCATTTATGGAAATTAAATGATTTTCATTAAAGAAAATGATTTTTATGTTATAATGGAAAGTAATCATTTTATGGAAAGTAAATGATTTGCATTAAATGATTTCTTTATGATTTTTTTTTGTGTTGCATAATGGAAGGTAATCAACAGTTGTGTTTAATGCTATTCTAATATAAAGGCAATTGCATGGTATTTATGTTCAATTTTGGGAGATCTGTGGATGTTAGTAACAAAAGGGGGAAGTCCTCATTATTTAATTTGCAATGAAACCATGATATATAAGGCGATTGTTATCTTATTGGGGAGTGTGATAAATGAATATTGACATTTTGGGTGTAATTAAACTAATTATGTAAGGAAGGTGGTATTGATACTAATGATGTTCATGGTGAAATTAGGTAATGTATTGATTAAAGTTAATGCTAAGGTTATGGTAAGGTTAAATTCTACGTTAATGGATTTATGGAAATGTTAAACTAATGGTTATAGAAAATTGGAAGTTGCTAGGTGGTCGTCATTCTATTTAGTTACTGTAAACGTAATGTGGTTATGGGTGGGGTAATGAGTTGAGTTTAATTATCATTAATAACAGTACCATGCAAGGTCTTGAACTATGTTCAATAAGCTAGTATGATTCAGTAAATGGGGTTGTGAATAACCGAATTACATTACTTAAGGTTGGATAACTCATCGATTAATAAATTTTAATTGGAGCAGTTGGTCTGTAATTTTGTTAGTGAGTCTTAACCATGGAGGGTCAATGTCGGAGTCCTTCTTACTTGCGCCTTCCTGGAGGATGTTTTTTTGTTCATATAATTTATGTTGTACGAGGTCGTAATCATATTATTGCTGGGTCAGTTGGTCGGGCAGGATGTAGACACCTCCATGTTCCTCAGAACAGTCACCAACCCTGAGACCTTAAATGGTTAAAATCGATGGGAACTTGGGCTTGAGCATTACTTATGTGTCTTGGAGGTCCTAACCATTGCAGAGTAGGATGGGCAGGTAGTCAGTTCTACTTAGCATCATGTGATCGTCATTTATGCATGCAGTTACTTGACACGCGTCCTTGTCGTCTTTTTATGTTCATCATGGTTGCGTCTTATTCGTCATCGAGTGGCGACGCAGAGTCGAATGCATTGATTGTTTCCTTGTACACGTGCGCACACACTTTTTAAACACACACCAAAAAAAAAAATTGCACTAGTTACTAGAGTTGCGTCGTCGTAACGAGGAGGTCGTTACATAATTAAAATATAGAAAAAATAAAATCAAATAGTAGAGAAGGTTGAGGAGTGGGAAGTGAAGGGCCATGGCTATTGGAATTCTCTTACACATAGATCTCCCTATTTGTTACTTCAATCTAATCATCAAAGGTTCTTTTGGACAAGGAGAGGAAGAAATAAGAGTGGGAATGACATTGTAACCAGATATTTGTTGAAATGAAATAGATTGAGGGCCCATTCAAAGCTAGTTTGAACCATTTTGGTTTTCCAAGGTAAATATGGTGTCCATTGTCTTGAATTGCTTTTAGTTTTCTATTTGATTTTCTTCTTTTATTCATGTTTTGGTTCTGGTTTTAATGGATTCCATTGAATAGTGAGAGTGAGAGTGTAAATGAGAGGGATGAGCAATGAGCTATTTTTTCTTAATTGGTTTTCCTTACAACTTTGTATCTCAGGACAATTACTTAGACACCCAATGTTTTCTCTCATACTTTGAGTCATCCTGTAGATGTTAGAGACAAAAGAAAATATAGGTCTGAAGGTTCGACTTCTAGTCCCTTTTCTCACCCCCATCAAATGGATGAAGTAACCAAACTACTAAAGTCATTTTCTGCTAGAATGGAAAGGTTTGAATTGGAAGGAAATAAGAGCTATAGAAATCCTCAAATTGTTGATAATAGGGGTAGCTTCAAAAGACCATATAATTACCCTCAGATCATCCAAAGAGATCATATAAACATGGACCGAGACGATCATAAAATACACAATCCTCTCCAAAATAACCTGGTTACCAATGAACATGGAGAGGAATAATATTTTGATCCTTAGATCCAATGCCTTGGATATACCTCTTCATCCCCTTATTTAACTCAGCCTGCATACGAACAATCCCTCATGAGTAATCAACTAAATGAGTTGAGAAAAGTTGAAAAGACCAACAACGATCCGGATAGATATAACCTATGATACAATAAGAAGGAAGGGAAGCATGACACTCTTGAACGACCTCCTAGAGCTGAGAAACTTTCTAGAGATATAGCAGACAACAACAAAGAAAGGAAGGCACATAGCCCCCCACCAATGGTCAAAAGTCCTATTCTAGAATTGAAGGAGATTTTGAAGCCTCCCTCCCCTTATATATTTGAGCATGAGATTCAAAATATTAGAATCCATGTACCTCTCTCAGAGTTAGTCAAGCATGAGGATTTCAAAAGGTGCCTATCAAAAAAATTTCAGCCCGAACCCACGTCTCACTCCACAGACATAGTTAACCTCCAAGATGAAAGGCCAACTGTCATATTAGGGCCTTTAGTATAGGATAGAGATGATTCCTCCCCTCCCTTATACACTTCATTGAACATCCATGATAAGGTGTTTCATAACTTCTTGATGGATTCAGGGGCATATAACAATATTATGCCTAAGATTGTCATGGAAGAACTCGGGTTGGAGGTTACAAAATCCTACCACGACCTGTATTCTTTCGACTCCAGGAAGGTGAAGTGCCTTGGGGTTATCAAAGACTTGGATATTTCTCTGTTCCATATGCCAATGAAGAGTGTGGTCATGGATATCGTAGTGGTTGATGTTCCCCCTAATTTCAGGATGCACTGTTAAGCCCTAATGTTGGCTCATTACCCCTTAATTGGGGCATATTAGATTAGTAATGTTATTTTATTTATGTCGGCTTTAGGCCATTAGTTGTAATTTAGATTAGTAATGTTATTTTAATTATGTCG
>ML783027.1:902404-955558 GCA_009831015.1 Picea engelmannii
CAAGGAGACATTTTCATTTTGAATCATCTTGTACTTGAACAGTTAAGTGGGGTAAAAGGAGGTTGCCCCCTCGAAGAGGCTTATTATCTGAAATTATCTCTTCTTCAAGGTGTTGAGTACTTTTTCTGAGGTTTTTATATGCTATATTGATGTTTGGTTCTTAACATGCACCTATCTAGATATTGGATAAAGAGACTGGGGGGAACCTTGCATATGGACCTTTCATATGCCACCATTCCTGTGTTCAGGGGTGAACAAAGGAGAGTTTACAAGGAAGCTCAATTGGCCTACATCATTAGTGATGAAACAAACCCCACCAACCATCCTATTTTTTCTCTTGACACTGATTTGGGATCCAACATATTACAACTCACTAATGCTCCTGAACCTCCTCTTGAAATCAGAAAGAATCCCATCACTCTTTGTGAAACCCCTCCTCCAACTACCTCTGTTTGGAATATGTTTTTTGATGGAGCCTCTTCTAAGGAAGGTGTTGGTGCTAGAGTGGTCTTTGTTTCACCTTATCAAGAGACTATAGATTTGTCCTACAAGCTAGAATTTGAGGCTACCAACAACATGGCAGAGTATGAAGCTCTTTTTTTGGGTTTAAGAGATGCAAAGGACATGGGTATTGAGGAGCTATCAATATTTGAATATGTAGAACTAATTGTTCATTAGATCAAAAGTATTTACCAATCTAAGCATCCTAGGCTCATAGCTTATAGAAATGAAGTGTGGGACCTAGTTGACAGTTTCTTATTGGATTTCAACATTTCATTTATTCCAAGGGAGGAGAATACCATGGCTGATTCTTTGGTTGTCTCAACAAGCGATTTCAGAGTCCCATTTCCACCAAAACTCAATTATTATGTAGAGGTCAAATATAGGCTCTTTGTACTTGATAATGTAAGGCATGGGAAGGTGTTTGAGGATGACGTGGAGCTCAAAAAATCCCTTGAGTCTATTGATGAATTTTATGAATTACATATAGATAAAGATCATGACTCTAAAAATAATCCTCAGGCTGACATTCTTCTCAGCAAAATTTCCCATCATCATATTGTTCAGTTTCCTAGCAATCATATTCCAAAAGGACTAGTTCCTTTGGAAAGACTATTCGACGAGAATGATGTGGCATTGAAGGTTAAAGGTTCAGTTGATGAGGCTGATATAGCTGAGTACAATATTGGTAAAGAGAAGGATCCAAAATTTGTCAAGTTGTCAAGCAAGTTGTCAAGGGAACAAAGGGTTGAATATGCAGATCTGTTAAAATAATTTGTTGATGTGTTTTCCTGGACATATGAAGATCTCAGAACATATGACACAAGTGTCATTGAACATAAGATACCACTGAAGGAAGAGGACAAACCATTTAGAAAAAAATTGAGACAAATAAATCTGATGTTGCTGCATATTATGGAGAAAGAGGTGAAAAAGATTCTAGATGCCCAGATTAGCATCCCTCTAAGGTATTCTAAATGGGTGGCCAACTTGGTCCCAGTGAGAAAGAAGAAGGGATAAATCACACTTTGTGTCGATTTCAGGAACCTAAATAGAATCTCTAAGAAGGACAATTACCCCCTGCCAAAGATGGATCACATATTACAGAGGGTGACTGGTGCATCTAGGATGTCCATGATTGATGTGTTTTCTGGATAGAATCAGATTTTTGTCTTGCCTAAAGACAGAGATAAGAAATCCTTCACTACTCCTTAGGGTACATTCATGTATGCTAAGATTCCCTTTGGATTGATGAACGCAGGGGCAACCTTCCAACAAGCTATGGACATTTCAGTCATCGAAGAAAAAGATAAATGTCATTTATTTGGATGACATTATAGTTTTTTCCAGGTCTGATAAAGAGAAATGTTATCATGTGAGAAAGGTCTTCTTGAAATGCAAGAAATTCGGTCTCTCCTTAAATCCTAAAAAGTCATTGTTTTCCATGAAGGAGGGGAAATTATTGGGGCACATCATATCAGCTGAGCGAGTAAGGATTGATCCCAGTAGGGTAGAAGCTATCCAAATCTTGTCACTTCCTAGATCCAAGAAAGAAGTTCAGTATTTCTTGGGGAAAATTAATTTTCTGAGAAGGTTTTCTTCTAATTTTGCTGAAATGGTAAAATATATTACAACCATGTTGAGGAAGGGAAACAAATTCAAGTGGACTACAAAATCTTGAAATTATTTTTATCAAATAAAGAAGGCCTTGACTGAAGCACCTGTGCTCATCAGTCCTGATTACTCCAAGGATTTTCTGATTTTCTCCTTCCCTTCATTTGACACAGTAGAAACTATTTTATTGTAGAAGAATGTTGAAAGGTTGGAGCAACCCATTTCATTTTTCAGTAGGGCATTGAGAGAAGCTAAGCTAAGGTGTGACATCATGGAAAAGAAGGCCTATGATTTAGTGAAATCCCTCAAGGATTTCAGAGTGTATGTTTTTCATTCAAAGGTCATTGCATATGTCCCTTCATATTCTATGAAGGAAATCCTCATCCATCCTGACATAGACGGAACAAGAAGAAAGTGGATTGCCAAGAACCTTGAATTTGAGCTTGAAATAAAGCCCACCAAACTAGTTAAAGACCAAGGTTTAGCTAGGTTTCTAGCTGAATCTAATTGCAAATCTTTGGGGGTCAATTTTATCAACAATTGTTCATAAAATCAACAAGCAGAGTTGTTTGATGAAGATTCTCAAGTCAACTTCCCATTGGCAAAATACACTTGATACAAGGACATTATATTTTTCCTATAGAAGTTGCAGCCTCCTAATGGCATGGAAAAGAACAAGGTAAGAGACTTGAAGCTCAAATAAATTAAATACTATATTATTGATCAAGTCTTATATTGGAAAGACCCTTTGGGAGTGATTTTGAGATGTCTAGACCCACAGGAAGCCCAAAAGATTATTATGATTTTCATGACAATTTATGTGGGGGGCATTACTTTTGGAGAACCACAGCCTACAAGATTCTCAGGGCTGGGTATTTCTGGCCTATTCTCTTCACTTATGTCTGTGCAAATATCAAGTCTTGTGTCAAGTGTAAAAAATTCTCTAGAAAGTAGCGACTCAATTCTTTTCCATTGAAGCCTGCAGTAGCTTCAGGACCCTTTCAGCAGTGGGGCCTAGATTTTATTGGGGAAATTCATCCTACTTCAAGTGGTCAACATAGGTGGATCTTTACTTCCAAAGACTAGTTTAATAAGTGGATAGAGGCCACCCCCGCAAGAAATTCTTCCCACAAGATAATCATTGGTTTTATTGAAGATATTATGGCAAGATTTGGTTGTCCAAACTGAATTGTCATTGATAATGATGCATCTTTCAAAGATGAACCATTGATTAAGTTTTTTTAACATTTTTGAATCACATTGATTCACTCTACTCCTTACGACCCCCAAGGTAATGGAATGTAATATTCCTCTAACAAGAGCCCTATTAATATCATCAAAAGATTGCTAGAAGACAACAAGAGATTTTTGGATTCAAAGTTTAAATTTGTGTTATGGGCTGACAAAGTGACAAAAAAGAGATCTCTTGGTGTCTCTCCTCTCCAGTTGGTGTATGGAGTTGAGGCCATCTTTCCCTCTCAATTTTCCTTACCTGTGGAAAACTTATTTCAAGACTATCAAGGAGAACTAGATTATATGATCAAGAGAATACATTAGTTGGTAGAAGTGCAACAGACGAGGGAGAAATGAATGGACAAATCCCATGACCATGAACGGAAGATCAATCAATCTTTTGACACAAAAGTAAGGAAAGAGGGTTTCCAGCTGGGAGATCTAGTACTTAAGTGGGATGAACCTAAACAAGATAAAGGAAATCATGGTAAATTTGATGCCTTATGGATTAGCCACTTCAAAGTTTCTGAAGTTTTTTCAAATAACACTTACAAGTTGCAGGATTTGGAGGATGCTAAAGTTTTTGGTAGCCCTGTAATTGGGCATTTTCTCAAGAAGTTTTTTACTTAAGCCATGATTGGCTTCCCATGTCATTGTAAATACAATTTTTCTTTCATTTTTGGTTTTTATAAATGACTCCACTAACCCAACGCTAAGGCACTGAAGCTACAAAATGAGTTCTTAGAGACTCACAAGGAGGTCTCTATCCCCCATGGAGCCTATATGTTAACACATGAATTTGCACCCTACTTCATAGGAATCAAGCAATAATTGATATTTCCCTCAGGAGCATTGTGGTATAAATCATGTCGCATTATGCCCATGATTTCCATAAGAAGAATAAAGACATTTGAGGTTTGAACAACTCAAGAACCTTCAAAATCTAGTCAAAAGGGTGTGTTTTCAACCTCTCTGTAAAAAAATGTGAAGAAGGGAGGTTAAAAACCCACTTTTTAGTTTTATCCTAAGTAGGGAGGGTTAATTTCATGTTTTGGAACATTGTGAAAAGGAACGCACAGATCTAGGTAGTCGAGCATATCTCACTCAGATATACGGTCATCGACCCTTNNATGAGGAGGGAGGGGGGGTCCAAGCTAGTGGTTTTTGGGTGCGGGCCCCCCACTAACATGGTGCCTCGTCATCAAATCTGACCCCCCTCCCCCTGCAACCATAGACTGCCTACCGCCCCTTCCAGCTAGCCCGCTTACCACTTGCCCATACCGCTCTCGCCTCCCACCGACACCTATCTTCCACTCGAAATTTCCCCACCTGTCACATCTCCCTTTTCACTTCTGCCTCTTTCCCCCTCACACATGTCATCCACTCATCGTTATCTCCACCTACCACCACTTGCCTTTCCCCCCTACCCCTCTCACTTCTCGACATTTGTCTCTCACGTCGCCTCCACCTGTGTTGGTGTCTCCACTCCCTCTGCCACCTCTGCCTCACCTTTTTCCATCGTAGCCTCATCCCAACCTCCACTCCCCCAATATCTTCCTTCCACATGGTCATATATCACTCGTTGTACCATGCAATTTTGTGCCAAGCACTTCGCTCCACATCACCCTTGCGCATATGCTATTAGCCTGTCACCTGCAATGCCTGTATTGGTCACAGAAGAAGATCTTTGTGGCCTCGTGACATCGATGCTAACTCTCAGAAGTTGTGGGCACCATTTGAAACATTCATCAGTGTTAGGCCTGGTCCTAATCCTGAGGAAGGTATTTATTGAAGATGGGGACGATAGTTGAGACTTTGTCTCACCCCATAAGTGGAAAACATGCATAGAGCAACTATGAAGGCAGACTGTCAATCCGAAGCTTCCTTATGGATAGATTTTCCTGTAAAGCACATAACTGCATCTGGCTCTCATCTGACATGAGGAGGCTTGCACAATCTGACAGAGTAGGCGCGGACTAAAAAATTTAATGCAGTGGTCTGATCACACTCCTAGTGTTTGCAATGTTTCTGAGTATATATAGGCATTTTTTGTATTTTGTTAAGGTCGAATGGTCGAGCTGGGCTCCCTGCTATTGTAATATTTTGATGAAGAACACTGGTTCTCCAGTTATGTATTTTTTTTTTAGACATCTTGGTTAATGTAAGTCATCTTTATTGCTCCAACTTATTTGCCTCTGATACTGAGAGAGTTCATGATTTTCTGATTCACATGGATTTTTATGACTGTATTATGATGAATATTGTATTATAGTGTTGTTATAATTTCTTTCAGTTTCTTTGAGATTTGAATTCAAGAGGATCTTGTGTTCAAGTTTTTACTCCTTAGGATGTTGGAAGACCGGATGTTCATGACAGACCTCTACACTCTCCTCACCAAAGTCTTCCCTCTATTCACCCTTACTCCAACTTACTGACTGAAGTTGATTCTAGACCTCAATTGCTTATGCATGCTAGTCCAGATTTTTTAGTTAGAACGTTATGATCATTGAGTCTTCTCCCTTTGACCTCTTAAAACTCATTTACATTTATTGTATAAACTGATGGTTATTGGGCTTACCTTCTATTCAATCTAAGGGTGACTTCGAGTGCTAACAGAGTGGATACCAGGAATCGATTTCTTGGATTCTATATAAGAAGGGGAAAGAAGCAGAAAATGACATCTCTCTTTTGGTGGGTCTATAGAGAGAACAAGGATAAAGAATTTTCGGCATAGTATTTGATTGAGGGCTCATGGGTGACCTACTAGTCAATATTAAATTTTCAAGGTCTATGGTTGGGTGGAGAGTTTTCCCCCACTCTTTCTTGCACTTGTCAAATTAAGTTATCACTACAATATCCAGTCCCCATTCTATAGGTACATTGGTTTCTTCGAAGAAGGTAAGTTTATCATCTTTTTTCTCTTGCGAGCTAAGTAACACACACACACACACACACACACACACACACACACACACACACACACACACACACACACACACANATCTTGTAATATTTCACCCTTATCAGATAATGGTTGTAGTTTGTGATGTTTATATATGAATTTATGTGTATTAAGGACCAAGCTTGTGAAATTATCTTTGTTGGATTATTTTGATTATTCACCTTGATGGCTCCCCTTTTGTTTGAAGTTGGTTGAAATGGCACATTGGAATTTCCATAAAAAATTTCCTTTATTTGATCTTAGAAAAATAATTGGATATCCTAATCATGTACCTTTGCCATAGAAAATAAATGTTCCAAAATTTGAAAATCAACCCTTGCATGCTACTCAACACATCTTATCATTTTTTGAATATGTGTGCAAGTTTGGAGTAGTTCATGAAAAAATCTTTATCAAGTTATTATTCTTTTCCTTGGATGGAAGAAAAAAGGATAGGGTAACTCCTTTTACTTAGTCTAAAGTGTGGGGAAATGCTACCTAGGTGATACTGGGTAGCCTACATGTAGTTCCTCTACCTTCTCCCACCAAGGTTAGTACATTTCCTCATGGGGTAGACTTTGAGAGATAACAAGAGGAATTATTGACATTGTAAAGTCTACGCAAGATAAGAAGGGTGAAATAACCAAGGAGAATGCAAAAGGAAATAGAATGGCTCCTGTTGTGAAATCGTAGAGTGAAATATAGGGAATTTAGGAGTCGTTATTCCATATAATTTGTGGGATAATAAATTGGTTGGACTTCCGATTTCAAACCCGTTAATGATGATGAGAATATTCATAGCATGGAATTCAATGGTGCAGTAAGACTCATTTCTGATAACCTACAAGAGGGTACCCACACAAGACCTTTTTTTAAATATATTTGTAGAATATAGTAACACACATTTTTTTGTTTCTTATAACACTATAGATGAAAATGGGATTGTTATTCTCATGTTGTACATGTCATATTCATTCCCTTGTTTAGTAACTTGTTCAAGGCTTTGTAGGGCTATAAAATCAGGTGGGGGTCTATTGGTAGCATATAATAGAAAGGGGTTCCATGTTTTCTATAATTTATTCACCAAAACCAATAATATTTTTCCTCCCATGATACCCATGATTTATCCCTCTATGCTAGCAATGGTGGTGTATCTATAGAGAGATCATGAGCCTGAAATTTGGGTTTTTAGTACTAGTGATGGGATTACTTCATAGATATATTATTTTAGGAGTGATTCATGGAATATTTTTGATAGTCTTGATGGGAGGTTTTTCTTGGTGGGGAATGCTTCTCATTTAGATGGATTTTTTTCTACCTCACCCATCCTAATCATTTGATGGACTTTGTTTATGTTGGAACTTGGGATTTGGTTGAGGTTACCATTCCCTCTATTATTTTTTCTGCATATATTGGAACATGTGGGTTACTTGATTCTCATTGGGGATGATTAGTATATGGGAGATCAATGAATTTTTTGATCAATGGAAGAATTTATGTAGTATGCATGATCACCTCTTCAAAAAATTCAATCATGATCAAATTTTAATTACTTCCTCACTATTGGTGTTTGGGAAAATATTTTCTTTTATAGAAACTATTTTTTTCGTGTATGATGTTTTGGAGATTAGATGGTGGGGATTATACCCACATCTACCTGATAATCTATTGTGTAATCCAAGATAGATTGGAATTGCATTGGGTCCGCACCTTAACACGATGGTATAATGTAGTTAGTTGAGTTAACCTATTCTTGATAATCAAATGCCCTAAATTGCACACAAAATGTGGGGTTTCTTTCCTTCATTTGTCTCAATCTATATATATGTGATAAAGATAAGGGGCATTTGATAAACACAATGAATATTTTATGGGTTTAATCTCTGTTAGAATTTGGTCTACAAGGTCTTTTAAACTTTTGTACATGTATTGTGAAATGAAGTCTTACTTGTATATAAAGTTTTGGACAAATGAAATCACGTGACCTTTTTATTATGTTGAGTCTTTGTTATGATGGTAAAATTTGTATTTTCTAGTTTATAATGTCCTAATGTTATTTAAAAGGTAAATACTATTGTAGAAATGAAATTATTTGGTATTAGTTGCATTTTCTAAGATAACACCTTGTAGACGGACTACATTGTATAGTGGTAGTATAGTGGTAGGTCAGATTTATGTTGATTTCCTACTTGGAAAGTTTCAACAAATTTTAAGAGAGTTAAGTTTGACTTCACCATGCATAAGTCAAAATATCAATCAACCAAGTTTTAGAAGAAATGCCCACTTTCATTTTTTATTTTTTGAAATTTGCCAACTTCTTAGACACCTACCTTTGATTTTTATTTATAAATTTTGTTTAATTGCTAAAATACTTTTTTTACTTGCTTTTGATTTTTATTTTTAAATTTTGTTTAATTGTTAAAATCATTTCAAAATCTAAAATTCATCATATTGTAAATCATGGTTTGGTATTAGTCAATATTTTAAGTGTAAATCATAGTTTAGTATTAATCAATATTTTAAATTTAAGAAAACCTTGCCATTACAAATAGAAAGTATATCTAAAAGTGTCAACTACAATTTCTAAGATTATTATATGTAATAAGTTTGTGGATTCATTCCTTGTCATCAATGTTTATAAATGTTTAAAAACAAATTACCATCGTATATACATAAAAACTTATATGTCCTACCAAAAATCAAACATTATTAATAGGATATATCTTGGCCCTTAAGAAAACTTATATAGTTCGGGAGGATGGTCCAATTCAAACACAGCTCCATGCCGTATCCATCCTACTATATGCCCTCATTGGCGAAGATGGTCAAATTTAAAAATAAGTCCATCCTACATTCATCCTTGTGTATGCCCTACTAATGTGATGATGCAAGATATATGGACTTCTGTAATATACATAACATCTTCATTTCTCATTTAAATAATTAAAAGTAATAATATCAAATAAACAATATTAATATTATATAACATTTTCATTTTTCATTTAAATACTTAAAAGTAATAATATCAAATAAACAATATAAATAAAATTAACATTGAATGTCTAAAATATTATGTAAGATAATAAAATTATAAGATACTTCCAAGCTTAGTTAAATTTATATTAGGTGAAGTAGTCATTCTTGATTTAAATATAAAATAAAATTAAAAGTGATAATATAAAATTAAAAATATAAGCAAAACAAAAAAATATAAATAAATTTAATATTAAATTTCTCAAAAAACTTATCAAACTACAAGATACCCATAAGTAGTTTGAGTCAAGATAATATTGGGTGGAGACTTAACAAACATCTCCTTAACCCACTACAAACACAACAATAATTAATCTAAATCATAAATGGTTGATTACGAAAGTTCCAACCACATAACTTCGAAAAACATGCATATAATCATGTAAATGCCAAGCACATAACTCAGGAACAATTTATGCATATATCAAACCATATGCATAATCACTATTCATTTAAAATTTAGAAGTCTAATTAAGAATCTTGGCATAATCATAATCCGTTAAACCCTTGCATATGCGAAAACCAAGTAACATTGTGTATATACAGCTACCAAATATTTGAGCTCATACGCACCCCGAAAATTCGGGTGGCTAACTGCCACCGCATGCCTCCAACCTGTAGTTCGGTTATAGATGGTTAATAGTTTCAATATTATTTTACCCTATCAGAAGCATTTTCGGTTAGTGATAAGAATCCATTATATACTGTGTTAACTTCTGTAATTTTCAAATATTGTAGTTCTATTTTATCAACCGGCAAGTGACGAAACTTCAGAAAAACTGCAGCACTATGTATATCGAAACAAGCGCAGTAATTTGCCATTTACATGTCATGGTTATGCAAATGACTCTTGAGTATGTTTTCCTGTTCCTCATATCTACAAACCCTGGCACCCGGGTAGACTCTTCCTGCTCTGCAGAAATAACCATTTTCAGGAGCACAATGTCTGTCCTCAGAGCACACACACAGCCCTTCCAAAGCACATCCATCCTTCACTAAAACCAACCCTTTCTGCCCTGTTCCCATCATGGCATCTGTCCACTCATTCGACATCAAGCCCTGAGGATCATGTTTTCTCTTGGCTTTCAAGAAATCCTTGGCTTCACTATACTTCTCCATGACTCGCAGAAATGCAATATTTCGGTTTTTGCCCCAGTGAGGAGTACCTCCATATTTGAACAAACCCATCTGTTCAATCTCTTCCAACACATCTTCGTTCAGCCTGGGTGTCATGGGATCTCGAGAACGATAATACGTGATATCAAGGTCCACAGAATCCTCATCTAGACCTAAATATGCACTAGAAGCTTTCACAAAACGCATCAGAATACCACCGTAAAGCTCGATCCCACACAGACTGCTGGGGCTCAGGTCCCGAAGCTTCTTAATGTCTGTGATGAAGTCTTTGATCTTGGAGAGACCAATGGCAATTGTTGTCTGATGGAAGAATTCGCCTTTGATGCTAGGATCCCATCCACAGGCTGTCAGCAGGGCATTTTCTGAAGATTTCAGACATGATCCTGAGGCCTGTAGATTGTTCTGATATCCTATCACAGGATACTTTGTGAAGAATGGACCGTTGTTTTTAAAACCTGAAGCCATGCCTAAAATGGCCCCAACATGAACCTTGGCTATCAAGCACTTCCCCTTGGCGTCCTTTGTAGCTTCTTGTAGCTCCTCTGCCAGATGAAAAGAGATCTAAATCCATAGGATCAGAAAGGCCGGTACATACTAGCTTGACAAATTGATCTTAACCTTGACAAATTGTTTTATTTATAAACTTTTTGAAAATTGCAAAAATTCCCTTTCTGGTTATATAAATTCAAATGAATTTAAACTGGTTTTTGAAATTAACTATCAACCCCAAATACATGTAATAAATAAACCAAAATTTATAAATTAAACTAAATAAAAAAACAAATTAAATTAACATTTTGACCGTTGGGTTGTTTTAAAACGCACCCACTCAACGAGCTATGGCTAAGCCTCCGGTCAACGTGGAGCGAAAGCCGATGAAGTCGTTGATCCCGTTTCCTGCTTCATCAACTGAAACGCGATCGTCCATTCTGTAGATCACCGCTCGCTGCCCGGGAAACCGTGTCAAGTCTGCGAATTCATGGGCCATTCCAAAGTCTACTATATTCTCCTCTAAATCCGTGTCGTTCTTCTTTATGTTTCTGATTGATCGCTTAAACATGGGTTGCAGCTTCAGAGTTACCTGCTGTCAGAAACCAAATTATAATTTTCTTGCGATGTAAATATATGCTTCAGCTCATACAAGTAAAGAAGAAGAATTATGTTGTAATTCCTTAAACCAATGTTGTATACAACACATTTGCTAACTCGAAGAATTATAACAATTGAGACTTTAAGTACCCAAATAATTGTCTCAACGTCAAGTGTCGACTATGAATCCATAGGTCGACTCTGAAATCGTGAGGTTTCAGGTTCTGAGTTTCGGTGAGAATTTGGAGGTCGAGGGCTCTGAGTTTCGGTGGACTGAAAGTTGTGCCCCCTCATTAGGGACCATCCAATTAATTATTTTGTGGCAGAAGACCGAAGCCACTATAGCGAAACATGACTCAGCAATGTGGAGTTATTAATAGTGCATGGCAATTCACAATTAATTATTTTGTGGCAGAAGACAGAAGCCACTGTAGCGAAACATGACTCAGCAATGTGGAGTTATTAGTGCATGGCAATTCACAAGAGACTTCTAGACGCATTGTGAGATTCCCAAACCCTAACTTCAATTGTTAAGGAAGGGTGTTAAAACCCTAAATTTCGAGAGGGAAAGAGTTCCAATGCTTATTGTAATGATTTGACATTTCATAGAAAAACAACCACTAAGACAGAAACAGAATAAATATTGTGTTCATGGTATTTTATTGCATGTCTTAGACAATAGATATATATTGTGTTCATGGTATTTAATAATAAATATTGTGTTCATGGTATTTCATTGTATGTTTTAGAACATAAATATTGTGTTCATGTTATTTCATAAATAAATATAAATATCGTCTTCATAGTATTTTATTGCGTGTTTTAGAGAATAAATATTGTGTTTATGGTATTTCATTGTATGCTTTTTATATTTTAGTTTATTTTTTCATGCTAAAAAAATATAGTGGTGTGCTTTATCCATATGGTAAATTAATAAAAATTTTAAAAAATGATTTGTAAATTAATACTGGTCACAATATATTTTTTATTTTACTCAAATATTTTAAGATCTTATAGTTTATTAAAATATTTTAAGATATTGTATTCTATCAAAATATTTTAATATGCATGTTTGTGTCTTCAGATTTCAAATTTATTATGTATATTTTATTGCTTAAATTAATGAAATAACTGAAATGTGAAAATGAAGACTTTATAGGCATAAATGAACACAAAATGTATCATGGGAAACATAATATGGGAGAGAACCTAGATAGAAAGAGAGGCATGGTCTTTTTTTCTCTTTTCTTCAGTAATGAAATGCAAATACAAAGAAAGAGACACTCACTATGGAGTTTCCTTTGACACTGTTTGCCTAAATGGATATTAGATAATCATTTTCCTCCTCTATTATGTTCTCAAATCCCACTCCTAGATGTTTTTCTCACTTATGGAAGAAGTACAATGCTAAATGAATGGAATCCCCTGTCCTCCTATTGGCCTAGTATTTAACATAGCCTCATAACTATCATGGGTTAGGGTTTTTGCATGCCTTAACCCTTAATTAGAGATAACATTTTGAGCCTTCTAGAATTTTCCTGAAAGTACCACATGACTAGCCCCACATGGGTAAGTAATGGATGTTGAAGTGGCATCTACTTAGTATCATGGTTGTCAAAAAGGTAGATCAACTTAAGTGAGACATAAATTATGCATATGAGATCTAACTCGGGTCATTTTCACACCATTGGAAATATATTAGTCTGTAGAATAGTATCGAAGAGCTACAAGATTTGATCACAATTTGTTTACCCTTAAATATGTCATTTGATGCCTCAAAATGGATTTGGAAGGTTCAAGACCCCAATCTCCAAAGTGGAAATTCTCACTAAAATTTCATAGCATCATTTTTAATTATGGTACCACCACTTCATATTCTAACAAACAATGATAATGTTTTAGTGGAATAAGTTTTATTAGATAGAATTTGAAGAATCAAAGCATAATATTATTAAATCCTTGATTCTCACATTTCCTAAATTATAGAATCAATTTGAAGTGGAAATATATATATGCCATTATGTATATTATAGATGTAATATTAATGAAAAGGAGACTGAAAATACCATACCTATGAAAATAAACTTTATACATTAGTGTTACTAAATCATTGGAGCAGCGAACAACGTCGAGCAGCGTGTTTAGCGTGGCAGAAAGTGCTGCGCGCTGTGTGAATTGTGGAAAGATGAGTCGCACCTCCCGTAAAGATCCACCACTGGCAAATCGTGGAGTGTGAGGAGGATTCGCTGCTGTCATATAATGGGTGGATCGACCGCGAGCTTGACTCATCTCCTCACCATGTTAAATTGAGAGATCGCTCTCATGCTTTCTTGCTCAGGCGGTGGTGAGCAGGATCTTGTCTACACCAGACACAATACCTGTGGATATATCTGTGGATGGATGTGCCAATTCGTTGATAGCTTCTCATTCATATTTATTTATATGTGCAGACGGATGTGTCAAGTCGTGAACGGAGAAGAAGTGTGTTCGTGTTGGTTTGGACCTACTGCTGCATTTGCGACCTGTTGTTTCCTTCTCTTCTAGTGGAGCTTGAAGCGTAGAGCTGTCTTCACACAGCGTTATCATTGCTGCATGCTGTAGTGTACTATCTTCCTCGCTGCTGAGTGGACGAAAATCCTTTGTACTCGTTGGTGTATTGGCTGGTGTATTTCGCATTTCCTGTGTGCTGGAGGATCACTGGATAAAGAGCAGAGGTGCCGTGTGACCTTGCTGAAGAAGCCACCGTCGAATTTGTCTCTGCAAGTAGTGATCGATTGTGTGGAGGACATCGTTGTTTTATTGCAAGTATGGTGTGAGCGCTTTGGCTCACTCTTTGGTGTCACCAATATCAGGGTGTCTGATCCCTTGGAGATCGTTGCTCGTGGAATTGAAATTGTGGTGTGAGAGCAACACCATTGCTAATTGAATTGTTGCTCAGCTCAGAATCACTGAGGCAAAGGTGTGAGAAAAATCTTTGATGGAAGTAGAGCCATGAATGAATCCAGTAGAAGGTGAAGTTGTAATGGGTTATCAAAGAAGACTGAAACAGTTCCGGAGAGAACTAAGACAGGTTGGGAGCAAGAATCAAAGGGCAGAGTCAGTACATCTTCCAGATCAGCATGATGTGTTTCGAGCTGTAGAACCTGTGTTTGACGAGCAGAATGTTGAGGCAGATATGAATGAAGAATTTGATGAATTATATGAAATCGTGATGCCAAATTTGCCATTCTTCTCAGGTATAGATTATGAACCTTGGGCAACTGAAATTAAAAAATTGCTATGGTTTGTAGATTTACTGCATTATGATCAAGAAGATGGTGTCAATTTCTATGATAAGAGAAGAGGTGAAATAGCATTACAACTTAGTATGTCAGTCGTGGATGAAAACATATTGTCTAGTATTTTGCTTGAATTTGGTGAAGTAAGTAGCCCAAAAATATTTTGGGATATTCTTGAAATGAAGAAGTGGAGCGAGGATGTTGAAAATGATGATTGTGTTGAACACTTTGTAGCTGAAATAGAGACTGGAAATGATTGCATTGAAATCGCAATGATTGATGATGAAAGTGTGTATGTAGCTGATTGTGATAGTGAGAATGAAAACCTTGTGGAGGAAGATCTCGTTGAAGGAGAGACATATGAAGTCAGATTTGATGAAGACAATTCATCTAATGAAGAGTGGTCAAAATTGATGCATGAGAAACATCTTATTTATGAGTTGTTGTTTGGTGAAAAGTATGGTCCACTTGCATACACAAATCAAGTGGAAGACAACTCTATTGTTGCAGAGAAGGAAGATGAAGAAGAGAAAAATCAGAAAGCTCTCTTAGAAGAGCAAAAGGAAAATAGCAAAAATTGTTTTGATATTCTAATGAATGCTTTTGAGTGTGTAGGGTTTGCTAAGGAAGAATGTGATGTGAAGCACTTAGGTGAAGTGCCACTTAAGTTTGATGAAGAATTAGAATTTATTGAGGAATGGCTTCAAAAGCCATATTATGATGAATGCAAAGAAACATTAGATTATGATGAAGATTGTATGGACACTGAAGAAGAAGATTGCATTACAGATATAGAAATTGAGTCAGTTTTTATAAAGTGGAGTCCTGAATAAATAAAGTACTACTATGAGCTAATGTTGCAAGAGTCCATTAAGCAGGACATTGCTGATTGTATCCAGAAATGGGAGCAACATATTTATGTGGAGTTGGAAGCATTTGCGAACATTAATGACAAATGTTCTCAGGACAAAGAAAATGCAGAAGTGTTGAGAACAAAAAACAATAATCAGAAGTCAAATTCCAAAATGCGGAGGAACAAAGTAAAAAGGTCTATGAAGCATAACAGAGTCAAGATGAAACATATATGGCGTAGAAATCCAAGGAAGAATCTCCATCTATATCACTATCTAAGATCAAGAAAGGTTAAGATGAAATTGTTAATTTGTAAGCTTAGCTGAGACTGAGACCAGCAAGCATGTTATGTTATGCTCTGTTATGTTTGGTAGAAAATCCATTTCTCCATTAAGGGGGAATGTTGGAATAATGGAGAAATTAGAATACTTAGTTAAGATATGTGTAACTAAGTTATGGTGTATCTTTCATATTTAGGTTTGGATTAGTTTCAAGATCCACCTTTGTAGGAGGTTGTTGTAAGCACCTTGTGCTATATAAGTGTGTAATTGATTTACATTAACATAACAGCTTATGTGAGCTTAGACTCACTCACAGGTGATGTGCCCTTGTGGCCTCACTGTGATTGTTTTGTTTAACTTTTATAATCTAAAACAATTATATTAGAGTTGAATTTGTTACTAAACACCACCAAAAAAGGATGACCAAGTTATAAGTTTCTGGTGACTCTTTGGTGGTTATTAAGTAAACACCACCAAAAAAGGATGACCAAGTTATAAGTTTCTGGTGACTTTTTAGTAGTTATTAAGTAGAAGATTTTTGGTTACTCCTGGGTGAGTATTAAGTAGAATGATAAATTGAAAATGGACATTCTAATCTTATGTCCTATATTAATGAAAAAAATATCCACAAGCTAGAGAGACTTCAATAATAAAATTAATACAACTCGCTACAAACACTTAAACACTGAGGTTATTAAAGAAAACATGATGAATCAATTCATATACAAACACTTAAACACTGAGGTTATTAAAGAAAACATGATGAATCAATTCATAATGAAAAAATTCTTTCAGTCAATGAGATTTGAACCTGCTCTAGTCAAAGTTTATGGAATCTTCATCATATTTTCATTATTACAGTTGTTGAAAGGAGTTTTTCTTTGTTTTAGTTTTTTTTTTAACCTTAATCTTTATAAAATATATTAAAAACTATTAAATATTATAAAATATATTAAATATTATAGAATTTTTTTTTGTCTTTCAAAAAATTTACAAGTCTTTATTTATCGAAAAGTAAAAAGATAATAGGTATAATATGTTTTTGTTTTTTGTTTTTTTTAAAAGATTTAAATTTTTATTTATCTTGAAAAGTAAAAATATAGTGAATATAATATGTATTTTTCTTACCACTCAAATAAAAATCCTAAGAAAAAAAAATATAGATAGATAGATAATTCTTATGAAAATGTGTACATATCATATCTTGAAAATGTGTACATATCTTATCTTCAAAATCCTGAATATAATTTAGATATATTAGTTTAGAAGTTTGAAAAATTCCAAGAATTTTTCAAACGTTTAGCCTTTCTAAAAAGTTAAAACTTTTAAAACGTTAATACTTTTCGAAATGTCAGGAAATATATAACTGAATATGTATATGTAGATATTAATAAAAAAAATTAGAATATTTAATTTTTTTTAGATATATATAAATATAAATAGATTTTCAAAATCAAATATTTTAAAATTAATTAATTAAAATATAGAATTAAAGGAGATTTAACATCATAAAAAAATGATAAAAAAATTGAAATTAAGAAAAAAAAATTATAATGAATTTTTTTTATTTTTAAAATAAAATTAAAAAGACATTGGAAAATTATTAATTTTAATAAAAAAAATTAAAATAACATTCTTTAATTAATAATATATATTTTTAATGGCCCAAAGGGGTTGGATCCAATGGTGGAAAGGGAGGAGTTTTTCACTATTGGACAAGGTTCAATTCTCGTGAGGGCTTTACCTGGAGCCATGGGGACACCTTGAGGTAGTGGTCGAACGTGTGGTTGCACCCAGAGATACCATATTAAATGGTATCGTGACCCATGCACACATAAGTGGATCAAAGCCCACCCCCATGTCCTTCAATTTTAAAGCCCAAAGGGGTTGGATCCAATGGTGGAAAGCGATGAGTTTTTCACCGTTGGGCAAGGTTCAATTCTCGTGAGGGCTTTACCTGGAGCCATGGGGACACCTTGAGGTAGTGGTCGAACGTGTGGTTGCACCCAAAGATACCATATTAAATGGTATCGTGACTCGTGCATACATAAGTGGATCAAAGCCCACCCCCATGTCCTTCAATTTTAAAGTCCAAAGGGGTTGGATCCAATGGTGGAAAGCGAAGAGTTTTTCACTATTGGGCAAGGTTCACTTCTCGTGAGGGTTTTACCTGGAGCCATGGGGACACCTTTAGGTAGTGGTCCAACGTGTGGTTGCACCCATAGATACCATATTAAATGGTATCATAACCCGAGCACACATAAGTGGATCAAAGCCCAACCCCATGTCCTTCAATTTTAAGTCCCCGAGGTGTAGGACAGTCGGTGACGAAGTGTGTTGTTAAGCCACTCCGTGTTGAAAAGTCACCGGTTCAAAACCTGCGGGGACAAAAAATCCAACCATGTTAAGGGTTGGTGTGGCTCACGCCGGGTGCGATCCTCGGGTGATTTTGACGGCTTAGATGCCCTTGAGTCACAGTTTTTCAAGCCAAAGGTTAATCCCGAAGCCAAGAAGGTCCGAACCAATTAACAAACAAAAAAAAATAATACATATTTTTAATAAAAAATTTCCACTTTATTTTACTAGGAAATGAAGATTTTTTCGAGGAATATTTGCCTGAAATCAGAAATTGTTGGATTCGTAGATTTAAGTGATTATTTCTATAAAATCTGAGTGCCCATAGAGTTTTTCAGCATGTTGAATCTATTTAGGCATTCAAAAATGGATTTTGAACAACAAAAAATAACAATTAATGTAAATTTATATAGCCTAATTCCTGCTAAAAAAAAACAAACATCTAGCAAAACCCTTATATATATAAACATTCCCCCATAGGGTGAGAGGGAGTCATTCCATGCGATGAGTGATGACAGTTCACAACCTTACGGTTTGGGAGCCTGCAATCAAATGGAACTTGTGTCAGGTAATAGGGCCATCTCCCGCATGCGAACTCAACATTTGACGGACGCTCGGCTCGGGAAAATTCAATACACCTTCGATCTGGATCAGGGATGATTTTAAGGATGGAAATTTATTTTAAAATGTAGAAACCTTGGCGAATCTTACTAATCTTTCGTATGCCAACTATAAATGATTGGCAATATTTTTGTAAAAATATTCATATTTCTAAGGATTTTATATAGTTTTTATAAAATTTTGGCGAATTTTGAGATAAAATAATTTTAACCTATAGAATTTGGGCGAATCATTTTTAAAATAGCGAATCTCGTTTTTGGAAAAACCATGGAAAATTAGTCCATGAACAAAATTTAGCCCCTAAAATCATCCCTGAGATTCTGGATGCCAACACAATTATGGCATTGCAAGGAAATCACCAAGATGATTTTGTGGGTGATTTAAATCCCATTCAATTAACCCTCACTCTAGACGACCGTACCTTTAGAAAAATTAAAATGAAGAGGGTCGAGAGCATTATGAGGTTTACTATTCCTCGGTGTTTGGCACAACATAAATCGGGAGACTATGTGGAACATTGAAGGTGGCACGTGAAGGCATTTAACACCATGGCTCGAGGCACCACAATTTCAAATGGTGTCGTATAATTCATCGGCAACAGTTTGCAATCCCTCCAATGATATCCTCGACCCAGTCATGACTACACAAGTCGTTGGGTTTGATCGCTAGGCTCTCGGTGAATGAGAATTCCAGTTGTCATTTGTTCTCCCTACAATATCTGATGGCTAGGGAGGTCCATGAAGGCAAGGTCATCATCTTGGTCAAAGAGCAACTTGAGCACATGATAGTAATGTGCGTACCAAAGGGGGCATGTGCCTCACCTGCCTCGCAATGGAGAATGAAGACTTGGATTGTGTTGGGGCAAGGACAAGGTGACTTAGGTGTGCGCCTAAGAAGTGGACATGCCTTCCCTTGGTAGCATGGGTGTATTGGAGAGGTCGGTTGACCCCATCGACACACCTATGATGAATTGAAGTTGTCCAACATAAGGAAGCGACACGAGACAAGGGGCATGAGCCTAGGTGATGAGGCACACCATTCTGAAAGGACGTGATGGTTCATGGGTGCATGGATTCAAATGAATGTGATCGATCGAAAGGGTGTGTCAGTCTCAATAGGCACACCATTCCATGAAGGGACGCAACACCTAAAGGGGCACGATGGTTCATGGTAGAGTCGGTTTGAGTTCATATAAGAATGCAAGGAAGATGAACCAAGAAAAAAAGAAAGAAATGCTTGGAGGCATATAGTCATGCATTGAAAGGAAAGGTTCAGTTTGAGGTAGGTGCATAGGTGGGGCATGTCATAAGATAAGTTAAGATGGTGCAATAGAGAAGTCTTGGTTGGACGAATATGGGAAGTCTAGGAAATTCTATAGTATGGGGTGAGTTGTGAGACTCTGTCCATATTTGTAACTAATCTTGTAGCTCCCTCTCATGTGTTAGGAACTACTAGTACCACTTGCACTATATCCATGTCTCTTATGTTTCACATGTTTCTCAATTGTATGCTAGACTGGATAAGTGTTAAGATTGTTAAAGAATTGTCTAAGTATATAAGTCAGTTTCATAGTGTAGGAGAGTGAATCATTTGTAGCCTAGAACAAAGTATTGGTATGCTCCATGTGAAGAGGCATAGTCCGAGAAAAGTATTCTCAATGTATTCAATCTTCCAAGTGGGAACCATTGCATTGTCGCATGTCCAAGAGATGTTGAACTTAGATTTGAGCATGACTCTTGGGGGTGTGATAGGTGGTATCACAAAAGTTTCACAAGTCTTACGACAAAGAGTAATCCCAAGAATAAACACATAATATGACAGGATTTGGGCAATCCAAGGGAGGTTCAACACAAATTATTCAAAGTGATGTGACTCCTTGGATAAAGGAGGATGAAATCATATGGGAGAAGTAGGTCATGAATGACTCAAGGGAGGATGAGTCAAGTGTCCCGCCATGACCTATGGTAAAAAGGAGTTTTTGGAGTAGCAAACCAAGATCTATAGGTTCTTGTGACAATGCACCTTTGATACAAGCCATGATGGACAAAGGCGCTCCCAAATAGTTTGAGGAGGATTGGTATAAGGCATGTATGATGTATTATGATTATGTTTGTATTCTTCAGTTAACACAAAAAGAGTGGAAAGGGTCAGTTTACAGTAGGCTGCAAATTGTTGGTGCGTTGGGTGGAAAATTAGGTAGTCAAGACCATCAGTTGTGTTTTGTGGATCTAGTTATCGATGGAAGAACAATACAAGCTATGGTTGACTCAGGGGACTCGCACAATTTTCTAAAGAAATAAGTTGTGAAGTAACTGAGACTTATAGTTTCTTTGTGTAGAGCTACAAAGAATGCAATAAACTCTAAGGTAAGGGAAAAATATGGATTTTCCTCAATTCCCATTCGTCTTGAAAAATGGGAAGGTCGGGATAATCTCATAGTGATGCATATGGATGACTTTGAGGTGATTCTTAGGAAAGAGTTCCTTAGTTGGATGCATTTGGTCCTCATTCCATGGATGGAAAATATGGTTATACTTGGTGAACAAAAGGTTTGGGTTGTGCACAGAACCGCAAGGAATTCTGGTGGAAAGGTGCAACTTGTGTCTACACTAAGTATGAAGAGAGTAGCAAGGAGATTAGGATTGTATATTTATGTAGAAATTGTTGGCGAAGTTCAATAGGATGGAGTCGGGATGCCTATTCCACCCAAACTTGTTTACTTGTTGGTGACTTTGTGGATAGAATGTCGGATGAGTTGCAAAAAATTCTCCCACTGATACGCATTGTTGATCATCATATAGATCTAGATCTAGAACTGCATCCATCGACAAGATCTCCTGATCGATTGTCTGGACTTGAGTTGGAGGAGTTGAAGTGGTAGTTGAAATAATTGATTTACGCTGGAATAATTTGTCCATCTAGGTCACCATATGGTTCCCCAATCCTCTTTTAAAATAAGAAGGACACTTTGGCGCTAAGGATGTGTTTGTATTACAAGGATTTGAACAAATAGACTATGAAGAACCCATACCCACTCCCTCTAGCTGCAAATTGATTTGACAAGTTGGCCAAGGCCAAAGTCTTTTCAAATCTTGATTTTTGACATGGGTATTATCAAGTGAAAATTGTAGATGGGGATGAAGTGAATATAACCATGGTGATAAGGTATTGGAGCTATGAGTTCTTAGTGATGCCTTTTGGGTTGTGCAACACCCATGCAACTATTTGCACATTGATAAATGATGTGTTGTGACCATTTTTGGAAATGTTTCTTGTGGTGTATTTGCATGACATCATGGTGTACAAAAAAACTATGTACAAGCATGAGAAGCATTTGGAACAGGTCTTTGACGTGTTGCGACAAAACCAATTTTTCTTGAAGAAGTCCAAGTGCATTTTCAGGAAGACTAAGATACCATTCTTGAAGCATTGGATTGGCCATGGATGCATTCAAATGGACCCTATGAAGGTCAAGGAAATTGAATTTGGGAAGAGCAACGAACAATTCATGACATGCGAGTCTTACATGGGATAGCCAACTACTATCGCCATTTCCTATAGGGCTACTTCAATATCGCTACACCACTGACTGACTTTTTGAAGAAGGAGAAAACATGGAACTATATAGAGAGGTGCAAGTCTTTGTTTGAGGAGATAAAATGCATAAATGTCATTGCTCCCATATTGAATTTGATAGATTTTGAGAAACCGTTTGAAGTGTAGAATGACACATGGTAATTTTCCACTAGATTAATTTTTATGTAGATGGGACATTCAGTTTCCTTTGAGAGATGAAAGAACCAAGATCGTGAATGAAGGTACCTTGTTCATGAAAAGGAGATTATTTTTATAGAACATTTTTTGCAAATATGGAGACACTACTTGTTGAGAAAGATTTTTTTCATGAAGACAAAAAGCATTGTAACAAGTCAGTTCATGACAAATTTTAATTTGTCATCTAAGAAAGAATGATGGAAATACTTACTCACAGACTTTTACATGACCATTGAGTATAGGATGGGTGGATTTAAAATTGTCACAGATTCCTTGAGAAGAAAGGAACAACTCACATTCCTTGAGGAGTATGCGTTTCCTATATCATGGGGAAGTCAAATTCATATCTCGGAAGAATGGAAAGTTAATATTAGAGAAGGATTGTAGAATGATCATGCAATGAAGAACATTATGAAGTAGCTAGTATAGGGAGGAAAGACTTGAGAGTTTTGGGTTTGCAATGGACTATTGTGTTTTTGGGAATGACTTTATGTCCCAAAGTTCTTGAATCTAAGGAGTGCCACGACTCTCCTTTAGTTGGCCACCGATGAAAACGCAGGACCTTGGCGTTGTTGTTGGAAGGATAGTTTTGGGAGAAGATGTGATGAGATGTAGAGGAGTATGTTTACACTTGCATTATTTGTTATAAAGACAAGGAAAATACCATATTGTATGAAGGTTCATTACAGTATTTACCGATTTCAAGGAGAGTATGGATGAGCACATCGATGGATTTCATCACATAGCTTCCGACGGTGCATGGGTATAATGGGATTTTTTTTGTGGTGGACATATTTTCCAAGTATGCGATGTTCGTTCTAATGAAGGTGCACTGCATTGCAAAATATGTTGCAAATATGTTTTTCAAGAACATAGTGAAGTATTGGGGTCTTCCTTTGAGCATCATTTCAGATAGAGATACAAGGTTCATATGAATATTTTTGAGAAATTTGTTGAAAATTGTGGGGATGAAATTATTGAAGAGTTAGAGATATCATCCCTGGACAGATGGGTAGATCGAACAAATCAATGGAATCCTAGAATATTATTTGCAACATTGTGTGCGAGTAGATCAGACGGATTAGCCAAACTTGCTGGATGCCACACAATTTAGCTACAACCTGTAGAAGATTTTAGGGATAGGCTACAATTGATTTTATTTGGAAAATGGAAAACAAAGCTTGACTCCACACTTGGCGATGCAAGGATACTATGGGAAAAATCCATCATCTTTAGGTTTCATGAAGAGTTGGGTGGAGAGGTTGGAGTTGGCTCAAGAAAAATTGAATAACACAACAAAAAGGACGAAACAGTGGGTAGATCATGAGAGATGTGATGTAGTTCTCAAAGTGCGCAACTTGGTATTTGTCAAGTTGAGTAGAGAATAATACCCACCACCCAAGGAAATGGTTTCGTCTCTTTTGTGAATGTTTGAGTGACCATTCACATTACTTGAGAAATTGGCAATGTCACCTGTCAGTTGGAGGTATCGTATCAAATGAGGACCCACCATCCTATCTTTCACATCGGTCAACTAAGACCGTGCCAGAAACACATGCATCACCCAAGTCAAGTTTAGCCATCTAGAACACCAAAGATTATCACAAACAAGCCAAAACTGGAGGTGAAAAATATCTTGGCACACAGGATCATGGGAGTTGACCATAATTAGGAGCATGAGTACTTTGTCCATTGGACAGGAAAATCCAACAAGGAGGATATTTGGGAAATATAGGATTCCTTGTGGTGATATGAGGACTTGATCTGTGAGTATGACATGACAAAGCACGTACTAAAAACCTAATGGAAGTTACTCAAATGAAAAAAAATTAGTACGAGAGGATGTAAATCCTTCCATGACACCTTCCAAGCATGTGAACTCATTCAACAGAGTCATAGGAGAGTTGCATAAAGAACACAAGGAGGATGTGATCGGTTGGGAAAAACTTGTCTTATAGGCATGGCAAGGAGCACCTTCGCAAAATATGGGGATGTGTGGACACAAGAACTATACCCTCTTTCCCTTGACAACATGGGCATGTTGGAGAGGTCGGTTGACCCCATCAGTAGACCCACGATGAAGTCAAGTTGGTCAGCACAAGGAAGCAACATGAGACAAGGGGAATCTATCCAGGTGATGGGGCATGTCATTCTGAATCGACGCGATGGTTCATGGGCGCATGGGTTCAAGAAAACATGACTAGGAGAAAGGGTGGGCCATTCTGAATGACTATGTTGGTTCTCAAAGGGACGCGTCACCCAAAGGGGTGCAATGGTTCCTGGTATTTTCAATTAGATTTCTTATAATAATGCAAGGTGGTTGAATGAAGAGGAAAAGAAAGGAAGGAATGGAGACATAGAGTCATGCGACGAAAGACAAGGTCCGGTCTTAGGTAGGTGCATAGGTGGGGCACGCCAGATACTAAGGCAAGACAGTGTGACAGAGAATCTTGGTGGGATGAAACTGGGAAGTCTAGGAATTTTTTTAGTATGGGGTGAGTCATGAGATTCTTCCCATCTTTGTAATTGAGACAAAAATATTATATTGTATCATAAAATATTTTCTCAATATAATAAACCAAGTTGGGTGTTAGACATTGTTCGTGTTGCCCACAATATATGTGTTTGTCTTGTGTTTTGGGTGTTTCTCCATTGTATGGTAGAATGATTAAGTGTTGAGATTATTAGCAAATTTTCTAAGTATACAAGTGAGTTGCACAGAGTAGGAGTATGGCTTGTCTGTAGCCTAGAATAAAGTATGGGTATTCTCTAGGTGAAGAGGCGTAGTTTGAGCGAAGTATTTTTGGTGTAGCAAAGCTACCAAGTGAGAACTGGTGTGGTGTCGCTTGTCCAAAAAAAGTCGAGGTTAGATTTGGGAATGACACTCAGGGGCGTGACATAAAGCCTAAATTTTCAAAGGTTGGAAAGAGATTAATGCTAATGGAAGATGGATAATTGGATTACTCTCATGTTGAGAAAATATAATAGAAATAGGAAATAAACTTATTTTTTTAACATTTAAAATAAATATAACAAATGATATTGATTAAAAGATGTGTCGATGTAAAATATAATTTAAATGTGTAAATTTAAATAATATGATATGAAAATTCAAAATACAATTTATCAAAAGTTTAAAAATGTTGATGGTAAGATTTTAAAAGATGAAATAGATATTAAAAAAATCAATAATAAAATTGAAAACAACATCAAATTGGTTTATGAAACCCTAGTACTAAAGTCTATGGAGGTATACATACCCTACCCTATCTTATTTGGATTTGAACTTGTGAACTCCAAGTAAGAAACAAAGTGATATATAAACTCAATAAAGTTTAATTTTAAAAATAAAGTATTATTATTATAATATATAATTATAATTTTTAATAAATAATTGATTCGTTTATAACTAAAATTCACAATTTAGTAAAATATTTTAATATAGTAAAATGATAATAATTAAATTTAAAAAATTATTCAATTACTATAATTTTAAATAATTTTTTAAATACTTTATAAAATGTTCACGTCTCGTTTAAATTCTTTATTATTATTATTATTTAATAGTGCTTAAATACTTTATAAAATGTTATAACTCATTCTTATTATTGAATAGTGCTTAAATACTTTGATTTCGTTAACAACTCATTATTATTATTTAATAATGAGGTAAATAAATTTAAATTTTTTTTTTTTTTTTTATAAAAATTAGGATATAGAATCTCAAAGATGTATAATAAAAGAGAAGAAATTTTGTAATGTAACCAAGTTCTTATCATTAGTGAATTCATTAAGTATAACAAGTTTTGTCACCTTAAAAAATATATAACCTAAAGAAATAAAACAAATTATATGTTTTAAACCAATTATTTATAACTTGGTAAGAGAAATATTTATCAAATGTTTATGTCTTAAACCAATTACTTATACAGTTTGAGTGGGCTTAATGGTTAAGAACATGTGTTTCCTCTTAAGAGGTCACAGGTTCAAATCCAGAGGAGGGTAGGGTATGTATACCTTCTTAGACTTAAACAAAGGAAATACTAAAATGAATAATTAGAACATTCTCAATATTGTCATAAAATAATGAATAAAATAAAAAAGCTTAATTATTAAAAAAAAATTAGAATAATAAGGGATGTAAAATAAATAAATAAAAGAAATGATTAAAAAAATTAGGAGGGTCAAGAAAGACAAATGAGATCTTTGAAGATTAAAAGTATTTTAAATGAAGTGATACAGTGTTAGGGTGTTGAGGCCATAATTGATGTTAAAATTAACATGATGAAATAAAACAAATCCATTGATAAAATATGTTTTACAATCATTTTATATATATATATATATATATATATATATATATATATATATATATCATCAAATAAATCATTTTATATATATATGACATCAAATAAAAAAAATACGATGATAATCGAAAATAAAAAAATATGATGATAATTGAAAAAATAGAGAAAAAAACTAGCAATAAAACAAAGATGCAAGGAATAGAAAGAAAAAACAAAGACATGAAAAAATAAAATCTGACAATATCATCGTGAAAAAGAACACGGTTACAATAACTTCAAACTTTTATTTTAAAATTATTTATTAATTAATAAAATCTTAAATATAATAGTTTCAAACTTTTAATTTAAAATTATTTATTAATTAATAAATCTTAAATATAATAATTTCAAATGGATGAGGAAATCTCATGAAGTTATCGATGTCTTAACCAAAACATTAAACCCTCTTAATAAAAGTTCGGCCATAACCAACAAAAGCTAAAATGCTTCAAATAAAATTTTTGTCCCTATAGAGTTGAAATTTCCCATAAAGCGATATAATTCAATTCACTAATCTAAAATTGCCCCATATAGCGATATAATTCAATTCAATAATCTGACTCAGAAACACCCAAACTCCCATGTAAAACTCATGTACTGAAGCAAGCTATAAAAATACGATACCTGAGAAATGACTCCAAGAAGGCCGAGAAAAACCTTAGCAGCATCCAGTTCTGGATGGGATTCATTGAAGCTCACAACACTGCCATAACCCGGAGGCGAAGGTACCACCAATCTCATGCCAACAACATACTCATGAACTGCACTTCCCTTATTGAAGAGAGAGCTGCCATGAGCCCCGGTGCTGAGCAGCCCTCTGATGGTAAGCCCTTCCCAATAGGGCGAGTGAGGGAGAGCCAAACTATGTTCGGCAGCAGCATCTATAACCTCCCTCAGAGACGCCCCACTCTCTACAGTAATCGTCATGGACGCTTCGTCCACGCCAACTATGCGTTTCATCTCCCGAGTGCTGATGATAAGACCGGAGTCCCCTCCCACACAGACCAGCTTGGGTATGGAGTGAGACCATCTGGTGACCACTCGCATCTTCTGTTTCTTCTTACTGCCCTTCGCCACCGCCTCCACCACCTCTTCTTCGGACGAAGGGAAAACCGCCGCCTGGGCTCTGCAAGTCGCCCGGTCCGGGAAGATTCCATAGGCGTTGGTCACCGTACAATCGGTGTAATCGTTAAACCTACATTTCACAGGCGGAGGAGGTGAATTGCATGATATCCCAACTCGATCGATCAGAAATATAATGAGAAAGGCTAGGGAAAGAAACCTCATCGGATTAGGTATATGATAATTGATTCAATCCCTTCCATGGATAAATTCATGATTTTCAGAATCAGGAATGACGGTTTATGCACTCTTAATACGTGGGAGGATTTCCACACTCTCCACGGAAACGTATGCGAGCAGTTGATGGGTTGTTGAGTTGTAATTCGTATACGTGGTTGCAGATTGTGCCGTGGAGTCTGAAAAAGTGGGTGACCGCAAGAATGAAATAGAAATGGTCGAGAAAGCACTCGAGTGTACATTGATTTTTTTGTAAATTTGTCTGCAATTTTGTTATGTCATCATCCTGTCATATGATGTCGGTGAGGGCGTTTATGAATGAGGTTTCCAGATGAAGGCCTGTGACTTGAATGTGACATCATGCTCTGAAAAAAGAAGGCCTATAACTTGATTTTTTTTTTTTATCAGGAGTTTAACGTAAACCAAGTAAATCATAGCAACGCACAATCAATGATATCATAAATAAGGGAATTACAATCTTCTCGTCATAATCAATGACCTAGCAACCGAGGTATCAACATATTTAGAAACCACATATAATAGTGACACACAACATAAATGGCGTCGTTGCTTAGCACATCACAATCAACCTGAAACAAATTACAACTATGATAAACCAGATAATGAATATTAAAATGACTATCCGATCAACCTACCCTGCAAGGTTAAGACCTTCAGGACACATAAGCAACACTCAAGCCCTACTTCCAATTGATTTTAAAAATTTTAGGTCTCAGGACTGTCGACCGTTCTGAGAAACAAGGAGGTTTCTACATCCCACTAACACAATCAATCCCAAGAAGCTAGCTAAATCAATGCACCAAGAAAATGATAGTGACACACAACATAAATGGTGTCGCCGCTTAGCACATCACAATCAACCTGAAACAAATTACAAATATGATCAACTAGATAATGAATATTAAAATGACTACCTGCCCAACCTACCCTGCAAGGTTAGGACCTCCATGACACATAAGCAACGCTCGAGCCCAACTTCCAATTGATTTTAACCATTTAAGGTCTCAACATTGGCGACTGTTCTGAGGAACAAGGAGGTGTCTACATCCCACTAAAACAATCAATCTCAAGAAACTAGCTAAATCAACAACATCTACGATCATCAATTTCATCAATCCATCAATCTCAATCCTCAACTAAACATGGCGCATGGGTAATCATTCGCATAACTCATCATATATCATATCAATTTTCAATTTGCGCAAGAATTCTATGTCTACAACAATCATTCATTGCATTACAATTTGTTACGTGCGAGTGTAAAACAACTCTAGAACAATAACAGGTCAGCTTAATTAAGGGCGCAAAAATCTACACCCCAAACATTTATTCATTAACATTGAATTCTCAAGACGCAAGAGTAAAAGAACTACATAACTAATCATCAATTCTAATTTAATGGCGCAAGTAATCTAATTACCCAACTAGTCATAAATCACATTAAGTTCATGGAGCATGAGAATCTATCAATTTCAATTAACCATATATCATCTCAAATTAATGGCACAAGAGAGGTCTATGTACTAAGAAATCATAGTCAACATGTATAATTGTGCAAAGAGAAAGTAATTTCTAGACCATCATACGACAACATGATTAGGGGCGTAAGAGATTCCATTATCAAATCATACATCAAGTAAAAGACGCAACCTCGCCAACAATACATTCCAACATAAACCTGACTAAAATGATACATATCAATTTAATTGATGCAGTATCGCCTATGAAACGTTTCGGCTCTAGTGCACTAGAGTATACATACATAGACCTCGCCAAAAAATTGATGGAACAACCAATGGTTTCCTATTACATCCCCAAACATAGAATAGCCTTTCTTAAAGCATCCCGCCAACCATCTATATTTTAACCCTTCCTGAAAGGTATCATATATAATTGTCAATGGGATAAGGAATACCCGTCATATTCCTTAATAAAGTCTATCTTCCTTATTACATTGCTTGGTTTATCTTATAAACTAGAAAACATAACAAAGATAACTTAAAGTCTTCATCACATGAGGTTGGAGTATCTTAGCAATATTTCCTAGCTTGGTTTATTCTTCAACCAGATCACATAACCATCATGACTTGAAGTCTTCATAACAATAATCTCGTTAAATTAGTAATAATTTTGATAATACTGTTAATACATAAGTAGTTGCAAATAATGTTAATTTTTAGAATATTTAAAATTGTTTACAGTTGTCATTCAAAACAATTATAAAAAGGTAACATTATCTAATTTCCAAAGCCAAGTAAATCACTTAAATTCATTACTCTATAAGTGATTTTGTGGAGGGAAACCATACGATGAGATCCAAACAGAATCATCTGGCGGGAAAAAAGAAGGTATTGGTGTTGTGCCTCTTTCGTCAACTTGGTGAGCAAAACAAAGGTGCTTGCAAGCTCAGTTGGGTCTACTGAGCAGGAGAGCTGTAGAGAAAAGAGTTAGGGAAAGAAAATAAAGACTACAATTAAGAATTAAACTAAGAGATGCAATAAAAATTAAATTCATGAGCATAGGGACATAGAAACAAAAAGAACCATAAGACCCATGTCACCAATGTTTGAGGCTGATCTATTAGTGAAAACAAAGCACCAAGAAGAAAGAGGACTATGAGTCCTTTCTTCCTCCAAGGGAGGGCTCTTGGACCCCCACTAGCTAGCTCTTCTTACAACAAAGAAAAATGGAAAATGGTGATGAAAGAACTCTTTACAAATCCACTCAATGTGTGAGGTGGATTGTCCAATGCTATGGTGCCAATATTCTCTTGACAAGAATGGAGTCCTCAAGATAATAGAGGCAACATAACATTACTTTGAATTCCTTAAGAAAATGAGGTGCATCTATGTCTTTTTATAGCATTCATTTGGGTTATTGTTTAACTGCTTCGTAGTGTGAAAAGAGGCCAATTAGGGCATTCTTAGGTCTTTGACCAGCCCACCAGTTGGATCCAGTCCAGATTTGGGGGTCAAATCGGCTTGCAAGCTGAACCATAAATGGGTGGGAGGCTGACCACTCTCATAAATGTGTCATTTAACAGGTGCGCAGATTTTTGCACTAACAGTCGCGCATCGTGCGCCTGTGTGCTATTTCTACATTCCTGTTCTGCGCATGCGCGCACGCCCAATGTCTGCATAGCTGACATAGGTGCCCCCTCGGGGCACGTCCGCTCTCACAGAACCTTCTATTTCTTTCCTGACCCAAGGAACTCAAAAGTTCTCTAATTCCCTATCGGGAAGTATTTTCCCCACGGAACTCTCTTCAGGGATTCCCCTCCTTCTATCGGGGTTCCCACTATCGGGGTTTTGACAATCAAAATGCTCTGGAAACTTGAATCGTCGAACTTCGATTCTCGATGCACCCCTTTACCGTCTTCTCCCCCCCCTTGTCTAAGCCTTCAGTCCACGCGACCGACCCCTATACGACCGCAGCTATAACTCCCATCGGGGTTTTGGGGTTTAGGGTGTCGAGGTGCACATGTACCCGGAATTCCCGATCCTCCGATCCCCGATGTACTCTAGCCCTCCAAGCTAAGCACTGTCCAATGTGGCCTCTACTTCCAGGACCATAGTCCTACCTCCTGTCGGGGCTACGGGGTTTGTGATCCCGTAAAACACTTACCCATGGGTTTTTCGTTCTCTCGAACGCCAATTCTCCATCAAGTTGACAGCTGGCTCCCACTACGACTCTTCCTTCGGCCCGCTACACTGACATTTGTCCCCCACTGATCGGGGTTTCACGGATCGCGATTTCAGAGTACACGATTCACTTGTCGCCGGAATCCCCGATATCCCAATGAACTCCAAATGCTGATGGATTGACTCCTTGTCGGGATTTCCTCCAATGTCGCAGATCTCTACCACGGGTCCACTAAATGGATGATCCCAATTTCCTCTGGGGTTTAGGACTTGAAAGGTCTTGAGTTCCTTGTCCTCAGGAACTCCGATATGCCAATTCCCGACTCACGCCGGACTCCTGACACCTGTCCTTCACTAACTCCACCTGTGGCCCACACGACTCTCCTGTCGGGAGTTCGTGGATCGCGAATCCAAATGGCAAGGGTTTCGTTCCTTCTAAATCCCCGATACTCCGAACTCCGACTCTTCGAAATCTCCTGACACGTGTCTCCCTGATGGACGATTCTGATCTTGTCAGGAAATCGCGGATCGTGATTTCGTATGACAAGGTTTCTTTGTGCTCGAGAACTCCGATTCTTCGATCCCCGACTTCCGGGATCTCCTGACGCGTGTCCACATGATAGACGGTCCTGCGCCTATCGGGATATCGTGCTTCCTGATGTCGTGATTTCTTCCCTCTCGGAATTCCCGATAACCTCAATATCCCGATGGCTTGTCTGGGACTTCTCCTCTACATACTAGTGCTTAACCCCTGCGCAACTCCTCGAGATCTAATGGTTGACGGGAAGTCACTTGTTGATCCAACGACTCAGTGGCCTCTCAAGCTTGGGCTCTGGTGTAGCCGTAACCTCCTCGCACCTCCGTGAGATCCGACAGCTAACGGGTTCTGTCAATCTCCTCTGTAAGATCCTGACTATCAAATTTCCTTCCTCCTTGGAGATTTCTTCTATGAACACTGGTCCTTCCATGCATAACTTTGCAGCGCCTATTCAATCACTTTATGCACAGACTCTCGGTGCTTCTTCTCGATGGATTTGGAAGTCTTATCCCTCTTGAGCCTTTCCAACTCTGATTCTTTCAGAGGGACTTGCACGCACTCCCTGCAGCAAACACTCAACAACTTCTAAGTGTTGAGTCCTTTCAACTCTGCGCACTCCTGCAGCAGCAGTCTTCAATCTCTCTCCTCAGAATCACAAATCTGAGTCTCAGCTTGGCCTGCGCACTCCTTGCACATCTCCTATGCCCAAATGCACTCGTTGAGTAAATGAGAACCCCAGTTAGACTATCTGAATCTTCTGTCACGCACTCCTTGCAGACAACCTCAACTGCACTCCTTGCAGGAAGTCTCACATTTAGATAGAGAAATGATTGTAACTCTTCCCACTTCCTCTCAGATCTCAATCTAAACACATGAAATCATACACATAGCATAACAGAAATGCATAACAAGAAATAAATACTCAGGAGCACATCATTCAACACACATACACAAAGAATGACACAACAACCATGAGTCTGAATCAATCTCTTCTATTAAGTCAAAATCCATACATGGAGGTTCTTCTACAGTTCTCTGCTTCTATACTATGCTCTTCTTGCTCACTAACTCTTTTTTTGAGAAAAAAAATGTTACAATCATACAATGAGGGTGTCCATATCCGTTTTCCCTCTTTCTTCTGAAACTGTCTAATCTAGTATTCAATTCTACCTACCTACATTTACTACTATAAGTGCTTCTGTCTATCTCAGACGAGAGCATATGGGTCGAGGTCTGATTACATTCTACCAAGACGCTTCCATTAAATGATCTCATTTATGCCTGTTGCATCGACTTCAAGAGAAATTCAAAATTTTGGGTTGGCATGTGCCCAACTACCCTTTGTCCTCTGCGCTAGCTCGCTTGTCTCAGGAGATGCTCCTGCATCATACTCCCTCGCTTGAAAATTTGCATGGGCTCCTATCCATGAGCTCCTGCACGGTCTATCCATGCTTTTGAATCTCCTCTTCAGTCTCCCAGCTGGCATCTTCAATTGGATGACCCTTCCATTTGACTAGATATTCATAATATTCTTTTTGCCTGGTCTTTTTACCCACTCGCTTATCCAGTATCTGTTCCATCTGTGGCGTCTCTGCAATCGGCATCTGTTTTTGCCATTGGACCTCTAGTTGCTCATCACTTTTAGCTCCTGCTTCCTCAGCCTTATATGGATATAAGTCAGAGACATTGAATGTCGGAGATATTCCGATCCCATCCGGCAACTCAATTTGATAATCATTTTCCCCCAATTTTTTCAAGACCTTACATGGCCCAATTTTCTTCATCTTCAGCTTATTGTATGTTCCCCTCGGAAACCTTTCCTTTCTGAAATGTGCTAGAACTAGATCACCAACCTCAAATTGAAGATGTCTACGATGCTGATCTGCTCTGCGCTTGTACTCCTGATTCGATTTTAGCAACCGCTCCTTCACCCTACTGTGAAGTTCTCTCATCGCCTCAGCGAATTCTTCTGCACTAGCGCTGCTAGTCGCAGTCTGTTCTGAATCTCTTAACACAGAGACTCCTCTTGGCTGCACTCCATAGACAACCTGGAATGGACTCTTCCCTGTGCTGCGATTCACTGAGTCGTTGTATGCAAACTCTGCCTGTGGCAACACATTTTCCCAACTGCTGTGGTGCTCCGTCACCAAGATTCTTAGCAAGTCTCCCAGACTTCTGTTGACCACCTCCGTTTGTCCATCCATATGAGGGTGATAGGAAGAACTAAACATCAAGTTAGTCCCCATCTTCTTCCATAGTTTCCTCTAGAAATGTCCAATGAATTTCGTATCCCTGTCTGAGACTATACTTCTGGGTAAACCATGAAGTCTAACGACCTCCTTGAAAAACAGATTTGCGATATGAGTTGCATCGCTGGTCTTTTGACATAGGATAAAATGTGTCATTTTTCAAAACCTGTCAACCACCAAAAAGATCGAATCATGTCCTCTTTGCGTCCTAGGCAATCCCAATATGAAATCCATGCTGATTTCATCCCACGGCCTCTCGGGTATGGGTAATGGCTGATAGAACCCCGCATTTTGCTTCCTGCCCTTCGAATGCTGGCAAATTCTACATCTGTTGACAAACCTCTTGACTACTGACCGCATCCCCAGACAAAAGTATGCTTCGCTCAGCTTTGCAAATGTCTTGTCATGTCCAAAATGCCCTGCCAAGCCTCCGATGTGTTTTTCCTTTAGCAGATTCTCCCTCATGGAGCAATTTGGAATGCATAGTTGATTTCCTTTGAACAGCAACCCATCCTGGATCACATACTCTATCCACTAGCTTCAATATCTGAGGACTGGGTTCTCAGCTGCTCCATACGCTTCACTGAAATCCTGATCAGCTGCATACATATCTTTAAGATCTTCAAAGCCCAACATCCTGACTTTGAACTCCTGCAATAGCAAACATTTCCTGCTCGAGGCATCAGCCACTTTGTTAGCAGTTCCTGAAATATGCTTGATTACAAATGTAAAATTTTGCATGTATTCCACCCACTTAACATGCTTTTGATTCAACTTCTCCTGTTGAGTTACATATTGCAATGCATGGTTATCACTATATAAAACAAATTCTCTTGGAATCAAATAATGTCTCCACTTCTTCAATGCCTGTATTATGACATAGAATTCCTTATCATATGTGGAGTATTTCTCTTTTGCCTCATTCAGCTTCTCGCTGAAATATGCAATTGGTCTGTAATCCTGACTCAAGACCGCTCCTATGTCAAAGCCACTCGCATCACATTTTACTTGGAATGTCTTTCTAAAATCTAGCAACACTAAAACCGGTTGTTCTGTGATCTTCCGTTTCAACAGATTGAAACTCTTCTCTGCCTCCTCAGTCTAATGAAAAGTTTTATGTCTTTTCCTGACTGTGTCCATCATCGCTGCGCTAATCCCACTGAAATTCCTGATGAACTTCCTGTAGAAACTAGCCAAACCATGAAATCTTCTCATCTCGAAAACATTTCTCGGTGATGGCTAATTTTTAATTACCTCCACCTTACCTGGATCCATCTTTAATTCATTCACCAATATGACAAATCCTAAGTAAGTGAGTTTTGTCTTCATGAATGAAGATTTCCTCATATTGATCAACAACTTCTTCTGCTATAACCTCTTCATTACGATGGCTAAATGCTTCAGATGTTCAGCTTTCGTTTTACTGAAACCTAATATGTCATCCAGATAAACAATGACAAACTTACCGATGAATTCCTTCAGCACTTCATTCATTAACCTCATGAAGGTACTCAACGCATTCGTCAAGCCAAACAACATGACTAGCCATTCATACAACCCTTCATTGATTTTGAAGGTTGTTTTCCACTCGTCGCCTTCCCTCATGCGAATCTGATGGTATCTGCTTTTCAAATCAACCTTTGAAAAAAATTTGGCTCCACTTAAACAGTCCATCAAGTCGTCCATCCGTGGCAATGGAAATATGTACCTGATGGTTATCTTGTTAATGGCTCTGGAATCTGTGCACATTCTCCATCCTCCATCTTTCTTTGGACTAAGTACCGTTGGAACGACACATGGACTCAAACTCTCCCTGACCAATCCCTTGTCCAACAACTCCTAGACCTGCTTCTTAATCTCCTCATTCTCCTGAGGTGTCAACCTGTACGTGGCCTTATTTGACAAACTAGCTCCTAGTACTAGGTCTATATGGTGACTTACGCTCCTCATCGGCGGAAACGAATGAGGTAATTTGTCTACCACAATGTCAGCGAACTCTTCCAACAGTTCCTGAATTTCTTCCGCCAAATCATCCATTCTTGTGCTGGTCAAAACGACTTTGGGTTTTTTGACCACGTAGAATTGTGGATCCTCCTTCTTCTTCACTTCCGTGAGAAGCTCCTTCCCACTCATGAGAAGTACATTATTTCTCATTTCTGGTTTTACTTCTTTATCTTTAATTGGAAGTAACTTATGTGTTTTCCCATTCCTCTCCAAAGTATACGTATTCATATTTCCATCATGAATTACATTCCTATCATATTGCCATGGTCTGCCCAGCAATAAATGACATACATCCATAGGGATAACATCACAGAGTATTTTATCATTGTACCCTCCAATTTTAAATTCTACTAAACACTGTTTAGTGACACTTACCTGATGTCCGCTTTGTAGCGATGAAACTTTATATGGACTCGAATGATCGATAATCTTTAGCTCTAATTTCTCCACCATCTCATTTGAAACGAGATTATCTGTGCTACCGCTATCCACGATAACCTTGCACACCATGTATTTGGCCTTACATGCAGTTCTGAAAAGTCTGTTTCTTTGAACGGTGTCCTCCACCTCCCTCTCGGGTGTTAAGAGAACCTTACGCATCATCAATGACCTTCCGTCTTCTGTGTCTTCTGCTTCAGCATCTCGCCTCTATGCCTCGGCGATGTGAGCTTCGCCTCCGTCCTTCTTTTTCTCGGGACAGTCAAATGACTTGTGCCCATTTTTCCCACATGTGAAGTATGTGATGACTCCACCCCTGCCTCTTCCTCTACCTATGGTACGAGGAAAAGCATTGTTATCAGCGTATCCTCCGCCCTGTTCGTTATGCTGCCCTCACTGTTCAACATGTTGGCCTCGCTGTGAACTTCCACCTCATTTTTTTCTGGTCCGAGGCTTCTTCCATTCGTCCTTGGATTTTTGGAACCTATCTTGGACAACTAATTTACCTTTGGGATGGCTCTTACCTCGGCCTCCCTGTCCTGGCTTGCGGTTCGATTTCTCTTCAGCTTTCAAATCCATTTGATACACATCCTCCACCGTTCAGATGGTTTGCATGCTTAATTCATTCTGGATGTCATATCTCAAGCCATTCATATACCTAGCCACCTTCTCATCATCGCTCTCCCGATGACCTTCCCTGATATTTAGTCGATAGAATTCCTCCATGTACTCTTTCACGGTCATCAGCTTCTGTCTCAGGTTCTGCATCCTCCTGAAGAGTGTGATTTGATAATCCCTTGGGATGAACTTTGCATTCATCTTTGTAATCATTCGATCCCAGCCTTTAATCTTCTGCTTGCCTTTGCAGCGTCTTTCTGCTTGAAGCTCGTCCCACCATAATGTTGTGTCTCCTTTTAATCTCGTAACAACATGCCTGACCTTCTTATCCTCTTCGATGTCTTCATAATCGAAGTAGGTGTCAAGAGATCTGATCCAGTCTAGAAGCTCTTCTGCATCTAGATTCCCTTCATAAGCTGGAATGTCCATTTTTGTTTTCAAACTCATCCGGGCGATAGATTTTATTAATCGCTCATTGGCTGCATCTTCGGCTGCAACATCTTCTTGTTGTTCGGCTTCAACTTCCCCTTCGGAGTCACTCAGATCTCCAGTATTGGTTGTGCATCTCTGCGCTGCCTCCATATTTTCTAGTCTCGCTCGAAGATCACGTATCTGCCTTTCCATTTATGGATTTTGTGTTGGTCTGCCTCTTCTTCGCGCCTCCCTATCCTCTGGCTTAGTCAACTGTCTTTTTATTCTCGACGGCATGGTGAATCATTTTTTCCTCTACTGTAGAAAGCAAAGAAGTGTTTCCCGCTCTGATACCACTCTGACGCAGGCGCCCCCTCAGGGCACGTTCACTCTCACAGGACCTTCTATTTCCTTCCTAACCCAAGGAACTCAAAAGTTCTCTAATTACCTATCGGGAAGTATTTTCCCCACAGAACTCTCTTCAGGGATTCCCTCCTTCTATCGGGGTTACCACTATCGCGGTTTTGACAATCAAAATGCCCCGGAAACTTGAATCGTCGAACTTCGATTCCTGATGAGATCCTTTGCCCTCTTTGCCCCCCCCTTGGCTAAGCCTTCAGTCCATGCGACCAGCCCCTATACGACTGCAACTATAACTCCCATCAGGGTTTCGGGGTTTACGGTGTCGAGGTGCACATGTACCTGGAATTCCCAATCCTCCGATCCCTGATGTACTCCAACCCTCCAAGCTAAGCCCTATCCAATGTGACCTCTACTTCCAGGACCGTAGTCCTACCTCCTGTCGGGGCTAAGGGGTTTGTGATGTTGTAAAACACTTACCCGTGGGTTTTCCATTCTCTCAAATCCTAATTCTCCGTCAAGTTGACAGCTGGCTCCCACTACGGCTCTTCCTTCGGCCCGCTACACTGACAGTTGTCCCCCACTGATCGGGGTTTCGCGGATCACGATTTCAGAGTACACGATTCACTTGTCGTCGGAATCCCCGATATCCCGATGAACTCCAAACGCCGATGGATTGACTCCTTGTCGGGATTTCCTCTGATGTCGCAGATCTCTACCACGGGTCCACTAAATGGATGATCTCGATTTCCTCTGAGGTTCGGGACTTGAAAGGTCTTGAGTTCCTTATCCTCAGGAACTCTGATATGCCGATTCCCGACTCACGCCAAACTCCTGACACCTGTCCTTCACTAACTCCATCTGTGGCCCACACGACTCTCCTGTCGGGATTTCATGGATTGCGAATCCAAACGACAAGGGTTTCGTTCCTTCAAAATCCTCGATACTCCGAACTCTGACTCTTCGAAATCTCCTGACATGTGTCTCCCTGATGGACAATTCTGATCTTGTCGGGAAATCGCGGATCACAATTCCGTATGACAAGGTTTCTTTGTGCTTGAGAACTCCGATTCTCTGATCCCCGACTTCTAGGATCTCCTGACGCGTGTCCACACGATAGACGGTCCTGTGCCTATCGAGATATCTCACTTCCTGATGTCGTGATTTCTGCCCTCTCAAAATTCCCGATAACCTCAATATCCCGATGGCTTGTCTGGGACTTCTCCTCTACATACTAGCTCTTAACCCCTGCTCAACTCCTCGAGATCTAACGGCTGACGAGAAGTCACTTGCTGATCCAACGGCTCAGTGGCCTCTCGATCCTGGGTTCTAGTGTAGCCATAACCTCCTCACACCTCCATGAGATCCGACAGTCGACGGGTTCTATCAATCTCCTTTGTAAGATCCTAACCGTCAAATTTCCTTCCTCCTTGGAGATTTCTTCTATGAACACTGGTCCTTCCGAGCGTAACTTTGCAGTTCCTATTCAATCACTTTATGCACAGACTCTCAGTGCTTCTTCTCGACGGATTTGGAAGTCTTATCCCTCCTCATCCTTTCCAACTCTGATTCTTTTAGAGGGACTTGCACGCACTCCCTACGGCAAACACTCAACAACTTCTAAGTGTTGAGTCCTTTTAACTCTGCGCACTCCTGCAGTAGTAGTATTCAATCTCTCTCCTCATAATCACAACTCTGAGTCTTAGCTTGGCCTGCGCACTCCTTGCACGGCTCCTATGCCCAAATGCACTCTTGAGTAAATGAGAACCCCAGTTAGACTATCTGAATCTTCTATCACGCACTGCTTGCGGACAACCTCAACTGCACTCCTTGCAGGAAGTCTCGTATTCAGATAGAGAAACAATTGTAACTCTTCCCACTTCCTCTCAGATCTCAATCTCAACACACGAAATCATACACACAGCATAAGAAAAATGCATAACAGGAAATAAATACTCAGGAGCATAGCATTCAACACACATACACAAAGAATGACACAACAACCATGGGTCTGAATCAATCTCTTCTATTAACTCAAAATCTATACATGGAGGTTCTTCTACAGTTCTCTACCGCTCTACTATGCTCTTCTTTCTCACTAACGTTTTTTCTGAGAAAAAAAATGTTACAATCATACAATGAGGGTGTCCATATCCGTTTTCCCTCTTTCTTCTGAAACTGTCTAATCTAGTATTCAATTCTACCTACTTACATTTACTACTATAAGTGTTTCTGTCTATCTCAGACGAGAGCGTATGGCTCGAGGTCTGATTACATTCTACCAAGACGCTTCCATTAAATGATCTCATTTATGCCTGTTGCATTGACTTCAAGAGAAATTCAAAATTTTGGGCTGGCATGTCCTCTGCGCTGGCTCGCTTGTCTCAGTAGATGCTCCTGCATCAATAGTGCTCTTCAATTTTTCACTACTTTGTATAGTTTTTTTACCTTTTTGAATGTTGTGGTATTAATTCAGGTCCATGGATGACTTTATCACTGTTTGACGATGTTGAGTTCTTGTAACCATGTGCGGATGAAATTTCAGTGATAACAGATGCCCCCTGATGGATGAGGTTAGGAGCATACATATAGCCAAAATCCATCAATGTTTATTCTACTGAGAATGTTGTTGTAAGATAGAGCAATAGTGGGATCGTCCAGAGTGATCTGTTGGAGGGAAAAAGGAACCAGTAGGACCCGACCTTCCATGAGGTGTAAAAATAGAAAAATGTGTACAAACGAGGCGGGCATGCCCCATGCTCGTGTCATGTAACTCTGAAAAAAGATGACTGAAGTGTTGGTGTAGACAACTGCAGCACCTTCGGGGGAAGTTGTGATAAAGGCAAAAGACAATTCTGCAAATGAAAATACTCTGAATAGTAGGCGGTGATTGTTGTAATAAGGAGCAACGAGGATGTGGGCATTGATAGCCCTGCAAAGTTCAGAGGTCTTCGGCAAATGAAAGAACTAACTGCAATAGTCACAAAGTAAGACCCACTGTAACATGAGAAAGTGTTGGCGTCGAATGTTATGGGGGTCAACGACAACAGGGAGCAATGGTGTTTCACCCTGTGCCGTCCGAGATCTCTCATTGAGTGGATAATGAGAATCAAGATACTGTCACCCTTTTGGAAACTGTGTTGATGTCGACAAAAAGGGGGACGTGACTCCCAGAAGAAAATGGCTTTGTGAAATATACTGAGGTGAGGAAGTGGCAGAGGTACATGGACGAATTCAAGATGTGGTAAGACTCAAAATGACCCTTGGTTGGAGTATGTGTGAGAGAAAAAGTGGTCGCAACCATTCAACGAGGTCGAGTGTTAGGTGGATGACAAGACAGGGGATAAGTTGTGCCAGAGGCGGGACAAGGTGAAAAAATTAAGAGGGTAGAGGTAAGTTACCTGTGGGGTACTCTGAAGATATGGACGATGCCGGAAAGGGTGGATGAAAAGTAGTGCCCCAACCAAGGGTGAGATGGGTTGCGGTTGGCAAAAAAAAAGGAAAGAACATCGCCCAAAGGTGATGACAAAAAGGGAATGTAATGACTGGAAATAAAGGTGTTTGTACAACAAATAACGAATAATTTTGGGGAGAAATATACAAATACAGAAACGGGTGCCCCAGTGTGATATGGGTAGCCCGTGCAGGGCATAATTTGCTCGAAAAGATGATGAAGGGTGGGGGCCCCATTGGTGAGTTTCTGTATGAGGTAGGTGAAATGAAGGGAGATTTGCAGATGGGCAAACTGATTGTGGATGAAATGGAGGGTTCATGATACTGCAGAGATGCAGGCAAAGAAAAAAATAGAACCGTGAAGAGATAATCTGGGAGTCCATGTGGGAAAGCTAGCAAAATGAGGAGAAGGAGTATGTGGTTGATTCGCGACATGATGAAACACTATCATGACTCCCATCCCTAAAGGGTTTTGAAAAATAGCATGACTGTCAGAAGTGTCAGAAGGTGCTATGAATGGGACAACTCATGTGGGTAAGAATGCTACCGGGTGACAGTACCGGAGATGCAAAATGGAGGTGTGGGTACTGCAGAGCCAGGAATGGGGATCCTAGAGGCAAATGTCAAAGGGTGTGACTAGAAATGTAAGTGAGATACAGAGGGAAAGACTACATGCCAGTGTTGAGTATATACCTGAAGGGGTTGTGCCGATGTATGAGTATCAAGTACCTGCACACATGAAAACCAAATACCCAAAGTGAACAATATCTGAAGAGAATTGAATATATGAGCATGTATTTGATAAGTGTCAATATGCGCATGCGTACCTGACCAGGGTATGAAAANNGCCCCGGGGGCTCAGGATGAAAAGAATTCCAGGGGCTGCTATGATGTAGATGACGGGATGTTGATCCCATGGCTGAAGACGGATCGAAAAATGGACACCATGGGCTCCCAGAATGGTGAGTGGAAGTTTGGCAAAAAGGTCTATATATAGTTGTAGGGCCCACATTGTTGGTTGTGGAGCCTGATTATCTTCTTGATTCAGAGGTCCTTGCATTCAGCCGTGTTTATACCCCATGAAGTATTTACACCCCAGAAGTATGTACACTCTTCCATGCGGGGGAGTGCAGAGGGGGGGTACCCCCTCTGCGTTCGGGGGCGAAGCCCCCGAAGCAAAAATTGCCTTCTAAAAGTATATTGTAATTTCATTGTAAATCTGGACCGTTCATTATAAGGTCGCATATCTAACGGTAGAGATTATGTTAGGGTTTTTGCCCTAGAAGGCAACCCTCTTTTATGAGGGAAATGTATTGTGGCTATGTACGAGGGTGAATATTGTATTCTAAGAGAGGAGACCGTGAAAGAAAGAAGAGGAAGTTACAACGGGTTTTGCTGTAGGTTGTATCCCTTCATTTGCTGGATAATAATAAAGGAAGGACCTGACAATTTCTCTGGTCGACGTAGCCCACACTGGGTGAACCACGTAAATCTGTGTCTCTCTCATGTATTGTGTGTCTTCTGTGTTTTTGTTTCTGCATTTGTTTTATTTTATTTCTCAGCGGTCCTATTTTTCTAACACACATTTCCACCTCATTTGTACCTGCTGCAATAGTGATTGGACGAGCAGTTTTCAGAGGAGATTTGGAGATTCAGGGAGGATGAGGCATCTGATCGACAATTAGCGAGCATCAGGTTAGTGGTCTGATTATCCTGCATAGAAATAGAATTTCATTTTTTGGGCAGGGGCTGTACGGAGGGTCGTACAGAGGGATTTTGGGGAAGTGGTCCCCACGTGCACGGGCGATACAAAAGTAGGCGTGCACACATGTGTGCCTACCCATTGGATAGACATGCATGGGGCCGCTAGTGAGGGAATTAAAGGCGCGCACTATGTGCGCACCTATCGACTGTATAGATGCACAATTGTGCGCAGCTATGGCATGGATAGGCCTGCACCAGTGCATGCTTGTGTAGGTAACAGGAACGCTTGAGAGCGTGCATGTGCAGCTAACAGGTGCACATTCATGCGCGCCTGTGTAGTTAACAGGAACGCACGTGTGTGCGCTTGTGAGTTGAAACAGTCGCGCCTTAGAGGCAAAGCTGATGAGTGTAAATTGATCTTTGTGATGTTGTTGATGGTCTCGTGGGCTGATATCAGACTCTTTGTTGTGGCTGCAGGTGGACAGTTTGCACGACGCCAGTGGGTTGGCGAGAGAGAGATTGGTCCCATCTATGAGACGCTGTGGCGATTGAGGACCCAGGTGTGCGAGCGACTTTGGCAGCCTGTGGGCTACTAAATTTCTTTGAGTGCCCGTCGATACGGGCGTAGGAGTATCTCCTGTAGTTCCTGATTCATATGTGGTGTCCTAAGCTCCATTGCTTCCTTGTGCGAGGGGAGCAGATCCCCTTCACTGCGGTGGAGGATGTGTACTTCTTGACCGGGCTCTCATTTCGAGGTGTGCCCATATCGACGGCGCCAGTGTTACCGAGGGACCTGACCCTAGCAACCGTTGGCTGGAGATACTGTTCAAGTCAGAACTTTATGTCTGGGACGGTTGTGAGCATTAGGTCGATAGATGCCCTGGTGCATTGCTGTATAGTAGCGATGATTGTGAGAGTATATGGGTCACTGGTATATGAGTATATTGTTGTATAGCAGTGGTGATTGGGAGAGTGTTGGTCGGTGAGCAGTTTTCCTAGGGGCTTATGCTGCATGCAAGGATGGTGGTGCAATTGGACCATTGTCGGTCCATGGATACGAGGGAGTTTTCCTTCGGGTCCATCCTGGTAGCCTAGTTTCTAGAGAGGGTGCCTATGTTGCACCCTAGGATTCTATTGGGTGTGCCTCGGGTGCGAGAGCCGCGACTGAGGCGGTGGTCGACTGTGTTGTTGCGTCATGGTGGTGGCGAGGGTGGCCACTTTTTTACTGTAGAGGCGGCGTAGGTACCCCTATGCCGAGGTTGACTTCTGGGATGATCCGGATATGGTGCTACCTCCAGGGGAGGTTTTTGACCATCGAGGTATTTGATGATGTTGATATGTATGTTTTGTGTTTTTTGAGATAGCATGCCTTATGTATATTGATATAGATGTTTATACTATCTGGTGTTTGTTTGCATGTGCAGATGTGGCACCTCGCGGGCACAAGGTGGAGTTGCAGAGAGCGTCGGAGAGACTGCCGCGGGGAGAGAGATGTCGGCGTGAGGACGTCGTAGTGGTACCAACTAAGCCTGAGAGGGCAGCGAGGAGGCACTGGTTTGATGACCCTGGTGCTGGGCCATCACAGGCTCCTTTGACGGCTGTTGGAGATGATTTTGAGGACATATGTCGTCGTCTGGAGACGGTGTTACAGGATGTGCCGGAGGGCATATGGTCGTGCATCCAGGATGAGACTTTCCTGGAGCACTGTGTGGGGTTTCCGCTACCATGGCGGGCCATAGTACGACGGACATCATTGGTCGATTGCCACCAGGGTAGGAGGTTTTGGCAGGGAGGGACCACCACCTCCTGGGGCAGGTGGTGGTGGGCCGCTACCGACTGAGGGAGGAGTAGGCGGTGGTGCGCTAGAGGCACTATGAGTGGTGCTCTGATGCATTTGATGTATATATATTTTTTGTATATAGGCTGGTGAGCCCATTTTGTACCGAGGTGCTGCATTGGCCTGCAGATACGTGTATTTCTTGTATGTAAACAGTCGGATGGCACTAGTGGACCTTTATATATACATGAGTATACATTTTTGAGATCTATGTGGTGTTTACATGTTTTTGGTTAAGGTTTTGATGATGTCTATTCTATATATATGCTGTGACAGGTTTGTGTTATATATTTATGTATGTGTAGAGGTAGCTTGATGTGATATATGCCGGTCTAACACAATATTAGCTAGGTTATCTGTAATTTGATTCAATTGTCTTGGAATATGTGTAAATGTAATGGAATCAAAATGTCGAGATAAAAGTCTAACTTGCAGGTATTTGCGAAAGAGGCAAGGATCACGGATGCGGTACACATTGTTGAGCTAGAGAATGACTAGTTGAGAGTCGAGGAAGATGCTAAGGTGACGAATACGATGATGCTGGGCATCATCCAGGAGGCCAATGACAGCGGTGTATTCGTCTTGGTTGTTGGTCACTGAACCCAAACATATGCCGCTCGAATGGAGCATTTCATGTGAGGGGGTGTAGAGAGTCCAAGCAGCTGAAGCAAGATTTTTTGTCCAACGGCTAGCGCCGTCAGCGTAACCGATGTGGTAGACTTGTGGAGGAAGCATTTATCAATAGCACAAAGGATATTTTAGACGTGAGGGAAGGAAAAAAAGATTAAAAACACTATGAAAGAAATAACCTAAAGTAGAATGATTACGCTTAAGCGTAAAATTTCTTGAGATACAACCTATTGACGGGTTCTTTGAGAGAGAGGCCTTCGGAAGAGGTAAGAATATATGTTCCTTTGGTGAGGCAATGTTGAATGATGTATGGGCCATGCCAGAGTGACTCGAATTTGCCATGGCCAAAAGTATCATGAGAGATATCATAAGCCAGGATGAGGTCGCCTTGCTAAATGAGCGAAGGTTGACATGGCGATCAAAGGAAGCCTTGGATCATTTTTTAGCTGCCTCGTTTTTCTGTAAGGAAGATCGACAATCTTCATCCAGAGACTCCAAGTTCAGCAAGCGCTTCTCCTTTAGAGCAGTGTCGAGTAATAGCTCAATAGCGGTGTGTAGGGTGGGAATTTCGCACTCGATGTGGAGAGTAGCCTCAACCCCATGCACTAAATGAAATGGTGTGAAACCAGTAGTTGTTTTCACAGCCATTCGGTAAGCCCATAGTGCAGAAAATAACATATGATGCCAGTTGGTTTTATGTTTATTAATCGTGCACTGTAACATGGTCTTGAGTACTTTGTTAACTGCTTCGACCTATCTGTTAGACTGAGGGTAATATGGTGAGGCAAACTTGTGAGACAATCCTAACCAAGATGAGAGTTCGACGAAGATCTCATTCTCGAAGTGTTTTCCATGATCGGAAATGAGTTGGAGGGGTACTCCAAAGCAGGTTATGACGTGGTTAAAGAAAAAATGTGTTGCAGTGTCAGTGGTGTTGTTGAAAGTGGGCATAGATTTGGCCCATTTGGTGAAGTAATCAACGGCGACAATGATGTATTTCTGACCATTTCTCGAGGGGGGATTACAAGTCATGAAGTCGATGCCCCATTTACAAAAAGGGTCAGAAGTAATGACAGGGTGGAGAAGAGCGGGGGGAGCTTGGGCTTTGTTGGCATAGAGCTGACATTGCTCACATCGTTTTATGACATGAATGTAATCATGAAACAAGGTAGGCCAAAAGTAACCGGCTCGGATAATCTTTTCAGTAGTGGATATGCCCGAAAGATGGCCCCCACATGCGCCGCTGTGGCAGTCGTTTAAGACTCTATCGGCCTTGTCAATAGTCAGGCATCGACGAAGAATGGTGTTGATGCCCCGCCGATATAGGATGTCTCTGATCAGGAGGTAGCGGGGGGCCTGATGGTGAATACGATGATGATCATCACGTGAAAGGTGGTTACCGAACTTCTGAGTGCAGAGATATATGAGGTGGTCGTCATACCAAGGATCATCCGAAGTGATGTAAAAGAGATGCTCGTCGGGAAAGTCAATGTTCACGGGGGCACTGATGGTGTCAGAGGGGAGGGTCGTGACAATTTCGGCGAGAACGAGGGCCTTCTTACTCTTAGGTGTTGAGAACTCGAGGTCATACTCCTAAAGGATAATGATCCATCGAGCGAATTTGTTGTTAGCTTGCCGATGGCTGAGCAAGTACTGCATAGGGTTGGAATCTACGACGACCTTTGTTGTGCGAAGCAGAATGTAGTGGCGCAGTTTCTAGACTGCGAGGACGACTGCAAGAGAATGTTTCTCTTCGTGTTTATACTTCAAGGGTGGCCCTGAGAGGTTTTTACTAACGTAATAAATGACATGTTCACGATTTTCATCACCTAGCTGGATGAGGACGCTGGCTACAGATACAGTCGATGCTGATACATAGAGGATATAGTCACGATTGTAGTCAGGTGCACTAATTAGAGGTGCATTTGAAAGCGTTGTTTTAAGATTGTCAAATGACTGTTGGGCATGGTTGTCCCAGTGAAATGGGATGTCGTGACGTAGTAAGCGAAGGAAACCGTATGCACGTATGGCGTAATCTGGGACAAAGCGTCTAAGAAAGTTAGCTTTTCCCTGTAGACTCTGAAGTTGTCATAAATTCTGGGGAGGTGGAATTTCGGTGATAGCTTGGACTTTGAGGGGGTCGACGATAATACCTCTTTGGGAAACAATAAAACCGAGGAGGCACCCTGCGGTGACATAGAATACACACTTGAGAGGATTCAAGCAGATGTTGTACTGACGACACCATTGAAATATGATTCGTAAATCATTGAGGTGCTGGGTGCATTTCTTGGATCGAGCTGTGAGATCATCCAAGTAGGCGAGGATGATATTTTCTAGATCGTGAAAGATGTATGTCATAGCACATTGGAAATTTGAGCCAACATTCTTTAAGCCAAAAGGCATGACACGATATGCAAAAGTACCCCAAGGGGTAGTAAATGTGGTCTTATACTGATCGACGAGATGAATTTGAATTTGATTATAACCAGAGAATCCATCCATAAAGGAGAGAGCCTCGTGGCCGATGCAGTCGTCGATAATTTGATCGATGAAAGGCATTGGAAAGTTGTCTTTGGGACATGCGTGATTGAGATCATGAAATTCGGTGCAAACATGGATAGTGCCATGTTTTTTGTTAACGGGTACAGGGTTGGAAACCCATGAGGTATAAGAGATGGTGTAAATGAAACCGACAACGCGTAATTTTTCAATTTCAGCTTTGATAGCCACGACTTTGGATGGGTGTAGCGGTCATTGTTTTTGGCAGACTGGTGTAATGTTAGGAAGGTGTCGATGCGATGTTCGATAATAGAGGGATCGAGGCCAGGAATTTCTATGTATGACCAGGCAAAAATATCCCTATATTCCCTGAAGAGGGATTTATATGTCGTGATTTCCTGGGGAGTGCAAGCAACTCCAATGGTGATTTCTTCGACGATGCCATTTTTAATGGAAATGTCGATTTTAATGGTGGGGGAAATGTTGGCCATGTTGCCTTCTTTAAAATCATCTGGGGAAGGAATAGGTTTTTTGAACCAGTTGATAGGCCTGGATGGGATAAAGTCCTTAGTTTCAACTGCGTAAACGGGGTGTTGGTTAGGAGGCATGGAGGCTTCCTGCGAAGAGAAGAGTGCGCGATGGTGTAGCGCATCCTAGGGGAGGTATGGGTGGTTTAATTCTTCGAGTATTTCCTCATCACATTGGAAGTGTCGAGAATACAAGGGGTCATGAGGAGTGATATCGATGACGGTTGTCATGTGGTTTCCCCCTAGTGAAGAAGTAGGGGGAACATTGTTAGGAGATGGTAAGGGTTCACTCGACATAAACCATATATTGAAGTACTGAGGGGTACCCATGGTGGTTGGGTGGAGAGTGTTCGTAGGGGAATGAGCAGGAGAGTTGGGGGGGTTGGGGGGTGAATCCTCAGATAAGTCAGCTAAGAACCATGGAGGCGTTGGGAGGGCCTCGGGTTTGGGAGAAATGACATGAAGATCCTCTAGTGATAGGTGAAGCAGGATCAATTGGCATTGCCTGTATTCAAGGATCATAGGACACTGGTATGTGAAATGAGCTAATGAATCACAGAGAGAGAAAGGGCATCTCATACGTTCATTGACTGAAGTGGTGACATACCGGATGTCATTGATATTTGTTGGGGAGGACATAGCAGGACTGGGATGGCTCTGGAAGTTCTGGCATACTACGGCTAATGTCTACCTAAAGCCTGGAAGTGCTGGGCAATGATGGGTATAATGGCCTTACTCTGAACATATAGCACAAGCATATTTGGTCCTCAACCCTTTACTACTGGAAGGGGGGGTGGTAGTGGCGGGACTAGCAGTAGTGGTGGGTGTTGGGGGAGTGTGATTGAGTGGGATCAAATTCCGTAATTCTGGTAGAGACGGGCAGTTGTTGGTTTGGTGTCCCTCTTTCTTGCATAGTGCACAAGGTGGTGGGATGCATGGAGGAAGTGGAGCTATGGGCTCCTTATTCTTTCTCCTACCCCCAGCTGTGGCAGGGGGGTTAGTGAGTCGGGGTGTGGTTGGAGTAAGAATGGGAATCATCATGGGGATTCCTTTTTTCTAGGGGGGAAGGGATGGTCGAGGGACCATCTCTGGTGGGTGTAAATACCAAACTAGGATTGCTAACACCATATTAGGTAGTGTGAGCATTGCGGCTACCTGAAAAGATTTGATACCCAGTGGAGGGTAAAAGAAGGGAATTTGAGTGGTGGCTTGGGGAACTGTCTCCCAAACTGGAATATTTCCTGTAGGGGAGGGGGAATCATGGACTGGTGGGGTTGACAGGTGTGTAGGAGGTTCTTGAGGAGGGGGTTCTGCGACGAGTGGGACATCAAAGATGATATAAGTCTTTGTAGGAGGAAGGGTATCCTTTGTGTGAGTTCTGTTGGATGATATGATGCACACTTGATTGGAAGGATGAAGGAGTGGTGGTGCTCCATGGTAAGTTCCTAACAAGGATGGATCTTTAAAAATCCCAGGGCCCATATCGACGAGTGGATATGCGTCATGGCTTGTGTGGATGAGAGGAAGAATGTTATCGATGTTGGTAGATGGGTTAGGCTCATAATGCGAGACTTGGTCAATGGTAATGATCTTCCCATTGTGAGGGAACATCATTGTCCGAAACGCGGAAGAGGCCACTTCCTTCATAGCGTACATGTAGCTACGACCGAATAGGATATTATAATTGAGAGGGGCGTCGATAAATTTGATATCGATGAGGATATTCTTGCCCCCGAGTTCGACGGGGACATTTTGGAATAGCCCTTCAAGAGAGGATGGTCGCCTATCATAAGATCGTAAGGTGATGGCCGAGGGAATGAGTTCGGGGGAACCAAGCTTCTGCCATACTATTTTGGACATAATGCATGTAGATGCACCTTCATCGATGATACACCGATGAACTGTGATGTTCCGTATTTTCACTAGTATTTGAAAAGCGATCAAGGCGGGAAGATGAGGTTCTCCGTTGTCAAGATCAAAGGTAATGAGTCGGGTATCTGCGGGGTCGACTATCCCCAAGGAGGAAAGTAGTGATTTTCACTAAGTAGGACAAGTCTGGAGGACTTCCAAGACTAACATGGCAGCTGGGGATTGTGCTAAGTCGTCTACCAAACTATAGTTATGAGCTGCCCTAGCCTGTGGGTTGTGGACATTCCTGTGAAATGGGATGCAAGGGATGCGAAGAGGTGGTTTGGAGGAAGGGCGAGGAATCACCAATGGGGGTCCCGCCGGTGTAGGGTTTGTCATTGGAGGGAGGGGAAAAGACTCAATGGGTGCGCAATACTGATGGTTACGTGTTTGCAGAAGGATTTCTTCCTCACTTGTGATGAGAATTGTGTGATTTACTGGATTGTTGGGGTTGAGGTATTGTCCCACCTGAGGTGGGGGATGTTGTGTTTCTTGTTGGGTGTTTACCACACCCTGATGTGGAATAGGATTTTTCAGCACGGAGGGAGGGGGTTGTTGTACGTATTGTTGTGGTGCCTGCTAAGGGGCAGGCAATGCGGGAGAATGGGGAAGACTACCAGAGTCTTTCAACCATTTGAAATTCGTGATTTGGGGGAAATGATGAGTATAATGGCCGAACTCACGACAAAGGGCATAAGGGAAGATGGTTTTAACATTATTTCTATTTCTCCCTTGGAATTCATTATTATTGCCCCCTTGGGGGTTTTGGTTCCCTTGGTTCTGGTTGCCCCTAGTGGGTTGGTGTTGTGGGGGTTGATTCCCACCTTGACCTAGGTTGTTGTTATTCCTGTTTCATCCTTTCTTCTTGGCATTGTTCGATGGATGGGTTGGATTGGCTGTATTCAACTGTTCAAAACTTTGGTATTGTTGAACAACAGAAGGTTGAACAAAATTCACCCCCACATGAGGATGTGGGGGAGCCATGGGTTGTGGAGGACCAGGAAATGGGAAGTATGGATTCTGTGGTGGCACCGATCCATAAGGTACATAGGAAGGCGTACTGCTTTCTCTAGTACTATAGGATGAGGTAGAGGGGGTACCAGAGTTTGTTTGAATAGGTGGATGTATGGGGGGTGCCGACGGCGGTCCACTGATGGGTGGAGGTATAGCAACAAGGTATGGTTGTTGATAAGGGGGTGGGGGGTAATAAGGAGTGCCCCAGTATGTCGGTGGGTATTGAGGTGTTCCATACATCAATGGTGGTTGGGGTTGTGGACCATGGTGAGTAGTGGCACCAATCAGTCCGTCTACTGAGTGAGACATCCCAGGTTTGTCTTGGCCAAATGGTGTAGGTTTTGGATGATCAGGAAGTATAGTGTATAAGTACCTTGATTGTGCATACATGAGGTCATACTATTGGGCCTTACTGATGGCTTCCTCTTCAGATTGAGGGAAGGTGGAAGCTACATCCTTACTGAGGAGAGAGACAAGTGATATAAGAAACCAGTCGAGATATTGTTGCTTGGTGGTTTCTGCTTTGCACAAACTACGTCGCCTACACCACTTGTGAATGTGGTCAGTGATATGTGTGGCTGAGGTTTGTTTGAAGTTAGAAAGTAGTTCTAGACCATTGTCGTGGTGGATGGGTAATTGGAAGAAGGTCAAGAATGCTTTGGCCAATGACTCAAAAGTTGCGTGGGACCCTGATTTTTCTTCGACATACCATTTAGCCTATGGGCCAGTGAGTGTGCGTTGAAATAATTGCATTCTGATGGAATCATCCATAATGCTATTGGAGGAGCACCATAGGTGAAAGGTCATGACATGGTTGGCAGGGTCATCGCCTGCCTTTCCTTCAAACTTTGGTATGTCAGAAGGTAGTTTGGTTGGCATTGCAGGCCATGTGGGATCATGCAATATAGGATCATTGGTGAGTTTGCTAAGATCTGGTATGTTGAG
>ML783027.1:955606-970738 GCA_009831015.1 Picea engelmannii
GGGGGCTAGGTGGGTTAGTACTTCCTCTTTGAGAGGAAGTGGGTCCCCCGCTTCTGTGTAAAGGAGAGCGAGTGAATGGATGACCTTGGGAAGTGGACCCATGTAATGTAGAACCAAGCAAAGCTGATCCTAAAATAGTAACACTCACAGGAGTGTGTGAAGGAGGTGTTGATGAGCGGGCACGATCAAACACTCCCCCTAATATAGGAGGGAGGTTTAGCAACCGTCATGAATGACGGGGGTTATGTGGTTCCCCTATGATGTCAGACTAGCTGTGTGAATGTGTGCAAAGAGTGGTGAGAGTAATATAGAAACAAGAGCCTTTGCGTTTGAATGTTTACACAATATATATATATATATATATATATATCCAAATCAAACTATAATCATATGTGCATCATACATAACATGTTTTTGAAAAAGAAGCATATATATGGGTAAGTGGGTTTTGTCCACACGGGGAATCAAAAGAAAGAAAATTCTCATGTCCTAGAAGAAGTAATGTTCTTCCTCTCAAAATAGCACTGGACATTCCAATAGTACTCAACAGTGGGGTCTAAAGTCACTGGAAGAGAAACTAGTGAAGGTTGAAATAATTGGTTATAATGAGGGGTAAAGGGGGCATATCCCGAAAGAGTTGGTGATATTTCCCAATAGCCACACAAAATCCAATCAAGGTGCAATTGCAGCCCACAATTTCCACCTGGGTAGATGTCCTAAAGTTGGTCACTAGGTACCTCGGTGAAAGTGCGGCATTTAGATTTTCAGCCTCAGAAATGGGTCATGGGCTGGATCCTGTCCAAGAGGTGGGTGCCTCAAGGGGGGACGCACAGAACAACTGGACCCCAACCTTCAACCCTTCACAGGTATCTCCCTGCCTTATGGTATTAGGAACACTTGACTTGGAGGATTTTCAGTTCCCTATTTGACAACCTCTATGTTTTGACAATGTGAGAACCAGATAACAGGGAGTCATTTGGATGCCTATCCTTGAAATCCTACCTAGACAAAAAAAATTCTTTTGGCACCTCCTGTGGAGGAAAACTTAGTGAGTTTTTCGAAATATTTTAGATGTAGTTGTTTTGGGAGGTTGGGGGTGTGAAACAACCTCGTTGATTTAAAAATGGGAGTGGATAGTTTCGTCAAGAAAAGGGTGGGGTGTTTTCGGAATCCCTTTGGAGGAAACTTACTTTGACCTCCATGTTTCAAGAAGAAGCTATGTGAGTGATAAGAGGATTTTGTGTGTGGGTGAAAGTGTGCCAAGTTTTAGTGAATTAGATGTCACCTTGCTGCATGTGGACTTCGCTTGGTCCTTACAAGTGTTTGATTACCTAATTAACTAAGTTCCTTTGGTACAACCTTACGTAATTCAAAAGTCCCTAGGAAGCTAGCATGTGGACATGTGGGTCTGTTACTATCCCTTTAACTCCCTATTGTGATGTAATCTAAGAAAATCTTTGAAACTATCATAGATTGATCATGTGGGCATGTATGGACCCGTTACAAAACCTTTAAACTTCCCTAGTGTTTTGATCTAAGAAAGAAAAAATTCAAACACTTATCCTATCTTTGTAGCACGTGGTCATGTTTGGGCCCATTACAATATTAAGATGCATTTGAAAAAGTAAACTAAGAGGAGTCCCAAGAAGGGTTGTTGTCCTCTCCTAAAGGTTTTAATGTTCTTAAGGGAGATGAAGTCGTTTCACAATCTTTTTCTGATTCTCAAGATCACTTGGAGGCGCAAGAGAAGAGCATACTAAGTGATTTTTATTCAAACTCTAGTCCCAATGCAAGTTAAATGTGATTAAAAATGATTTCCAACTTATCTTGTGAGTCAAAACAAGCCATCCATGTGGAAAAAAGAAAAGAAAGAAAATTGATTTTATCCTCCTAAGTGCCTATGTGTTTTTTGACTAACTCCTTTATATGATGAGGGGACTAAGTGTGGTGCAGCTTTAAAACATGCTTGACATCATTTTTAAGAAGGAAAATGGCCTTCCCCACATCTCAACAACTTTACAATATGAAATTTTGCACAGATGCGCGGGTCCCAGTGAAGATAGAGGCACGCAGAGTGCATGCACGTGAACAGAGACAAATTAGTAGGCGCATGGGCGCACGATGCGTGTCTGTGGGCCTAAAAACCCATGCATATATGGCATATGGTCGAAAATGAAAAATCCAAATGGATTTCTCTCAATTCAACTTGGAATTGACTAGTTGGCAGGTCAGCTTAGGCCGGTTAGTGCACCTGCAAGTTAAACAAACTAAAAGAAGAGCAAGAAAAACCCAAATGAAGTAGGTAATTGATACCTCTCCCCAGTGGAGTCGCCAATATGTTGCACCTCTTCCTTCACCTTGGTGAGCAAAACAGAGGTGCTTGCAAGATCAGTTTGGTCTGCTGAGAAAGACAGTTGTAGAGAAAAGAGTTAGGGAAAGAAAATAAAGACTACAATTAAGAATTAAACTAAGAGATGCAATAAAAACTAAATTCACGAGCATAGGGACATAGAAACAAAAAGAACCATAAGACCCATGTCACAAATGTTTGAGGCTGATCTATTAGTGAAAACAAAGCACCAAGAAGAAAGGGGACTATGAGTCCCTTCTTCCTCCAAGGGAGGGCTCTTGGATCCCCACTAGCTAGCTCTTCTTACAATAAAGAAAAATGGAAAATGGTGATGAAAGAACTCTTTACAAATCCACTCAATGTGTGAGGTGGATTGTCCAATGCTATGGTGCCAATATGCTCTTGACAAGGATGGAGTCCTCAAGATAATAGAGGCAACATAACATTACTTTGAATTCCTTAAGAAAATGAGGTGAATCCATGTCTTTTTATAGCATTCATTTCGGTTATTGTTTAACTGCTTCGTAGTGTGAAAAGAGGCCAATTAGGGCATTCTTAGGTCTTTGACCAGCCCACCAGTCGGATCCAGTCCAGATTTGGGGGTCAAATCAGCTTGGGAGCTTAGCCATAAGTGGGTGGGAGGCCGACCACTCTCATAAATTTGTCGTTTAGCAGGTGCGCGACTTTTTGTGCTAGCAGTCCCGCATCATGCGCCTTTGCACTATTTCTACGTTCTTGTTCCGTGCATGCACGCGCGTGCCCAATGTCTGCATAACGCTCTTCAATTTTTCACTACTTTGTATAGTTTTTTGACCTTTTTGAATGCTGTGGTATTAATTCAGGTCCATGGATGACTTCATCACTGTTTGACGATGTTGAGTTCTTGTAACCATGTGCAGACGAAATTTCAATGATAACAGTTGGTACCAAGATTTTGCTGGCAAGAAAAATGATTTTTCATGGCTACTACTTGACATTCGACAAAGAAATCAGGATGAGGAGGAATCGTGGTCTAGTATGGTTATAATGTCGAGGTAAAGGATTGTTAAGACCCTAGGGAAAATTAACAACATTCGCAGTGGTTATGTGGTAAAATGCTCAGGAAATGACGGTTCTTTCTACTGACGATGGTAGTGGTGCTAAGCGATTCCAGGTTGAAGTAGAGGGCCTCGATTCATTAAATTTCTACTGAATGAATTATGGTCATATCACCTCTACTCCTGGGGACGCGTGGAGGTTAACAGTCGAGCACAGGTTCCTTCCTAAAGAGGCAACGTGCAGGCAGACAACTATAGGAAAGAGAAACTCCTAGTAAACTTCCAAACAACTGTGGCTGAGGAGAGAAGGGAGGGCACTTTCTCGAGGATGAATTTAGGTAAGGAAAGAGGAGAAAAGGCAATAGGGTGCTCCTAGAGATTCATAGTCTTTCAGGGAAGAGAAAGCAACACTCTGGTGAAGAAACTCACAGAACGACAGGGAATGGATTTGAATCCGGTGAGAAAAAATGTGAAAGGAATTTTAGGGTATTAGGATCTATTGTGACCACTGTGACGAATCCAATTTCACACTCAAACTGGCAACAACTATCACAAGGGGGAAAGTACAGAAATGCCCAACCATCCCACGGTGAATACGAGACTGAACTAGGTTGGTATGAGGTTAGCAAGACGAGGGAGGTTTAGTAAAATTTCTAACAGCAAACCCAAGATAGTGGTAACAATCCTACTAAAAATCACGTCATTTCATGAGTGTAGCAGGTTACTAACCTTTCAAGATTCAAGGCATTCCCCACTACTAGGAACTATTAACTAAATAGATCGATTGAAATTTTTTTGGCAGTGACCAAGAGGAGTTGTGCACTGTACATATATATATCCCGACAAACCTTGTTTTTCTTTTTAAAAATGAAATGAAAACAAATAAATTCACCCTCTAGAGTACACAACCCATTAAGACCTATGCAAATTTTATATCAGTTTGGGGTACAAGACAACAATTTCTAAACAATAGAGAATTTATATTATTACAACATCGAGTCCAGAATAAAGTACTCTATGCAAATTGGGGTACAGTGATAGATATTATAATTCTAATCATTCAATTTGATTTCATGTGGCATCCATTCAATTTCTCTGTTGGTATAAAACTTCAAGGAGACTCACCGATCCCAATTCATAACTCATTACAATTTATCATAATTTATAAATCTCTACAGAATTTGACTTAATACAAAAATGATTCTAGATGAGAATATTGTAGTCCTTGATGAGGAGTCGAAGAGTTTCTCCCATGCTTGCGCTTCATCCAGCTCCCCTCTTGTTAACCATAAAGACTTCACCGGTACCTCTCAGCCAATGCTAGGGGTAATATTCTTCCCCCTTAGCCCCACAAGTTGCAAAGGGGCCACACACAGCCACAACCTAAATACGCCTCGCAAGGTAGAGCTACCACTCTCTTCTCAAGATGGATATCCCACCTCTTACAAGTAAAACCAGTCAATACATTATGGTAGCATGACTTTACTCATACTAGTCCTAATTCATTCCTCCTCTTAGTCATTTCCTTTATAGTATTTTTCTTAGTGACAACTTTTCATTTGCACATTTAATTCGTTTATTTAATAATTTAATTAGGAATTTTTTCTCCTATACACTTGTCACTTGTTCCCTTAGTTGCACTAATAAATCCATAATTTAATTTAATTAAGTGTCAATTTCCCTCACCCATCCCAAGATCACTCATAAAAACACTCATAGTTGTCCCTTATTCCCTTCATTTCCCATTTATGACTTATGTCTTTCTAAAACGGACTTGAATTAAAATAGGGAACATATCCTAGTTAGATTAGACTCTACATACCATTCCATGCAAGGGTGATTTTAAGAACCACCCCTAAATGTATATGTATAATAAATGGGTGAATCCCCATGATACATAGGAAAAATTGAAGGTTATTTTATCAATAATATAATATGTATATATAATTTTTTGGAAAATCTTTTATTCAATTATATAATCTTTTAAAATCTTGGTGAATTGTTCACTGAATTATAAAATATTGTAAAATCCTGGCGAATCTTTCATTGAATTATAAAATATTTTCTGTGAATGGATTGTTTTCTCTTCCAAGGAAAAACTTTTGACATTTTCACTGCCAATTTCTAGTGAAAATGCATTTATCTCACTCTGATCACCAAAGGAACCAAAGGAACCAAAGGAACATATGTTTATGTTAATCGTTTCTTCCCGTGATCCATGTTTTCCATATCATTGAATATTCCCCAATTGAAATTTCAAATTGATCTAGAAACCAAAAGTGAAACCTGCATGAGAAATAATATAAAATTTGTAAAATTCCTACTAGGTATAGAATCTTTGTATGTATTTAAATTTATTATTTATTTATGAAACCAAATTTTCTGAGAAAATATACACCTAAAAAGGAAAAACACTAAATGCTTACATGAATCCTAGAAAATAACTTAGGGTGTATAGTAAGAAAATACAACATAAATGCATCCAAAAACACCCTAGAACTTAATCCCTCAAGTAATCAAGACTCCAAGATAAAACCATTATGATGATCTAATAACTATCCATTATGAAAAACTAACATCTATTATCATGAGGGAAATTATTTTTGGAAATACTCAAGATTTTCCAAAACCACTTAGATCCATCCCAAATCATCACACACTACAATAATGTAACATACCTCGCGTTTCGTCAAGACATCAAGCCTCATATAACAAGTGAATTTTTTTTCTTTTTTTCTGTGTGTGTGTAGAAGGGAATAAAGACATTATACTCAACATCGTATCATGACAACAATCATGATGCAAGCAACCCGTGCAACAACAACATGACGACTAAACCTAGAAGCACCTCAATCAACTTGTAAGAAATTTACGAACTCAACTAACAAGAATAAAAATGACTACCCGTCCTACCCTATAATGGTTAGGATCTCCAGGACACATAAGCAACGGTCAAGCCTAGGTTCCCATCAGTTTTGACCATTTAAGGTCTCAGAGCTGGCGATTGTTTTGAGGAACAAGGAGGTGTCTACGTCTCGTCCGACGCTAACAGACCAAGCACAATAAATGTTTACAACCCATTACAACATTAATGAAATGAACAACCGCACCCTTAACCAGAAGCGTGAGCTAAAAACGACTTCGCCAGTATACCGATTAATCGTCGGGTCAAGCTAGTCAATAAATGAAGTCTAATTTATCATCTATCATGAGCCCACTTAGCATGTCTAAAAAGTAAAAAGACATTAAGGTACAATCTAAATTATCCTTAAAACCCAATCGTCAATCAAGTCTAAAATTAGTCAATAAATACACTCAAATTTTAAAATAGTTACGAATCTATATTAGTGGGTCCAAACTATAATTAGGTCATTAATTAAAACTCTAATTAACATTAATGCAATCTGTTATAGCAATCCTAAATTAATCCCTAATTTAGCTATTACCAATTTAAGACAATCATTTAAATTATAAGGGTATAATGCGATAGTCAAACATTATTAACGAATAGATGGCCAACATGTTGTGTAGCTGAAGTGCTTGAATAAACTTCTGAAGTGCATGAATAAACTTCCATACCATAATATAACTAATATAATAAAGCTAACATTACTAAACTGAGGCTGAAAGCAGTGTATTCCTTCTGCGGGATAATTATAATTTAAACACCCTAAATGACTCATGCCATTGATATTACTCTCACTAAAATCTAGACTACCCTGCACACAAGTAGGTTTTGTGGCACTCAAGCATTGAACCATTTGAAAAAATTGAATGAATTTAGGTTCATGGTGTAGGTTCCATCTAAGAATATATTTAATGCTTACACAGACAAACATAGGCAAAATGACAGCAAATCAGCCTCCTGAGAACAGATCTGAAGGAGTCCAAGCCAAAATTCTGAATATGCTTGTCATAACTGGAAATCGAGGTTGTTAATGATCTAATTACATGTTGTGAATTTAATAAAACACATTGGCCAGACCGGTCATTATACTTGTCATTCAAGACATTGAATGCACATACTAAAACTCCAAGCGAAATCCTGAGCTGCCGAGAGTAATTGGAAACAGTTCCTACAAAAATTAGACTTCGAATCTTGAGCAATTTGTTAGGCTTGAGCTCCAATTCTTGTTGTCCAGTTAGAAATAGTAGCATATGACTGTCTGTATTGATTATTATTAGAATGTAGTTATTTTCGGTTGTTTTTCAAAAGTAAATAAGGCATGCTGGACATCGGTGAATGAACTATTCCATTAAGCTCATGAATTTTGGATTCAGACAAGACGTTGAGTTTGAAGGCAGAATGCTTGGTTTATAAACTAGTTAGAAAGGTGACTGGAGACAAGGGTTAGAAGTTATTCAAAGCCTCAAGGATTTTCTTTTGGTCTGGTTAGATAATGGAGAGCACATCGCTGAAATACCACTAGACAAGGAGTCACGGCTCTGCTACGTGGATGCCAAAACTGAACAGGTTGTAAGTTATGTAAGGTCTAGAGGGTCGACAGATATAGGTATTTCTTAAATGGTGAGTAGAGTCGACGAAAAGAGTCTGTAGACCACCAGGGAAGGCAGAATTGAGATCACACATTAATTTTTTTTTTTTAAACTTCCGAAGAAGGAGTAACCATGCTCATGATAGAGTAAACCATTGCCAATTATTACTGCGTGCATTGAAAACCTCACTCTACCCAAGGAACTTTGTGTGTGTTCCACAATCCGAGATCTTTTGTATTTTCACGAGGCACAAGTCAGATCAATCAATTATCACACGAAGTTCAAGTGTGCTTCACAATTTCTGATCTTGAATTCATATAGTTTTAAAACAGTAACTCAAAATGTTCTGCACTGGAACCCAACTGGAACAAATTTAACATTGCTGATCTGTAACGAATTTAACTTCACATAACTAGAACGAGTTCCCAGATCCCATCGCACCATCAAAATTTGGTCAAATAAAAAGGAGTCTGTTGAGTTTAACACCACCAGTGCTGGGTAAATACGCTACCCTAACCAGGAAAACACCCCAAAAATTGGTTGAGTAAAATTTCATTAAGGATAATAAAACTCAGAAGACGATTTCCTAGGAGTACATGAGAATAGAGCTAAAATGTTAAGAAAATAAAATAAAAACAAAGGGTCCAATTCGTGAATTGGGGTGTGGTGATACCGTGGATAAATGCAAACAATAAAAATAGAACGAAGTTCAGTTTTCAGGGAGGGATCACGACACATATTTGAGTTTTCAACAATAAGAACAAAGGGCAGAGTTACTAGGCAGACAAATGTAAAAAGTCACAAACCACACAATAATTTTTCCAAGAGATGTATCAACGTGGACTTAATCTTCCTGGAAATGAGTGGAATAATGTAGAGAGATTCAATCGCAAGGAGGTGTAGGACACAACTGCCAAGGACAACAACAGAGGTAGACAACGGATGGATTCATCCTTAGCTTCACCATCCTTGCACATAAAATTAGGGCATTGAGATCCATAGGTATTTTAACGCTAAGGCGAAGATCGTAGATCAGGCTCCTGGCCGACTGCTCAGGCGAGGACTGGTGCACTATGGATGAAGGCTAACAGCCTCGTGGTCACAATAAACACACAGGGAAGTCACGACATGTGGGACAATGAAGTCCATGAGAGTCAACAATCGTCAAGCTAGGCTAAGAAAGATTTCAGCCATCAATCAACATGCATATCCAATCATAAAACCTACAACAATATACCATTCAAACGAAGAAAGCGTACCATTGCCCGTTCGCCCGCTCTGAGTGATGTCTGCGCACTCCATGCAACTCCCGCTCACCAATCATCGAGACTTCACCGGTACCTCCTATCCAATGCTAGGGGTACTCTTCTTCCCCCTTATCCCCTCAAGCCGCAAAGGGGCCACACACACAATCCAGAGGTTTCCTCTATCTCCCAGCTCACCTCGCGAGACCAAGCTACCACTCCTCTCTGAGCTAGGTATCCCAACTCCCATAAGTAAATCAGTCAAGTCAATATTTCTGCAGCGTAATGTTACACAAACAAAAGATGATCCTTCATCCTTCTCCTTCCTTTATTTTATAGAGTTTCGAACTTCCTTTCTTTCCTATAGTCTCATTTAATTAAAGTTTTAAAAATAAATTCCTAAAATTTCCTCTCCGTACAAGTGTCTCCCATCCCCTACATTCCTCCATAAATTAATTTCTTTAATTAAGTAATTATCTTTATTTCCCTCACCCACCTAGAGTTACTCCTAGAATCACTCCTAGGTGTCCCCAAATTCTCTTATAGCTTTTAATAGCTTTCCCTTTTATTAAATTGTTAATTTAGTTTAAAATTAGAAGCTCTTAAATCTCCTTTGAAATTTTCCCAAAGGTCTTTTTGGCTCTTCCCAGCCTCTAGGCCGATCACTATTCTCTACCCGATGAAAGAATAGAAAATCAGGTTTCGGGGTTTTCAAACTCCCGATATCATGACCCTTTCGTTCCCAATTTTCCGATCTCAGATATCCCGATGCGCTCCCTTGTTGCCTTAGCCTCCGGGATATGCATTTGGTCCACGTGACCTCCTCTTATATGACCATAGTCATACTCCCTATCGGGATTCAGGGTTTCCAGTGTCGAAGTGTGCTAAATCTCTTGCCCACGGAATTCCGGATATTCCAACTCATGACTTCACAATATGGCGTCACTAGGATGTCCTTCCACAATCAACGACTGTGATCGGTCGCTGAGATCAATGGCTCTTGATCTCTCTCATGGTTTTGCAACTTCAAATGTCGAAGTGCTTTGGCCTTCTATTCCCCAATCTCGTGAATGCCGATTTCCCAATTTGACTCCTTTTTCGAGACCTTTCCCGAAAGTCCAGATCGATTCCACGCGTCCTTAAAGATGGACGGTCCTGATGTGCCTCGGGGTTTTTTACCCTGGAAATCCTCAATTTCTCTATTACGATGAGACGGCGTTAGCTGGGCCCACATGAGACTCTCCTCTTGTCGGAAAATCGGACTTCGCAGTTTCGACTTGCGAGAGTATCCTGTCCCTAGGACCTCTGAAACACTGACCCCCGACTCTCTCTGGATTCCTAACACGCATCCCCCATGGATGGACGGTTCAGAATTCGTCTGGATTTTCATGATGGATTTTCCGGACCTCTTATCCACGGGACTTCTGATTTCTCAAACCCCAACGCCTCGATATCCCGATGCTTCTCTGGGTTCTCACTCTGCCCACGAGGGTTTAAACCCCGTGCAATTCCTGTCAGATCGGACGACTGACAGGTAACTGGCCGATAATCCAACGACTCACGATCCCTGGGGCTTGAACTCCGAACATAGTTGTAAACCCCCTCTCTTGTCTGTCAGATCTGACGGCTCACCGGATTTCGTAAATCCTCTCCACAGATTCCTGATCGTCGATCTCTTCCCTTTGACGATTTCCACGAATGATCTGAGTGTTCTCCCTCAACTTCTCCACTATGCGCAAACTTAAGACGCCTTCCTTAACACTTCCAGTTGCAACTTCTATGCACTATCCTTAAATGGATTTGAAGGCCTTATCCCTCCTGAACTTTCTTCCCAACTCAAAGTCTTGGAGAAGAGTCTCGTACGCACTCCTTCCGGCAACTCTCAGACACTTCCAAGTGTTGAATACCTTTGACTTTGCGCACTCCTGCAGCAACAGTCCTTGAATTCTTCACTCAGTTTCACAATTCTGAGTCTTTGCTTGGATCGCACACCCCTTGCACGGCTCTTGTGCCTGTTTGCACTTTTGAGAGAATGAGGACAAAAGTTACTCTATCTAAACCCTCTGTCAATGCACTCATTGCGGACACTTCGACTGCACTCCTTGCAGGAACCTCTGGCTCAGATAGAGAAACAATTGAAACTAATTATCTCTACAATTCAAACTTCAACTTAGAACATGAAATCATATACACATCATATCAAAGCGTATGTATATCAGGAAGAAAACATTCATGATCATATCAATCAACACACTTACACAGAGAACAACCCAATGCCATGAATTCGAATCAGCTTTTTCTATTAATCCAAATATCTGTACATGGGTGTTCTTACACAGCTCTCTGCATGCTCTTGTTCTTCCTGCTCAATAATAATGTTACAATACACAATGAGGGTGTCTATATCCCGTTTCCCTCCTGCGCTCTCAAACAGTCTAGTCTAGAATTAAATTCTACCTACCTGCATTAACTACTTTAAATGCCTCCTAACTACTAAGGATGAGAGCAGGCTGCTCAAGGTCCGATTACAATACATAAGTACGGCTCTCCTTAACTATCGCATTTAAGTTTGGCGCATCCACTCTTCAAAAGGTTTTTAAACAATTTAACATATGCTCAAAATGTGAAAACATTGTGGATCGAAAAATTTAAAATATCAAAAAACCATCTAAAAAGGGAGGGGGGTGCTACCGGTAGCACCATTTTTAAAAACAGGGTAAAAAACTTGACCCCCCAAAAAACGAGAACTTTGTAGAGTTCTCGTTAAGTTGGTAACTATGTTCTTATTATATGTTCCTCTCGGGAACCTTTCTTTTCTCAGATGTGCCAGAATTAAATCACCAACTTCAAACTGAAGTTGTCTTCTATGCTGTTCGGCTCTATGCTTATACTCCTGGATTGATTTCAACAATCATTCCTTCACCTGGCTGTGAAGTTCTTTCATCTCTTCTGCGAAATCTTCTGCACTAGCACTCCTAGGCGCAGTCTGTTCTGAATCCCTTAACTCAGAAATTCCTCTCGGCTGCATGCCATAGACAATCTGAAATGGACTCTACCCTGTGCTTCTGTTTACTGAGTCATTATAAGCAAACTCTGCCTGTGGAAATATATTGTCCCACTGGCTGTGGTGCTCTGTCACCAAGCTTTTGAGCAAGTCTCCTAGACTTTTGTTCACCACTTCCATCTGTTCGTCTGTCTGTGGATGATAAGATGAACTAAATAACAAGTTAGTTCCCAGCTTCTTCCATAAGGTTCTCCAGAAATTCCCTATGAACTTTGTATCTCTATCCAAAACTATACTCCTTGGTAAGCCGTGAAGTCGAATGACTTCTTTGAAAAATAGGTTCGCGATGTGAGTCGTGTCACTGGTTTTCTGACATGGGATAAAGTGTGCCATTTTGGAAAATCTATCCACCACCACAAAGATTGAATCCACACCTCTTTGTGTCCTTGGCAACCCCAATATGAAATCCATGCTAATTTCATCCCACGACCTTTCTGGTATGGGAAATGGTTGATAAAACCCTGCATTCTGCTTCCTTCCCTTCGAATGCTGGAAAATTCTACATCTGTCCATGGACCAATTGACATCTGCTCGTATTCCCAGCCAAAAATATGACTCATTTAGCTTTGCGAACATCTTGTCGTGACCAAAGTGTCCTGCCAATCCTCCGCTATGTTTCTCCTTCAGCAGATTCTCCCTCATGGAGCACATTGGAATACACAGTTGATTTCTCTTGAACAACAACCCTTCTTGAATCATGTATTCAGCCCATTGGCTCCGGTCTCTGAGAACTGGATTCTCAGCTGCTTCATACGCTTCCTTGAAATCCTGATCATCTCCGTACATGTCCCTGAGATCATCAAAACCCAACGTCTTGACTTTCAACTCCTGCAACAACAAACACTTCCTGCTCAAAGCATCAACAACTTTGTTAGCAGTACCAGAAATATGTTTAATCACAAATGTGAAATTATGCATATATTATACCCATTTGACATGTCTCTGATTCAACTTTTCTTGTTGAGTCACAAACTGCAGTGCATGATTGTCACTATACAGAACAAACTCCTTCGGGATCTACTAATGCCTCCATTTCTTCAATGCCTATATGATGGAATATAACTCCTTGTCATAAGTGGAGTACTTCACTTTTGCCTCATTCAGTTTCTCACTGAAATATGCTATTGGCCCGTCTTCTTGACTTAAGACCGCCCCAATTGCAAATCCGCTTGCATCGCATTTCACTTGAAATGTCTTTTGAAAATCAGGCAACACCAGAATTGGTTGCTCTGTAATTTTCCTCTTCAACAGATTAAAGCTCCTCTCAGCTTCTTATGTCCAGTGAAAAGATTTGTGTCTTTTCTTTACTGTGTCCATCATTGTTGCGCTAATTCCACTGAAATTCCTAATGAGCTTTCGGTAGAAACTAGCCAACCCGTGAAAACTTCTCACCTCAAATATGTTCTTCGGTGATGGCCAATTCTTAATCACTTCCACCTTATCCGGATCCATCCTCAACTTGTCTGCAGAAATAACAAATCCCAAGTAGATGAGTTCTGTATTCATGAACAAGGACTTCTTCATATTTATCAACAACTTCTCCTGCTGTAGTCTCTGCATCACTATAGCCAAATGTTTCAGATGCTCTGTCTTTGTTTCACTGAAAATCAGTATGTCATCCAGATACACGATGACAAATTTCCCGATGAACTCCTTTAGAACTTCGTTCATCAACCTCATGAAGGTACTTAGTGCATTTGTTAATCCAAATGGAATAACAAGCCATTCATACAACCCTTCGTTGGTTTTGAAGGTTGTTTTCCATTCATCACCTTCCCTCATGCGAATCTGCTGATATCCACTCTTCAGATCAATCTTCGAAAAAAAATTTGCTCCACTTAAACAGTCCATGAAGTCATCCATCCTCGAAAATGGAAACCTATACCTGATGGTTATTTTGTTAATGGCTCTTGAATCAGTGCACATCCTCCAGCCTCATTCGTTCTTCGGACTGAGTACTGTCGAAACAACACATGGAATCAAGCTTTCCCTGACCAAACCTTTGTCCAACAACTCTTGGACTTTTCCTTTAACCTCTTCATTCTCTTGCGGAATCAATCTGTACGTAGATTTTTTCGGCAAACTGGCTCCTGGTATGAGATCAATATGATGACTCACACTTCTAATCGGTGGTAACGAATGAGGTAATTCGTCCACTAAGATATCAACGAACTCTTCCAGCAGTTCCTAAATCTCTTCTGGTAAATCATCCACTCTTGTGCTAGTCAAAACAATCTTCAGTTTCCTAACCACAAAGAACTATGGATCCTTTTTCTTCTTAACCTTTGTAAGAAGTTCCTTCCCACTCATGAGAAGTATTGTGTTGCTCACTTCCGGCTTCACCTCTTTATCCTTAATTGGAAGCAACATGCGTGTCCTCCCATTCCTCTCTAGGGTATATATGTTCAGTCTCCCATCATGAATCACATTCCTGTCATATTGCCATGGTCTACCCAGCAATAGATGACAGAAATCCATAGGAATAACATCACACAAGATCTTATCATTATATCCTCCTATTTTAAACTCAACTAAACACTGTTTAGTGACATTTACCTGATGTCCTTTTTGTAGCCATGAAACTCTATATGGACTCGGATGTTCAATCGTCTCCAGCTCCAGCTTTTCTACCATCTCAGTTGAAATGAGATTATCGGTGCTCCCACTGTCCAGAATGACCTTGCACACCCTATCTTTGGTTTTGCAAGCAGTCCAAAAAAGACTGTTTCTTTGCACTGAGTTCTCTACCTCCTTCTCTGGCGTCAAAAGGACTTTTCGCATCATCAGCAATCTTCTGCCTTCAGCGTCTTCTACCTCCACATCTTGCCTCTGTGCTTCGGTGATGTGAGTCTCTCCACCTTCTTTCCTTTTCTTTGGACACTCATAAGACTTGTGTCCATTCTTTCCACACGTGAAGCATGCGATTACTCCACCTCTTCC